>OW679194.1:197952759-198353078 GCA_940337035.1 Agriotes lineatus
GTTATATGAGGTTCTTAATTCGTCAATTAACTGACCAAAACTCAACACCGTTAGTGCTTAAAATTACTAATATCTTGTAGGACCTTGGTGGTTGCTCCTGCTTTGTCGAAAAGGAATTGCTTAAGCCGGCACACATTCAACTGCCACCGGAAACCTTTTATCTCGGAGGGATGATTTGGAAATATTTGTTAGATGCGGGATACAGCCTTGCTTAAAAATGTTGAATTATTTTTTTATACTAATTTATATTTTTGTAGCCAAGTATTATGTCCTTTAGTTTAATAGTTACATTTTTTTCAGTTGCCTAGCTCGGTAGAACATGAATAACTCAAATCGGGGTTGGGTTTTAACACTTGAGTGAAATAATAATTTTATTAAATTGCCATTATATCCAATTCAAACTTGTTTAAATGATATTCTCACATTATTTTTGTGAAGCTGCATTTATGCTTTGAGTTAACTTGCACTTAATACTGAATAAAACAACTAGTTACAATCCGTTTAATCAGGTAAGACTTGTCTCTTTGTATTTATTAATTTTTATTTGATGAAAAAATAACCATTTCAGGTACCTGTATATTCGTTTATCACATCAACGCCGCTTCAGATGTCCTCTTTCCCAGGGCCTACTTCCAGTTCCACCGCTGGGCTAATCAGTCTGGAAACAAAGAACTACAACGAACTCCAAACCCAAGATTACCTGCCGACCCCAGTTGGCTCTCACCTTCAGCTGCACGGCTTTTTCCTTCCTCGTATAGTTACTTCCGCTGATCCAAAAACCATCAAACGTCGTACTGGGTCCACATCTTCTGCTAGTGGCACCATACATTCGCAGACGAGCTCCACCCATGACCCTCGTAGACTCAATCATGAACGACCTTTATTACTTATGGTTAGTGTATTAATATATATCACTTGATATAACAGAATTCGCTGAAAACCCCTAACCACAAAAATATTTGTCATTTTCAATAGCATTGAAGAGGAAGTAATACCACAAAGTTGGCCGGAGATACGCTCTTCGCCAAATCACCAGTGAAAGTCGTTTGGCTATTGGCTATTGAAAATGACAGCTTAGCTGTCAAAATACGTATTTAGTGGTTTTTAAATATTTGTGTGGTTAAAGCTTTTCAACGAATTGTGTCAGATTAAAAGCACGCTCCAGTAGCGTTCTATTCTTGATCTAACCTTCACAACCCTTAATTCAATTAAACACCATTTAACCTGATTACTGGGTTTTACTAAATTAACATAATTATGACAAAACCAGCCTCAACCCAAAAATTTTGCTTGCTGGAGATATTATTTTTATAGTATTATTTTATACTTCCGCTTATTACCTAGTAACTGACATTCCTTTTGTTTTACATTCACTTAATACTACAAAGAAAAGATAATACATCAGAACGGAAAAACAAACGTTCGATTTCTTAAAGTACTCTTGATATGATTAATGGAAGGAGAGATCTAAAGAAGAAAGGAATGACAACACAGGACTCCAAAGACAATTATAAAAAATTATCCAAAATAATCCAAAGACAATGCAGACAAGACAAGAACAATCACATTAAGGACATTTACAAAGAAATAGAAGACCATCGGAATTCTAACGACACTCGAGACCTATATAAAAAGGTCAGCGAACTGACATGCAAATTCAAGCCCAAGACATCCTCCATTGAAAACAAAAACGGCAACATTATATGGAAAGACCAAGAAATAATATGGAGATGAAAACAATACTGTGAGGATTTATAGTATAAAGAAGAAGCGAATGACAACAACGAAGAACAGATTAGGAACACAGAAAACATCGATGTTATGGAACCAGACATTCTGCGAGATGAAGTTGAAGAGACCATACACCACCTCAAAGTCAATAAAGCCCCGGGAATTGACGGTATTCCTGCCGAAACTATAAAACTGCTAGAAGACGATGGAATAAGGATCATACATGACATCTGTGATAAAGTCTGGAAGACAGGTCTATGGCGCAAAGATTAGACAAAATCCGCTTTCGTTCCAATTCATAAGACGGGTTCCACACAGAAATGTCAAAATTACCGAACAATATCCTTAATATCACATGCTAGTAAGGTATTACTCAGAATAATTGACAAACGGCTACAAACATACCTGATACCCCAGATCCCGCCCGAACATGCTGGATTCGTGAAAGGTAGGGGAGCTAGAGACCAAATATTTAACAACCGCCAATTAATTGAAAAGGCGAGATAATTCCAGGTGCCTATGTTCATATGCTTTATTGATTATAAAAAGGCCTCCGACTACGTAGTATGGAGAAAGATGTGGTCAGTGCTCAGAGAAATGGGAGTCCCAAATCGCCTACTTACTAGTCTGTACGAAAATAACGAGACAATCTTTAATATTCATAACAGCCATTCCGATTTAGAAGGTGCCAGGTACACAAATACAAAAATAGCTGGTCGTTTAACTATAACTACGATGCTGTCTAAGCAAAAATAATATTAATATTGATAATTCAAGCAACCGCAAAAGGCCAAAACAATGTACCTACGTTAGAATGTAAATTCGTTTTAAATTTCTAGATACTTTGGAATATAACAAAACAACCGGGTGTTAAATTGAGTATACTTTGTATGCTATGCATATTAAGCCAGTATTCCTTATTCCTTATTTAATTTGTTGTATTTTTAATTTACTATAATATATTACCTTTTATTAATTTTAGGTCTTGTATATAATATATAATTGACATACTGAGTTTATTTAAGACATAATTCAATACCATGCACGATTTTCTAAACGGTACAACTTATTTACTTTTTAAAAAAATCTAGTAAATTGCTAATTTACAATCTATGCTACCTGTAATGAGTAATACGTAAATAATGCGACATAATATGCATGTTCAGCTTGAGATAAGTCCACGAACAAACGTTGTTTCCAATGAAAATTCAGAATAATTAGTCCTAGTTAGTGGGCAAGGTTAGGTACTGAGGCTATATCCATGTAAGTCTTCTAGGGACTTTGGATTCTTTAGAACGTTCTTCTACCAGATTGTTCTCATACCCCTACGAGCTTGTGGGGTAAGCGTTTGCTAGAATTGCGTCGGTTACATAAGGTATCCCCAGGTCTTCATTAGATGGTTTAATCCATCCCCATAGTTGGACCCCATACGTCCAAATCGGTCTAAATGTGGCTTTGCAGAGCAGCATTTTATTAGAAGTTGAAAGTTGAGATCAACTGTCCAGTAACCAGATTTTACTTTCAGATCAAGTTGTCTTTATTTTGCTTTAGGTGAGTTGTCCAAACGATCTTCTGGCCTACGTGCATTCCCAAGTATTTCTGCCTTTACTGGGATTATGGTGTTGCGAATTGTTACTGGTGGGCATGCACTATGTTTGGTTCAAATGTGACCTTAGTAAATTTTTCGTTATTAATTGTAATTCTCCACTTGTTAAATCAGTTTTGGAGACGTTCAAGATGATTCTGAAGATTGTCAGATGCTATTTAGAGCATACTAAGGATATATAGCACGACCGTGCCGTTACCGAATGTTGCAGATTTGGTTCTGTCTGTAGTTGGGACATCAGCAATATATAATATACAGATTGCAGCAGGCAACTAGGACCATAGCAAAAGCAAGGGGACCTTACATGTGGCCGTAATTGTGTTTAACAAACGAACAGTCAATGTACGATTGCGGTAGGTCGTTAGGATCATTATAAATACAAGGTATATATTCGATTTAAAACAAATTTAAATACAATTACGGCCACATATAAGGTCCCGTTGCTTATGCTATGGTCCTAGTTGCTTGCCGCAATCTGTATACAGTGAGAATAATGTGCTGAATTACGCTAAATTAGACATAGGGCATTTATTTAATGTTACCATGGTGTTTGTAAACAAAATAACAACACAGTGACTAAAGAAACTAATTGAAACTGGATTATTTCATTGTAATCTCAAAACCGACAATTGTTACTAGCATGGGTAAATTGATTAATGCTAAAATAAAGTTGTCAATGTATAGTCTTACATTATTCACATGGTATAGGCGAGTTTTTTTACAGTACTTGTGGCCATCTCTCGCATCCCATCCGCCATGCTTGCCTATCTCTCCACTCCTCTTCTCTCAGACCTCTCTCCTCTATTGCCCTTTGTATAATGTTGTTCCAACGATTTCGTGGCTTTCCTCTTTTTTTCCTTTCTCTCGGTCTCCATTTCCATGCTTCCAAGGGAAATCTTTCCCGTACCATATCAGTTGATTTGTTTGAATCGAGTCTACCAGTATTTCGTATACTCCCATTCTTTCCCTAATATCCACGTTTCTTATATGTTGTAGTCTGGTGACCCACGAACTTCTTCTCCAGTAGTCCATTTCCACTGATTATATTTTTTGCTGTAAGTGTTTATTAATTGCCCATACAACTTTCAGAAATCGCCTTATAAATTAACTTTTTTGTTTTATTAGTGATATTTGTATTCCATAGGGTTGAATGTAGTAGTTTAATTAGCTTCATGCCTCGCGCTATTTTGCTTAATATGTCTTTGTCATCTCTTCCGTCGTTATTTAAATGTAGTCCTAGGTATTTATACTCGCTTGTGGTTTGTATTGTACCGTGGTCTGTTTGTATGCTTGTTCCTTCACCCCCTACGACCTTATATTGTGTCTTTTCCATATTTAATTTTAGTCCCCACTTATTATATTCGTCTACCAGTTCCTTAACTATGTAAGTGGCATCGTCCTCGTCCTCGGCAAGCACCTGGTTGTCAGCAAATACCAGTGTGTGTATAACTTGTTCCCCAATGTGTGTACAGTGTACAGAGTGGGAGACAAGCAGCATCACCGTTTCAGTCCTTTGTTTGTAAGGAACGGTTGAGAGCATTGTCCTCCTATTTTCACTATACCTTGATGTTTTTGTACATTCCTTTGACAGCATTAATGTATACTTTATTTATATTTGCTACTTCCATTGTCTCCCACATTCTTTTAAGCGGCACGGAATCATATGCTTTGTGTAGGTCTATAAAGATAATGTGAAGTTCTCATCCGCGCTCGATTCTCTTTTCCATTATCTGCTTCATGCAGAATACATTACCTGTACATGAACGTTTTGTACGAAAACCACTTTGCTCCTCTATCTCCCTGAACTCCAGTTCTATTCTATTTTTCAGTCTTCCTATTGAGGAAGCCATGTTTAGGCCTCTATAGTTGCGACATTTCCTTGTACTTCCATTTTTGTAAATGGAATTTACAATTCCCAATTTCCAATCGGTTGGTATTCCATCTCCTTGAAGGCATCTATTGAATATAGCTTGTAATACTTCTAAGGCTGCAATTGGTGCGTCTTTCAGTAGCTCAATAGGTATGCCTCTTGGGCCTGGAGCTTTGTTGTTCTTCATTTGCATAAGTTCTTTGCGAATTTCTTCCACCGTAATTTGAGAGATCTCTGTTTCCTCTTCCTGCTCACATTCAATATCTATATGTGTATATTCGACTCGGTCTTCGGTTAACAAATTCTAATAATACTCCTTCCACTTACTTGGTCATTCCTATAGGGTCTATTTTTGCTTTTTTTGATTTATTTGTTCTCACTTGATTGATTGATTTGTCAAGGGGAGGTTTATTTACGCCCTTTAGCACTGCGGCCTCTTGTGCTTCCTCTTCGGTCGCTAGTCCCTGTCAAGTAAATCCGTCCCCTTTACCAGGTCTAAGAGTTGGTTGATTAGGTTGACTGGCGGTTGTATCTCGTTAGGATTGATGCCTTCAAAGATTTGAAATCTTCTGCGAGCTAAGGCTTCGCATTCGAATATTATGTGGGAGGCAGTCTCCTCTTCCTCGCCACATAATCTGCATAAGGGGTTTTCATTATATAGCCCTATGTAATGTATATGTTTTCTGAAGTGCCAGTGTCCCGTTAAGAGTCCTGTCACTGTTCCGATTTGAGTCTTGCTAAGCTGCAGGACTGCTTTTGTCAGCTTGTGGGGATGGTTACCCATCATATCTTTGCTTTGGCTTTGTCGTGGTGAGGCTCCAGTGTTCTGAGTGTTTTGTAGATATCCATTTTTCTACTCCTCCTCTCACAGTTTTCATTGTCGTGCCAACCACAGGTTCAGCCCCCTATGAATGGTGTTTCAGATCTCTGCTTTGCATTTTCATTTCCTTCTATGCCTCTGTGGCCCGGTATTCATACAAGTTTTACCTTGTTGGAGTTTTCCCGTGTTCTTCTTCTTCTTCTTCTCAGCTATTTGCTGTCCACTGCAGGCCATAAGCCTCTTCTAATCTCTTCCATGCTTTTCTGTCGTGAGCTGTTTGCTGCCAATGTGTGGGTGCTGTTCTCCTTATATCGAGGCGCGAATATCTGGAGTCAATTCTGGCGTCGTCCATTGCTGAGAATCTGGAACGAATTCAGTGCTTTCAAAGTTGCCTGGCTGTCAGAGATGATAAGAATGGTTTTGTTTTTGTAACCCCTTCTTATGTTCTCTTGGAATATCGTTGTAGTTTGACCCAGAGATATATAGGTACTGTATCTTGGTTTGCTACCATATCAGCTCCGGGTCCGTTGTTTGTACGTGAGCTGTCCGTGTACCATACTAGGCTGTTCTGCAGTCCTAGTGGTTCTCCTTGCTGCCATTCTTCACGATTTATCCGTACTTCGAAGGGTTTATGCTAGGAGTATTTTGTTAACATGTGGTCCGTTTCCCTGTCTAATATTGGGTCTGACCGAGTCCTTATGTTACAATCCAGTACAACCCAGTGAAGCCCGAACGTAGTAGACGCGCGCTGCAGGTAGGTTTGTCGAGCTTGTCGTTGCGCTGTGGCTTCCAGAAATAGTTATTTGAGTACTTCTCTCCCAGTTTAACCGTCAAGGTCCGGTTGAACGTGGGTCATCTGACTCGGATCTTGTAGTGCCCATTTTTTTAGCAATACTCTGTATATACCTCGACACGCTTGCCCTGTAACGTACCGTTTTGAACCACGCCTATCTCCCTGAGCGTGTTTGAGCTGAGACCTTTAGTCTGTTTTTCACGATTCTCAGGGTGAACGTTCCCATTTCCCTGATATGTTTAGCATTCGATACTCGCCTATCAGTTAGTGTCATACGATCAATTTAATACCGTAACACTTTTTCTTTTCGGCGACTTGAACCTCGACATCTTCACACGCTGACGATACTGTGCTTTTAGCAACTAGTGAAGATGAACTGCAAATTCTGATAGAGAGCGTAAACCAAAAAAGTATAGAAGCAGGGCTGAAGCTGAATGTTAATAAGACCAAGGTAATGGCAATCAGCAGGAATGTGAACCTAAGAGCAAACGTAATGGTTAACGGTAGACAAGTAGAACAGGTTGTGAATTACAAATATCTGGGATGCTCTATTAATAAACAGCTGGAACAACTCCGGTGAAATCAGAGCGAGAATCCAACAGGCTAGACACACATTTAAAAGAATGAATAAGGTAGTGTATTCTATGGGTTTAAGCCTGAACTTACAAGTACGACTGCTTCGATGTATGCTCGGTCTTACTTTACGGAGTGGAAGCTTGGACCCTCACTGCCTGTACTACTAAAAAAATAGAGGCATTTGAGATGTGGTGTTATAGGCGTATTCTTATATTCTTATATCTGGGACCGATAGGGTACGCAACACCACAGTACTTGATAGATTACATGAAAACATCAAGATCTTGTCCGAAATAAAAGAGCGTAAATTAGCATACCTTGGCCACGTTATGAGGAATAGCAAATACAAAATCTTGCAAAACATTTTACAAGGCAAGATAGAAGAAAAGAGGAATTCATGCCGGAGAGAGGGTACTCCTGGCTAAAGAACTTAAGGGAGTGATATGGAGTGAACACTGCTACCTATTCAGAAGAGCAATTAACAAAGTTCAAATATTTGCGATGATAGCCAACGTTTTCGGAGGACATAGCACGTAAAGAAGAAGAAGACCACTAGTAGTTGGTATGTGACCGACCCGTTTTCTTTCCTCCAAGCGCTTCGATCGCCGATTGTGCTACTAATTTTTTTTAATTGATTCGTTTTTAAATCCATCTAAGTTGCAGGCGTATTGTTTTGGTTGTTCTTCCGATTTTTCTTCGTCCGTAACTTGTCCTTTCTTGTAATTTACGTAATGGAAATATGTTGTAGCATTCACTAAATAGTGGTCTGAGCCATACTCTGGCCCCTATAGATCTTAACATTTGTTACTTTTATCTTGGTTTCATGCTTCAGAATTGTGTAGTCTATGATGGACTTTAACTACCTTGTTCGTTGTTCCCATGTATATTTGTGTATACTCCTATGTTGGAAATATCCGTTCAGAGCCTGGAAATCAAATTTCACAAATCTCTATCACTCTTATGCCGTTGTCGTTCACTACAACTTCTCAGTGTTGCCCAAGATTTTACTATTATTTGTTTTGCCAATCCTCCCGTTACAATCACCCATCATTATCACTTCCTTTCTATTACTTATTTTACTAAATTCGTCTGAAAGTTTGTCATCAGTAATATATATGTTAAATACAGGAGAGGGCCTAGTACATTGTCTTGCGGTACGCCAGATGTAACTTGATGATATTCGGAAACGGCATTATTGATCTTGACTTGCAAGCTTTTTTCGCACAGGTATGATTTTAGAAGCAAATGTATTAGACTTGGAAAATTTCTTTTATTTTAAATGACAGACCAGTGTGCTACACTTTTTCGAAAGCCTTGGTACAGTATCAAACTGTTTTAACTATACTCACGAATGAGTGAGTGCCAAATACTTAAACCTGTCCGGGAAACGTGAACACTTAGCCTGGAAATCGTACAAAACAGGTTAAAGGCCACCGCTCGAATACGCTCAGGGAGATGGGTGTCGTCCTAGGGCAAGCGTGAGGGTATGTATAGGGTGTTACAAAATAAATGGGCGCTACAAGATCAATCGAGGAAAACCCACGCTTAACCGAGCCTTGAAAGCCAAACGGGGTAAGATACTCAGGTACTAACTCTGGAGACTACAGTGTAGCGACAAGCGCGAATACAACAAACTTACAGTTATACAAGAGTTAAACCTAAAAGGACATAAGTAGAACCCAGCTGGGAACGCCTTGCCTAACAAGAGCCTCCAAACATGTACAGGTAAATTTAGGAATGAGCGCCCAATGCTTGAGAAAGCGCTAATAGCTAGTATCTTTACTTTAGCAACACACACCGGTTAAGTGCAGAAATGAGCGCATAATGCTTTTAAAAAATGCTACGAGCAAATATATTTAATTTGATAATACAAAGGTGAAAGACAGAAATGAACGCACAGTGCTTCGATTAAATGTTACTAACAAATATTTTTAATTAGTTACACAAAAGTGAAATGCAGCAATGAACGCACAATGCTTTGAGCAAATGCTATTGCCAAGTATGTTTAATTAGTTACACCAACGTGAAATGCAGCAATGAACGCACAGTGCTTCGATTAAATGTTATTAGCAAATTGTTTAATTAGTTACACCAACTGGCCAACTGGCGGCATCACATGAACGATTAGTGTACAAATAGAGGAGTACAAAATACCTTGATTTTACGGTGTGGCCTCGGTGCGTAGGGGTTAATTGCAGCAGGCAGACGGCGAGTATAGCTGCAGCTGTCGTTTGACATGGCGTGGCTGGAACTCGGCGACGTCCAAAGAATCCCCTTAATTACTCGGAAAAGTGTGTAACGCCCCCTTGGCGATGACAGAAATCTACGATGCGGTCATGTGGCACACTCGGGAGAATGGATCCCGACAAGAAGTCGGAGTGTAAAGCTCAACAGGCCTTCTGAATTTCTTAAAGAGCGACACACGCCATCGATACGGACCTCACCAACGAAAACAAAACACCCCGACGCACCAAACACCTACTCGCACAGCTTGCCAAGCAACGTCTCAACACAGAAATCGTAAGGAAGCTGTAACAGCACGAATACCGGACGCCGTGCCTTTGGACACGGCGGCCCTTAAGAGCCAAAACTCTCGCAGAGACGCGTTTATGACCCCGGCTGAAGACTGACTAATCGTAAACAAACGCTAAAACGAGATTCGTGCCCAAATGAGCTGTCTGCCACATGCAGATGTAACCAATCAAAACGCAGCTCGCAACAGCTTGATAACACGCTATATCGGTAGACTGCGACAGAAGTTAAAATTATTTAAGAAGATACATTTTCTACGACTACGCAATAAATGTATTGCCGATGGTGGCTGGAATGGGATTCAAGATTGAGAACCACAAAAAGACGCAATTTCTTACGTAATATTCAAAACTTATCTTAGTTACGTGTCAGCCAATAAACTTGTACATATACTGGACTAGCCATCGTAACAAAATTACAAACCTCTTAGATTTTGCGATAACAGAAGTGATATTAAACACCTCAATCAATATTGAATTAAATGAAAAGTTGCCATGGGACCATTTATTTTTTATCTTAACGCAAGTTTTGATTTGATAACTAGAAACAATGTTCTAAGAGTTTGCTGTAAATACACAAATTGGGAATTATTTCACCAATTGCTACACGAGAACATCAACTTCAGAATCAAAATAAAAGAACCTCATAAGCGTGATGAAGCAACACAATAGCGACCTCAACTCGTAGAAAACGCAGCTCGAGAAGCCACATCTCCAATACCAACAACCACACTGCAACCATTAATATCCCTAACTATATAAAATAAGTCGTCTATGAGAAGCGAAGGGCACATAATCAATGCCAGAAAACAATAAACAGTCAGAATAAAACGATCTACGAAAAACTCACTCATCAGTTGCATACTGCTACTAAATGACGCCCGGAATTAAACTTTTAAATACGATCCAACCAACTTGTCGCAAAACGATAACTCAATACAGTGATTAAAGAGTTCAAAAAGTCAAATATTGGAATATCGCCAGTTCGATCAAGTGATAGACCATTAGCCAGATCAGGTGTCGATAAACTGAATGGCTATGCTGAACATCTTGCGAATGACGAAGATGCGATAAATTTCATAAATGCAGCTTGCCAATTCTCCCTACCAATAAAACTATTTTCAACTGCTGAAGTGGTGTTGCTCGCTACAATCTATAACAGCGCTAAGACTCTGTTACTACTCAGTTCAATGGAAATACGTCCAAATTATAGTGATAGCCAATCCCGGTAAACCACCTACAGAAGCAACACTATATAGACCAATAAAGTTTCTCTCAATAATATCAAAACGTTTGAAAAGTTCTTTCTACATAGACTTGAAGACACGGTCGATCTATTAATTCAACGATACAGCAGGGTAGCAGAGTTACCGCAAAAATACTGGAAACAAAGAAACAATGAAATACTGTACCTCGGCCTTCTTAGACATTAAACAGGCTGTCAGGCCATTTTATTTTTCTTTAATTCCTATAGCTACGTAACAGTTTTGGTACAGATATGGCGAGTCTGCCTGTACTCGTATATCGGTTCCGTTTCAGTCATATTTTATCGCATAACGCTTCAGCTATTTGCATCTCAAAAATCCTAACACGCACGTAGCTTTTGGTTTTATTTAAAGCTTTAGCGTACCGCTCTAATCTCTATGCCGCTGCAGGTGCAGTTATTTGGCCCCGTCGCTTGTAAGAACGCTCGTTTACAGCATTTTCGAAAACACAGTCAATGAAAGCAAGAAGGATATCTTCTTAAATAATTTTAACTTCTGTCGCAGTCTACCGATATAGCGTGTTATCAAGCTGTTGCGAGCTGCGTTTTGATTGGTTACATCTGCATGTGGCAGACAGCTCATTTGGGCGCGAATCTCGTTTTAGCGTTTGTTTACGATTAGTCAGTCTTCAGCCGGGGTCATAAACGCGTCTCTGCGAGCGTTTTGGCTCTTAAGGGCCGCCGTGTCCGAAGGCACGGCGTCCAGTATTCGTGCTGTTACAGCTTCCTTACGACTTCTGTGTTGAGACGTTGCTTGCCAAGCTGTGCGAGTAGGTGTTTGGTGCGTCGGAGTGTTTTGTTTTCGTTGGTGAGGTCCGTATCGAAGGCGTGTGTCGCTCTTTAAGAAATTCAGAAAGCCTGTTGGGCCTTGCAGCTATACTCGCCGTCTGCCTGCCGCAATTAACGCCTACGCACCGAGGCCACACCGTAAAATCAAGGTATTTTGTGCTCCTCTATTTGTACACTAATCGTTCATGTGATGCCGCCAGTTGGCCAGTTGGTGTAACTAATTAAACAATTTGCTAATAGCATTTAATCGAAGCACTGTGCGTTCATTGCTACATATTTCACTTTGGGGTAACTAATTAAACATACTTGCCACTAGCATTTGCTCAAAGCATTGTGCGTTCATTGCTGCATTTCACTTTTGTGTAACTAATTAAACACATTTGATAATAACATTTAATCGAAACACTGTGCGTTCATTTCTGCCTTTCACCTTTGTATTATCAAATTAAATATATTTGCTCGTAGCATTTTTTAAAAGCATTATGCGCTCATTTCTGCACTTAACCGGTGTGTGTTGCTAAAGTAAAGATACTAGCTATTAGGGCTTTCTCAAGCATTGGGCGCTCATTCCTAAATTTACCTGTACATGTTTGGAGGCTCTTGTTAGGCAAGGCGTCCCCAGCTGGGTTCTACTTATTTCCTTTTAGGTTTAACCCTTGTATAAGTGTAAGTTTGTTGTATTCGCGCTTGTCGCTACACTGTAGTCTCCAGAGTTAGTACCTGAATATCTTACCCCGTTTGGCTTTCAAGGCTCGGTTAAGCGTGGGTTTTCCTCGATTGATTTGTAACACCCTATACATACCGTCACGCTTGCCCTATGGTGTACCGTTTCTAGGACGACACCCATCTCACTGAGCGTATTCGAGCGGTGGCCTTTAACCTGTTTTGTACGATTTCCAGGCTAAGTGTTCACGTTTCCCGGACAGGTTTAAGTATTTGGCACTCACTCATTCGTGAGTATAGTTAAAACAGTTTGATACTGTAACAAGGCTTTCGAAAAAGTGTAGCACACTGGTCTGTCATTTAAAATAAAGGAAATTTTCCAAGTCTAATACATTTGCTTCTAAAATCATACCTGTGCGAAAAAATCTTGCAAGTCAAGATCAATAATGCCGTTTCCGAATATCATCAAGTTACATCTGGCGTACCGCAAGACAATGTACTAGGCCCTCTCCTATATTTAACACATATATTACTGATGACAAACTCTCAGACGAATTTAGTAAAATAAGTAATAGAAAGGAAGTGATAATGATGGGTGATTTTAACGGGAGGATTGGCAAAACAAATAATAGTAAAATCTTGGGCAACACTGAGAAGGGAGTACCGTCTTTCCGGCATGAATTCCTCTTTTCTTCTATCTTGCCTTGTAAAATGTTTTGCAGGATTTTGTATTTGCTATTCCTCATAACGGCCATAATGGCCAAGGTATGCTAGTTTACGCTCTTTTATTTCGGACAAGATCTTGATGTTTTCATGTAATCTATCAAGTACTGTGGTGTTGCGTACCCTATCGGTCCCAGATATAAGAATATAAGAATACGCCTATAACACCACATCTCAAATGCCTCTATTTTTTTAGTAGTACAGGCAGTGAGGGTCCAAGCTTCCACTCCGTAAAGTAAGACCGAGCAGACATCGAAGCAGTCGTAGTTGTAAGTTCAGGCTTAAACCCATAGAATACACTACCTTATTCATTCTTTTAAATGTGTGTCTAGCCTGTTGGATTCTCGCTCTGATTTCACCGGAGTTGTTCCAGCTGTTTATTAATAGAGCATCCCAGATATTTGTAATTCACAACCTGTTCTACTTGTCTACCGTTAACCATTACGTTTGCTCTTAGGTTCACATTCCTGCTGATTGCCATTACCTTGGTCTTATTAACATTCAGCTTCAGCCCTGCTTCTATACTTTTTTGGTTTACGCTCTCTATCAGAATTTGCAGTTCATCTTCACTAGTTGCTAAAAGCACAGTATCGTCAGCGTGTGAAGATGTCGAGGTTCAAGTCGCCGAAAAGAAAAAGTGTTACGGTATTAAATTGATCGTATGACACTAACTGATAGGCGAGTATCGAATGCTAAACATATCAGGGAAATGGGAACGTTCACCCTGAGAATCGTGAAAAACAGACTAAAGGTCTCAGCTCAAACACGCTCAGGGAGATAGGCGTGGTTCAAAACGGTACGTTACAGGGCAAGCGTGTCGAGGTATATACAGAGTATTGCTAAAAAAATGGGCACTACAAGATCCGAGTCAGATGACCCACGTTCAACCGGACCTTGACGGTTAAACTGGGAGAGAAGTACTCAAATAACTATTTCTGGAAGCCACAGCGCAACGACAAGCTCGACAAACCTACCTGCAGCGCGCGTCTACTACGTTCGGGCTTCACTGGGTTGTACTGGATTGTAACATAAGGACTCGGTCAGACCCAATATTAGACAGGGAAACGGACCACATGTTAACAAAATACTCCTAGCATAAACCCTTCGAAGTACGGATAAATCGTAAAGAATGGCAGCAAGGAGAACCACTAGGACTGCAGAACAGCCTAGTATGGTACACGGACAGCTCACGTACAAACAACGGACCCGGAGCTGATATGGTAGCAAACCAAGATACAGTACCTATATATCTCTGGGTCAAACTACAACGATATTCCAAGAGAACATAAGAAGGGGTTACAAAAACAAAACCATTCTTATCATCTCTGACAGCCAGGCAACTTTGAAAGCACTGAATTCGTTCCAGATTCTCAGCAATGGACGACGCCAGAATTGACTCCAGATATTCGCGCCTCATAAAAAATATATATGAAACTGCTACTTTCTGCGTTCGAATAGACCAGGATTCTAAAACTAATAAGATCCCAATAGGCCGAGGTGTACGTCAAGGCGACGTAATCTCCCCAAAACTGTTACACTGGCCTTAGAGAACATATTTAAAGAAATGCAGTGGGAGAATAAAGGAATTAAAATTGACGGCTCATATTTAAATCATCTACGTTTTGCTGATTATATTGTACTCATTAGTTGTGACATAAACGAACTTAGAACAATGCTAGAAGATCTAAAGCAGGTATCATCAACAGTGGGACTTGAAATGAACGCCAGCAAAACAAAAATAATGAGCCCAACAGGAGAACATCTGGAAATTCAAGGCCAAGCTATAGAAATCGTCAACCAATATATATACCTTGGACACACTGTAAAAGTTGGCAGGGAAAATCAAACGGCGGAGATTGCCAGAAGAGCGTTGACTTGGTCGGCCTTTGAAAAGCTGCAATATATTTTGAAAGATCCCAATATGCCCATAAGCCTGAACCGGAAAGTATACGAAGCTTGCATACTGCCAGTCTCAACGTACGGTCTAGAAACTGCCACATTAACAGACAAAAGTGCAAATAGACTTAAAACGATGCAAAGAGCAATAAAGCGAAAAATGCTTGGGATCAGTTTAAGAGACAGTACGAAATGAGACCATCCGACAAAATACCAAAGTCACAGACATTATAGAACGTGTCGCACACCTTAATAGTCCAGTCAATAGAGACATAAATTAGGGCGTACCTTGCAAAAGGTCAGGCAAAGTTCTAATTTGGCATACTTGTAGAGTCGCATGTCCTAATCGACATACTAAGTTTGCGACCTTGAAAGGGCGCCGCTCGCAACGCCATCTTGATAAAAAGGTACCAAAAATCAGTTTTTCGTATATATCTCCTCTCCTCTGCCATCTAGGCTGAAAATAGTTATTACAAGAATTGTAGAAAACAAAATTTCCTACAACTTTTGTCTGAAACTTTTTTTTGTCAGATGAATAATTCATGAGTTCCGGCTACGTAATGCGGAGCAAATTTTCGACATTTGCGAAAACGCTCCACTTTTCGTCGAAATTTCGGTTAATATCTATTAATTGTTACCTAATTCAAGTTTTTACTCATTTCCACACCACCATGGGGTAGAGTAAGCGGCGCGTTTTTTTTTTAATGTGGTATCCCCAGTAAGCCTAATCCACGACTTTACTTACGTCTTCGAATTCTTTTAGATACTTTAGATGGTCCAGATTGTCTGATCTCGACATCTTCTTGAGAATCGCTCTCATCCTTTTCTGATTCTTTTTCAGCGGTTTCATCGTCATCGTCATCGTCAAACGTCAGTAGTCTGTCAACTAATGTCTCGTCATTTGTCTCATTATCTTCAGCGTCTATCAAAATCTGTGGAACATTCTCGCAAGAGTCACCATTACAAAATGTGCAGATAACAGATCATTTCAAGCTTGTTTTTCTGCAACCACAA
Source organism: Agriotes lineatus (assembly GCA_940337035.1). NCBI lineage: Eukaryota > Metazoa > Arthropoda > Insecta > Coleoptera > Elateridae > Agriotes > Agriotes lineatus. Next base: position 197,969,036 of record OW679194.1, read on the forward strand.
GCTCGACCACATCCCTTTTTACATTTGCATGAAATAAATTTCAGTAGTGCCTCAGGAGCAGGATCTATTGTCGTTGTTACCGGAGTGAGTCCGAATTTGCTTTTTTGCCATCCCCATTCCTCTGGATTGTTTGTTATATCGTACCAATTCTGAACTTGGTGGTATGTCCGAAGAGAATGTTGACGTGCAGCTCTTCTTGTAGATGGTAAAGCAGCAAGATTGAACTTATTTTTTGTAACGGATCTTGCAAAATTTTGAAAACGAAGAGAATCCAAAGTGACGTTTTCTTTTGGAACTCCGTAAAGCGCGATTAGGAAATTTTCTCCTGCGATAGTTACGACTTCCGGATCGGCATTTGGCTCTTGAAGACTTGTACAGTTTGGCTCAGGTGTTCGTACTTTTGGAGTATATGTAGGAACTTCATTTTCCCTTGGTTGAACAGAGAAGACGTAGTGTCACAGCCGCTGAATGCATGTAAAAACAGTATGTTGTCTGCCACTGCTTCTCCATGCTGTAGACTTTGGGGAGAGTATATTTTTTCTACTGTCTTTCCTTTTCCTGGCTTTCGGAAGTAAATATTGGGATGGGTTCTTGCTAGTGTGGTTAACAGAACTAGAAGATCTATGTCTTCTCTAACTATAAAAACGGAATCAAAAGATGAGGACATTCTAATCGCTGTGTTGACAATCAATGTATCTGCATCTTTTGTAGCCTGTTTCACTGTGAAATTGGAATCCTCGAATTTCTTCTTTAGCATCGGAATCAAGCGAATTTTATTTTTTTCGTTCGCTAGAAATCGTTCTTGCGAAACAGTTGGAACCATCGGCTCGTCGAAATGTACGTCTGCGGAAGTTTGCTTTTTTTGATCGGCGAAGTCTTTCTGCACTTTTCGTGCTCTTGGTAGCCGCATCAGTTGGATACCCGTCAAAAACAACAACTGTATTCGAATCGTAATGTCTTTGGACGTACTGCACGTAATCGATCCGAACGATTCGTTGCGACGCCATACCACTCTATGCAACAAATATCCACCATCTATGACATGAACGCTGTTTCTGAATTGAATGCTATCTACAAGAGGCGAGAATGCTTTTTAAAGTGACGATTTCGTGCCCTTACGCATTCCCTCCGGGCAAAATAGTGACAAAGGAAACGGGGCGACATAGAGTAATTTTCTTCGAATTTTGTTATAAACGTTTGAAGAAAAAATGCTATATGGTATTCGGAGCAAAAGTATCTTTATGGGTCTCGGCTGTACTTATCTGCCTCGCTTGCTCGGCAGATAAACCGTCCAACCACGCCACATAAAGTATAACTTTTGCTCCTATTAACATAATATACTATTAGTCTGTTTCCATATTATCTCTATATTTCGTACTACATCCACACTGTTGTGCGAAAATGAGTAAAAACTTGAATTAGATAACAATTAATAGATAGTAACCGAAATGTCGACGAAAAGTGGAGCGTTTTCGCAAATTTCTAAAATTTGCTTCGCCTTCGCAGCTGTAACTCATGAATTATTCATCTTACAAAAAAAAGTTTCAGACAAAAGTTGTAGGAAATTTTATTTCCTACAATTCTTGTAATCACTATTTTCAGCCTAGCTGGCAGAGGAGAGGAGATATATACGAAAAACTGATTTTTGGTACCTTTTTATCAAGATGGCGTTGCGAGCGGCGCCCTTTCAAGGTCGCAAACTTAGTATGTCGATTAGGACATGCGACTCTACAAGTATGCCAAATTAAAACTTTGCCTGACCTTTTGCAAGGTAGAATGTCTCTATTGACTGGCCTATAAGTGGCAATGGGTTAGGCATGCAGCGAGGCAAGTTAACAGCAAATGGTCGAAAAAGTTAATACAGTGGAAACAAAATTAGCATAGGTAGACCACCAAAAAGATGGCTGGACGATATAAGGAGAACAGCAGGCACACACTGGCAGCAAACAGCTCATGACAGAAAAGCATGGAAGAGATTAGAAGAGGCTTATGTCCTGCAGTGGACAGCAAATAGCTGAGAAGAAGAAGAAGAAGAACACGGGAAAACTCCAACAAGGTAAAACTTGTACGAATACCGGGCCACAGAGGCATATAAGAAAATGAAAATGCAAAGCAGAGATCTGAAACACCATTCATAGGGGGCTGAACCTGTGGTTGGCACGACAAAGAAAACTGTGAGAGGAGGAGTAGAAAAATGGATATCTACAAAACACTCAGACCACTAGAGCCTCACCACGACAAAGCCAAAGCAAAGCTATGATGGGTAACCATCCCCACAAGCTGACAAAAGCAGTCCTGCAGCTTAGCAAGACTCAAATCGGAACAGTGACAGGACTCTTAACGGGACACTGGCACTTCAGAAAACATATTCATTACATAGGGCTATATAATGAAAACCCCATATGCAGATTATGTGGCGAGGAAGAGGAGACTGCCTCCCACATAATATTCGAATGCGAAGCCCTAGCTCGCAGAAGATTTCAAATCTTTGAAGGCATCAATCCTAACGAGATACAACCGCCAGTCAACCTAATCAACTAACTCTTAGACCTGGTAAAGGAGACGGATTTACTTGACAAGGACTAGCGACCGAAAGGGACGCACGAGAGGCCGCAGTGCTAAAGGGCGTAAATAAACCTCCCCTTGACAAATCAATCAATCAAGTGAGAACAAATAAATCCAAAAAAGCAAAAATAGACCCTATAGGAATGACCAAGTAAGTGGAAGGAGTATTATTAGAATTTGTTAACCGAAGACCGAGTCGAATATACACATATAGATATTGAATGTGAGCAAGAAGAGGAAACAGAGATCCCTCAAATTACAGTGGACAAAATTCGCAAAGAACTTATGCAAATGAAGATCAACAAAGCTCCAGGCCCAAGAGGCATACCTATTGAGCTACTAAAAGACGCACCAATTGCAGCCTTAGAAGTATTACAAGCTATACTCAATATATGCCTTCAAGGAGATGGAATACCAACCGATTGGAAATTGGGAATTGTAAATTCCATTTACAAAAATGGAAGTACAAGGAAATGTCGCAACTATAGAGGCCTAAACGTGACTTCCTCAATAGGAAGACTGAAAAATAGAATAGAACTGGAGTTCAGGGAGATAGAGGAGCAAAGTGGTTTTCGTACAGAACGTTCATGTACAGGTATTCTGCATGAAGCAGATAATGGAAAAGAGAATCGAGCGCGGATGAGAACTTCACATTATCTTTATAGACCTACACAAAGCATATGATTCCGTGCCGCTTAAAAGAATGTGGGAGACAATGGAAGTAGCAAATATAAATAAAGTATACATTAATGCTGTCAAAGGAGTGTACAAAAACAGTCAAGGTATAGTGAAAATAGGAGGACAATGCTCTCAACCGTTCCTTACAAACAAAGGACTGAAACGGTGATGCTGCTTGTCTCCCACTCTGTACACTGTACACACATTGGGGAGCAAGTTATACACACACTGGTATTTGCTGACAACCAGGTCATGCTTGCCGAGGACGAGGACGATGCCACTTACATAGTTCAGAAACTGGTAGACGAATATAATAAGTGGGGACTAAAATTAAATATGGAAAAGACACAATATAAGGTCGTAGGGGGTGAAGGAACAAACATACAAACAGACCACGGTACAATACAAACCACAAGCGAGTATAAATACCTAGGACTACATTTAAATAACGACGGAAGAGATGACAAAGACATATTAAGCAAAATAGCGCGAGGCATGAAGCTAATTAAACTACTACATTCAACCCTATGGAATACAAATATCACTAATAAAACAAAAAAGTTAATTTATAAGGCGATTTCTGAAAGTTGTATGGGCAATTAATAAACACTTACAGCAAAAAATATAATCAGTGGAAATGGACTACTGGAGAAGAATTTCGTGAGTCACCAGAGACTACAACATATAAGAAACGTGGATATTAGGGAAAGAATGGGAGTATACGAAATACTGGTAGACTCGATTCAAACAAATCAACTGATATGGTACGGGAAAGATTTCCCTTGGAAGCATGGAAATGGAGACCGAGAGAAAGGAAAAAAAGAGGAAAGCCACGAAATCGTTGGAACAACATTATACAAAGAACAATGGTGGAGAGAGATCTGAGAGAAGAGGAGTGGAGAGATAGGCAAGCATGGCGGATGGGATGCGAGAGATGGCCACAAGTACTGTAAAAAAACTCGCCTATACCATGTGAATAATGTAAGACTATACATTGACAACTTTATTTTAGCATTAATCAATTTACCCATGCTAGTAACAATTGTCGGTTTTGAGATTACAATGAAATAATCCAGTTTCAATTAGTTTCTTTAGTCACTGTGTTGTTATTTTGTTTACAAACACCATGGTAACATTAAATAAATGCCCTATGTCTAATTTAGCGTAATTCAGCCATGTACAGTCTTACATTATTCTCACTGTATACAGATTGCGGCAAGCAACTAGGACCATAGCATAAGCAACGGGACCTTATATGTGGCCGTAATTGTATTTAAATTTGTTTTAAATCGAATATATACCTTGTATTTATAATGATCCTAACGACCTACCGCAATCGTACATTGACTGTTCGTTTGTTAAACACAATTTTGCTATGGTCCTAGTTGCCTGTCGCAATCTGTATATTATATATTGCTGACAACTACAGACAGAACTAAAACTGCAACATTCGGTAACGGCACGGTCGTGCTATATATCCTTAATATGCCCTAAATAGCATCTGACAATCTTCAGAATCATCTTGAACGTCTCCAAAACTGATTTAACAAGTGGAGAATTACAATTAATAACGAAAAATTTACTAAGGTCACATTTGAACCAAACATAGTGCATGCCCACCAGTAACAATTCGCAACACCATAATCCCAGTAAAGGCAGAAATACTTGGGAATGCACGTAGGCTAGAAGATCGCTTGGACACCTCACCTAAAGCAAAATAAAGACCACTTGATCTGAAAGTAAAATCTGGTTACTGGACAGATGATCTCAACTTTCAACATCTAATAAAATGCTGCTCTGCAAAGCCACATTTAGACCGATTTGGACGTATGGGGTCCAACTATGGGGATGGATTAAACCATCTAATGAAGACCTGGGGATACCTTATGTAACCGACGTAATTCTAGCAAACGCGTACCCCACAAGCTCGTAGAGGTATGAGAACAATCTGGTAGAAGCACGTTCTAAAGAATCCAAAGTCCCTAGAAGACTTACATGGATATAGCCTCAGTACCTAACCTTGCACACTAACCAGGACTAATTATTCTGAATTTTCATTGAAATCAACGTCGGTTCGTGGACTTATCTCAAGCTGAACATGCATATTATGTCGCATTATTTACGTATTACTCATTACAGGTAGCATAGATTGTAAATTAGCAATTTACTAGATTTTAAAAAAAGTAAATAAGTTGTACCGTTTAGAAAATCGTACATGGTATTGAATTATGTCTTAAATAAACTCAGTATGTCAATTATATATTATATACAAGACCTAAAATTTAAAAAAAAAGTAATATATTATAGTAAATTAAAAATACAACAAATTAAATAAGGAATACTGACTTAATATACATAGCATACAAAGTATACTCAATTTAACACCCGGTTGTTTTGTTATATTCCAAAGTATCTAGAAATTTAAAACGAATTTACATTCTAACGTACATCGTTTTGGCCTTTTGCAGTTGCTTGAATTATCAATATTAATATTATTTTTCCTTAGACAGCATCGTAGTTATAGTTAAACGACCAGCTATTTTTGTATTTGTGTACCTGGCACCTTCTAAACCCAAACAAGCGTTTTTGTAATAACTATTTATACTAGTGACTTGTTTCGTGTGCCTTAATACGCAGTCATTTGTATGAACCACTTTATTATATTTTATTACAGCATCACTTCAAATGGCGTCCACAAGACAGTGATTCTTACTCTAATTTGTTATTTCGGCAGTGTCTACTACACAGCTTACGGTATACGACAGCTTGCGATTATCTACAAAGATATTTTAATATTGGCAAGTATATTTTCATCTCCTACTTTATTTTGAGATTGGTGATTAAACAGCCAAATTAGTAAAAAGGTTTCACTTCTTACCAAAGCTGGAAGTGAGAAATACGTGGGGAAAATGAAACGCTTTATATACAAACCTGTATAAATGCCCAAAAAATTGTCGACTCTGTATAAAAATAAACACACGCATATTAAATAAACTCATCAAGCACCAAAACGCAGTTACAATGGGATTACTCAAATGAAATTATAATACTAATAAAACCTACGTCTCGAGATACGGGGAAGCTTTGTTGTCATTACGTACTTATTGTTATTATTAGCTGACCATTAATCCGTTATAAAATATCTGCACAGTTTAATTTTAACGACTTTAAAATTCAATTGGGGAAGGGTTAGGCTGTTGCAGAACCCAGAAGTTGAATTTTTCATAGTGTTTTACCAACAGTGCTGTAGTTCCTCTTGAATTAACAAAATCTTTAGTTTCACACAAAATAAAAAGTGCAAATATCGTATCAGGAAAAAACTTCAGATGACACAGCAAATGTTGTAACAGGTATTTATAGGAATTTTAGTTAAGTTCTAATTTAATTATTAGCATAGTCCAATTTACTAGTGCCCTCACGCGTTAGGGGATGAGTGAGTTGCTACTCTGAAGCCTGAGTAACGCTAATGTGTCAAGTTATTCTAGCGTGTGGTAAATTTTAACGATATATTGAACCCTGATATCAAAAATGTGATAATACATAGCACGTTTCGAAAATCGAACCTGGTCGTTTTCATTTCTTAACTAAGCGCGAGGGTACTTAAGTTGACCTCTAGTTCAATTATTTCTAAAACATACCTAATAAATATTTAAAAAGTGTAGGTATGGAAAATAATACAATCGACAAAAAACACACATACCTACATTAAATGATTTAAACATATGCTTCTTTAATAGTATTTATAATTTAAAATACGTACAGTGTCGCCAAAAAACGGGTACACCAATGTTTCCCAATGTAATCGCAACTTTTAGAATAATACCTTAGTAACTTGCATATTAAAATTAAAGTTTTTCGCTGTCATAGAGCGCCGAAATTTGGTTATTTGAAAACATGTCCTGTCATTTGAATGATTTCAAAAATGGAAGAATTGTCGATATAATAAAAAGTGCTAATTAGAGCGATTGCCACTCAGTTTAATATAAGGAAAAATACAACTTATTTCCTGAATATATCAGAAATTTTCATGACAGATAGATTGCAAGCTATAATATTGCAAACCATGGCTACATTACAAGGTATTAATATCATTTTTGTCGGAATGCATTCTTTGTTTGTAAATTTAATTGTTTATATTATATCGTTTCTTATTTGTAATTTGCATAATATGGCAACAAAATTACAGGTAACTGTAATTTAGAAGCATGGAAACAGTTTAAACCGTACCAAACTGTTAAAATATTGGCACTATAATCAATTTAGGTGTACCAGAATTTATTGGCGACAACTGCACATGTGCGATATGTACTATTTAGAAATATACATTTCTATGTACCAGGTACTTCACACGAAATTCCAGTTACCTTGCAATGAGTTGTTTGTGTTGCTTGTAGCGTATGATACGATAATATTTGTATCTACATAGAAAAAGACTAAATTCAAAAATTGTAATGCATGTCTCAAGTTTAGTAATTGTGTAATCTTTAAAATAAAAATGTAAAAACAAATTTATTTTTCATATTCTATAGTAAAAATACATACATTCTACGAAATCGTAAAATTTTAAAGAGCTATTATAATTTAATAGCTGCGCAACCTTTATTTCGTAAATTATGGCCGATTTATTACAAAACCGTTTATTTTTAATTTAATTATTATTAAAGTTCCTGATACCAATATGTTACTATTCTTATCACTTTCTTGTTGTAACTGGTATAGGTACAAATCAGATTACTTTTGGAAACACCCTCTACTTTTTCCATTATATAATGCTTCAAGATCAACCTGAACTTGCTTGCTCTTTGGCAAAGACAAACCATGAACAGAAACTCGAAATGCTGATTGCGTTTAGCTTGAAAACGAATATATTCGATTTGTTAAGTCTGCGCGAAATTTAAGCGTTACAGTAGATAATAACTTGCGATATAAAAAACACGTCACAAAACTAATCAAGGGTGCTTTTGGTAAACTCAAAATTCTTTATAATCCTAAATATTCTTTAAATACTAAGCTCAAACTTATAATTTGAGTCTCGTTCATTTTATCTACATTTAATTTTTGGCGATATCATTTACTGTCCTTGTTTCGAGAGTCTAGACTAGTGATGGGCATAACCGGACAATTTTCATAACCGAATTATTTGCATTCGAATCATATTAATAACCGATTGATTATTTGATTACTCATTCGAATCAGTTTTGGCTCTCGATTCGTTTCGATTAAGTCAGCCGGTTTGCCGGTTGGCGGTTCACCGTCATCTGCATCGGCATCGTATAACTTGCAGATAGCAGAGGAACTCAGTTAATCGTTAATTATAATAATTGTATAAATGATTTTTATTTGATTTCTAAGGAGTTTAAACCATTGAGAATAGCTATATCAATACTAATCAATAATCATAAAGAAATTATAAATATGCGAATACAAAGTATCTATTGAATCTATTTTTAGTTCCTAAAATTCTCTAGTAGTCAACCTTCCCCGGTTCTAAGGACACACACTTAAAATTTTCAACATCGAAATCCACTTCTTGTCCCAACTGCTCCGTTATTAAAAATTAAATATAAATCTGTTACGATATTGGAAAATCTTATTTCGCTTTTTGTTTATCCCTTATTAGGCATAATCAACCGCGTTTCGAAGCAAAAATTTAGGCCGTTATATACACACTGCTTCGGCAAATCTCTGACTCAGCAGAACGTTATCTTTAAGGAGATTGAACACGCTATTTAGTTTTTGTTTGCGGCAACGTTGGCCCATTATACGTAGCACAACTTTATGTCCCATAAATTTAACTCGTCGACTAGGAGTATCAAATGTCTTAATAACATCAACAATCTGCGGCGAGCCTCACTTGGGTCAATCAAGTACCTACATAGTAGAAAAGGTTATATGAGTTATGATTATTTACAGAATTCGCTGAGACGCGGCACGAAATACGTATCAGGTTGAGGTTATTTTTGATTCGATTACTTGGAACGAAAACCGAGTTACACAGGTTATTTCAATAACCGGATAAAAGGTTATTTTTGATTCGAATAAGCCCATCACTAGTCTAGACACAGGCAGACTTCAAAAACTGCAAAATGCTTGCTTAAGATTTTTCTATGGCGTCAAGAGTAAAGATCATATTTTTCACACTCTTGTTGATGCCAATTAGTTAAATGTGACTAGCAGACGTTTGGCTCATTTGATATGTCTATATTACAAAATAATCAGAGGTACCTCGCTATCTAATATGATCTACATGCTATTTTATATGCTACACGTCATAGTAACATGGAACCCCACGGCTTTACATCATTTCCGAATGATAGCATTCTGTAAAGGTTTTCATTATCTTATTTTTATTTTAAGAAACCGTACCGGGATCGGTAGATCAGTAGCCAGAATACATAACCACTGAGCTACGAGCCCCGCTAATTTATGAATGCAGCTATGTTTATACTTAAATGTCAAACTTGAAATTTTTAAGTGAGTTCTAGTTGCATTCATAAATTAGGAGCTACTCCATAGCCATACTAAATAAAAATAATTTTTGATAATACTGTATACAAATTACCTTTAAAATTAAAAATATTATTTCCTTTCAGTATCACATTCGAAAACATCCGTTAAATGTATATTAACATACTCGCTGCAATTTGGATCGCTACACCCCTTTGAGATTTTTTCCCGAAGATGAAGATTAATTTAGGCATTAGGAGATATTCAGCTACTTTAAAAAAACAGGAACAATTACTGTGATTAAGTTTTCAATTTCCCTAGTTGTTATTGAACCAAGGAGAATGATAACATACAGTAATAGTCAATTACAACAATAGTAAAATTTTTTATTCTAAAAAACATATTTTAATAGGAAATGATGTAACGTTTCGCAGTATTAATTTTTCTGCTTCATCAGACATATGGTTTAACAATTTAAATATAATAAAAACATGTTCATGATTTTCTTGAAAATATTTTCATATGCATCTTGTAGTAGTTTATGAAAAATGTACATTTAAGTGTTTTAATTTAAACTGTTTTCTTTACAATAGTTTTGCTGAGGTAGTCTAGGTCCTTGAAACATTTGTGGACTTCAGTTCCAAAGTTGCTTCTGATGTATTGGTGGAGGTTCAAATTTGCTGAGTCATCATTGGGATTGGGTGTGGAATGTTCTTGGTTCCTTGTTGTTGAAATTGAGTTTGAGTTGGTAGAGTTGAAAGGTGATTTCGAATGCAACATGTTTTTATCTTTTTGATTTTTAATCATTCTCCTGATATGATTAAGTTTGTTTAATTTGAAATTTTGTTAACAGCTGTTAAATTATATTAGGCATTAGGAGATATTCAGCTACTTTAAAAAAAACAGGAACAATTACTGTGATTAAGTTATCAATTTCCCTAGTTGTTATTGAACCAAGGAGAATGATAACATACAGTAATAGTCAATTACAACAATAGTAAAATTTTTTATTCTAAAAAACATATTTTAATAGGAAATGATGTAACGTTTCGCAGTATTAATTTTTCTGCTTCATCAGACATATGGTTTAACAATTTAAATATAATAAAAACATGTTCATGATTTTCTTGAAAATATTTTCATATGCATCTTGTAGTAGTTTATGAAAAATGTACATTTAAGTGTTTTAATTTAAACTGTTTTCTTTACAATAGTTTTGCTGAGGTAGTCTAGGTCCTTGAAACATTTGTGGACTTCAGTTCCAAAGTTGCTTCTGATGTATTGGTGGAGGTTCAAATTTGCTGAGTCATCATTGGGATTGGGTGTGGAATGTTCTTGGTTCCTTGTTGTTGAAATTGAGTTTGAGTTGGTAGAGTTGAAAGGTGATTTCGAATGCAACATGTTTTTATCTTTTTGATTTTTAATCATTCTCCTGATATGATTAAGTTTGTTTAATTTGAAATTTTGTTAACAGCTGTTAAATTATATTAGGCATTAGGAGATATTCAGCTACTTTAAAAAAAACAGGAACAATTACTGTGATTAAGTTATCAATTTCCCTAGTTGTTATTGAACCAAGGAGAATGATAACATACAGTAATAGTCAATTACAACAATAGTAAAATTTTTTATTCTAAAAAACATATTTTAATAGGAAATGATGTAACGTTTCGCAGTATTAATTTTTCTGCTTCATCAGACATATGGTTTAACAATTTAAATATAATAAAAACATGTTCATGATTTTCTTGAAAATATTTTCATATGCATCTTGTAGTAGTTTATGAAAAATGTACATTTAAGTGTTTTAATTTAAACTGTTTTCTTTACAATAGTTTTGCTGAGGTAGTCTAGGTCCTTGAAACATTTGTGGACTTCAGTTCCAAAGTTGCTTCTGATGTATTGGTGGAGGTTCAAATTTGCTGAGTCATCATTGGGATTGGGTGTGGAATGTTCTTGGTTCCTTGTTGTTGAAATTGAGTTTGAGTTGGTAGAGTTGAAAGGTGATTTCGAATGCAACATGTTTTTATCTTTTTGATTTTTAATCATTCTCCTGATATGATTAAGTTTGTTTAATTTGAAATTTTGTTAACAGCTGTTAAATTATATTAGGCATTAGGAGATATTCAGCTACTTTAAAAAAAACAGGAACAATTACTGTGATTAAGTTATCAATTTCCCTAGTTGTTATTGAACCAAGGAGAATGATAACATACAGTAATAGTCAATTACAACAATAGTAAAATTTTTTATTCTAAAAAACATATTTTAATAGGAAATGATGTAACGTTTCGCAGTATAATTTTTCTGCTTCATCAGACATACGGTTTAACAATTTAAATATAATAAAAACATGTTCATGATTTTCTTGAAAATATTTTCATATGCATCTTGTAGTAGTTTATGAAAAATGTACATTTAAGTGTTTTAATTTAAACTGTTTTCTTTACAATAGTTTTGCTGAGGTAGTCTAGGTCCTTGAAACATTTGTGGACTTCAGTTCCAAAGTTGCTTCTGATGTATTGGTGGAGGTTCAAATTTGCTGAGTCATCATTGGGATTGGGTGTGGAATGTTCTTGGTTCCTTGTTGTTGAAATTGAGTTTGAGTTGGTAGAGTTGAAAGGTGATTTCGAATGCAACATGTTTTTATCTTTTTGATTTTTAATCATTCTCCTGATATGATTAAATTTGTTTAATTTGAAATTTTGTTAACAGCTGTTAAATTATATTAGGCATTAGGAGATATTCAGCTACTTTAAAAAAAGAGGAACAATTACTGTGATTAAGTTATCAATTTCCCTAGTTGTTATTGAACCAAGGAGAATTGACTATTGCTGTATGTTATCATTCTCCTTGGTTCAATAACAACTAGGGAAATTGATAACTTAATCACAGTAATTGTTCCTGTTTTTTTAAAGTAGCTGAATATCTCCTAATGCCTAATATAATTTAACAGCTGTTAACAAAATTTCAAATTAAATGAAGATTAATGGAGTTACCGAATTTATGCTCTACTTAATTTCCACACTGTATACTCGCATGTTTGTGAGTAGTTAATGAAAATTATTATTATTATTATATAACACAAAATGTAGTTTTTTATTCATTATAAAACCTTCCTACTATTATTTCGTAATAAACTGAACCTTAAACCATTAAATAATCAATAGATGCTGGGTGTCTTTACTACTAAATACATACAAAAAATACAATGTTAACCCTATAGAGAGTATTTCGGTCTGCATTTTCAAATATTTTAACTGCCGTGGGCCGTGGTCGACAAATTCACACTTTTTTTTTAATAAAACAACTTGTAATTTTTTCGTAATATAATTTTAAAAATGCAATACATCGCCTGAAACGTCAACACGACAGCGAGAAGCCGCCGAATAAAAAACGAATAAAAACCCCAAAAGCGCCACCGATTGTTTTGAGCCAAGTTAAACATTACGGTGTCTTAAAATCCGAACTAAAATGAAACCAGTTTATATTTTAATCTGTAATTATGAATAACGAACAGGTGAAATTAAACGTCGAATGCGCAGAAAAATAAAGAAACTTAACCTGCTTCTAGAAGGAAAAAAGTACCTTTGGCGTTCGTAAAAAAATAAACTAGAATTATCAAATTTATGACAAGAAAACTACAACTATAGTGTTATCCGAGTAAAATCATACATAATTTAAATCATCAAGGTTGCACAATCATAGAGGCTGTGAATATTGTAAACTAAAAAGAGAAAACACCACTACCGCTCTTCATACTAATCTTCAGAAACTATGAAGACACTAAATCAATGTACTAAGTAAAAGGGATATTAGGAATAAAGGTCGAATCTCTAAGAAAATCTATACTAGTATTTCAATGCAAAATCTATTCAAGCTATAAACACGCCCAAAAATTCGGCAACAGAGAGCCAAAGTGTGTAAAATATGTTGGCAAAAGTACAGCCAAAGTTTGCAAACTGTGACGAAGAACACCAAAAACGCCAGCTCAAGGGATACTAAGTGGCCAAAAAGTTGCACAAGATAAGAAACGAGTCAGCCAAAACCAACCAAAACAAAGTGAAAAAAACGGTACATAAGCATCGGTGCAGGTGGGATCCAAAAGCATTTCCATCATTGCCAAATATTAATGGAAATAAGGAAACACATCAGTAAGAAGAAGCTACAACGAACCAGTTACTGCAAAGCCTGATGTAAAAACTTGAAAAACAGGAAAAAGTTTGAACATCGAAAGATGCTTAAAACAATCTCTGAAAAATTCAATAAAATTGAAAGAAATAACAATAAAGCTGCTGCTTCGAAAAGAAAATGAACACAAAGAACACCAACATTGACGAACAAATTCACATATTGGGAAGCGTTTCAAGAAGAGCTGAGTGTCAATTCACTTAAACGTACCGTTGAAAAATAAAGAGCAATTGGACCATGCAGCCGAAAAGTTTGTAGTTGGCATCCAACAAGCTGCCTGGAGAAACACTCCAGAAATCAAAATAAAAACATCAGGCAACAATTACCCCAAGATAATCAACGAGCTAGTTGCTGAAAAACGAAGAATCAGAAAAAATGGCAACAAACCAGATCTCCAAAAAACAAAAGCGGACTCAACCATCTTAAACAACAGTTGAAAAGAGAAATACAACCCATAAAAAAGGAATCGGTAAAAACCTACTTTAAACATCTGTCAAACGACAAAAATACCGATTATTCCTTATGGGAGGCAACAAAAAAACTTAAAAGACCGATAATTCAAGTTCCACAAATAAGAACTAAAAACGGATGAGCAAGAGACAACAAACAGAAGGCATGCCTTCGTAATATATTCCAATAAACGAACAGCAAGTGCAGAAGCATTGGATGCGTCCCATCTCGTTCCTACCAATAGTATCAAAACTGTTTGATAAAGTATTTCTCTAAAGGAGTAAACCTATTATAAAAAGAAAGAAAGTGATTCCTACTCATCAATTTGGGTTCAGAAATCAACACTCAACTGTAGAACAGATCCACAGGTTAATACACACCATCGAGAAAAAAGTCTGCTCAGCGATATTGGTAGATGTTGTACAGGCCTTCGATACAGTATACCACCAGGAATTAAACCATAAATTATAAAAAATATCCCTAAACAATTTTCTGAACTGCTGAAGTCTTTAATTTCGAATAGACTCTTTAAGATTAAAACAGAAGACGAATGTTCTAACTTATACTAAATTAAGGCAGTAGTACCACGGAGCAGTGTTTTGGGACCAATACTACAGCACTTGTACACCGGTGACATCTCAGTAACCAACTAGGCAACCATAGCTATTTTCGCAAGTGACATTGTAATATTAGTAGTAAGTGCAAGTAGTGAAAAAACAACAGAAACAGTACAACAAGCCATAAATGAAGTAGATAGATGAAAAAACGATGGAGAATCAAGCTAAACAAAAGTAAATCAGTGGATAAAACACTGCTGGAGCCTGTGGTTTGAATCAAACACAATTCGTTAAAAACCCCTAGCCCCACAAAAATTTAACAACCGTATTTCGTCAGCTAAGCTATTTTCAATAGCCTTCGGTAGAAACTAGCACGACAAAGTTGGCCGAAGATATGCTGTTCAGCAAATCACCAGAGAAAGTCATATTCTAATGCTATTTATACTCCCTGATCTAGAGGGCGTGTTCTAAGTATTCAATCAGGTGTCAACTTCAACAGAGCGTAAAGATCGGAGTGGGGGATGGGTTCTCCATCTCTATTCAAAATTGTATTATTTTGATTCTTATAAATGGTCAAACTTTCAAAAGAATTTAGCTACTAAAATGAAATGTTTGTCCAATATATTTAGAATCACAATGGGAACATTTAGTTTCGTAAATTTCAGATTTCTTTGAAGTCTTAAATTTGTCTTTTGGATTCTTCAATAAATTTCGGATATTGTTGTTTGAACTATAAACAACTTTATAACCTGAATCTTTACAAATTTTCTCTAGGCCTTTGTAGACGGGCGAAACGAAATTTTGATGTACTTTTCGTTGTGTCCTTAACTTTTACGACTAGCCAGAGTTGTGGAATTTCGAACGTGCAATTTTGCTTTTTGTTTCCTAATCAAATTGTCGATAATTATACACAGCAATGTTTTTATGGTCTGAAATCGGTGTTATACGGATTATTGTTCAAATGTAAGGTTAGCGGTCTATGCACTAAGAAATTTAAAGCAGCCATTTTGTGTTGAAAACAATGATTTGAATCCGCTAAAATGAATCTGTTTACATTGGTTTCTTTTCTATAAACGTCAAATTCCAAATTATTTTTATCTTATATCACTAAGGTATCCAGAAATTATAGTTGTCCTTAATTTTCCACTTCATATGTAAATTTTATGCCAGGAAATTTTGAATTTAACTGATTCAATCAATTATCAATACTACATTTAGATAAATCAAAAACAGCAAAAATGCCGTCTATATACCTAGACCGAATGCTCTCCATTATTCTTAAATTCAGTTTAGAATTTTGATATAAAAAGGTATATAAATAAAACGTATTTAGAGGTTGTTAAATATTTGTATGGTTAGGGGTTTTTAACGAATTGGGTCAAATCAGTGCGTATCAACCTCACGAACAAAAAGAATAATCACGAGCCAGTGACACTCAACAACAGCATGATACCGCATGCTAATACAGCAAAGTATCTTGAAATGAGTTGGATGCCAAACTACCCTAGAAAGAGCACATAAAAAGAAAAGAAAAGAACTAAATGTGAAATACAGAAAAATGTATTCGCTAAGGAGAAGAATGTCCCGACCCTCAATGCACAATACGTTACTTCTGTACAATCAAGTATTAAAACCAATCTGGACATGCGGTTGCCAACTTAGGCGCTGTGCCAGCAAAACCAACTTTAGCCAAATTCAAAATTTTCAGAAGAAAGTACTAAGAAACATAGTGGGTGCACCCTGGTACGTCAGACACAGTGATATCCATAGGGACCTAGGCATAACAACCGTAGTAGGAGAAATAGAAAATTATGGGCAGAAGCTTGAGACCAGGCTTCATCACCACTTAAACGTCGAGACCATCCAACTCCTTGACAATGCAGAGTTAGTAGACTGAAGAGGACCAACACTTTTGAGCTAGTGTAGAGTGACGTATAGTGTTGGTTAGTCTTACACTAGTTGTAAGGTAATTTAAACAGTTTAGAAATAGTATATTGTATGTTAAGAGCTGAAAGTGCATTCTTGCCGCTTGCGCATGAATATTGCTGGTTGAGAAGAAGTCGAAACCAGCAATCATGCAAAAGCGGCAAGCGCACTTTTAGCTCGAAATATACATACTATTTTTTCGACGACTGAGCATATTATTAAAGGAAAATATCAAATTTCGTTTTATCGCAAAAATTAATTGACAATCAAGTTAACATTACTCGCGCAGTCTATATGACATGTGACGCGATTATTTCCACAAATGACGGGCGTTGTCAAGGAAACATTCTGACGTGGCTACCTATTTTGTTCACGCGGAAACCCCAAACGCTCGGCGAGCGGCAAAATGATGAAAACGCACGCTCAGCGGCAAATGTCAACTTTCTGTTGTCAAATGACAGTGAGAAAAATCTACTTTCGATGTCAGTCGTCGAAAAAAATATATACGTAATTGGCCCTACAGTATGTCCCAGGAACCTTTTCCCTAATGTCATGTGCGTATAGAGGAAATACGCAAATGATCTAAAATGTTCTCTTCTACTAGCGTGGAGAAGCAGATGCAAACACAAGTTTAGATTGCTTCATACCTGCATGACATCAGGGACATAATCCTGAGACGAACTGTACCTCCACGTATATACATATCTTACTTTTAAAATTCTGACCAATTGTTTAGCAGTTAAGATTTTTTTGTGAAAAAATGCACTTAGAAGCTAATCTAAAAAATTTGGTGTGATACACCCACACAGTTTCCTTTTACAATGATCTTAAAAATAACCAAAAATTGGATTTTTAATTTTTAAGCGTTTGTCAAAAATTTTCAACAAATTCTACAGAAACCGTACAACTAGTGTAAGACTAACCAACAATTCTTATACCTGGCGTTCTATTTAAAATAGGCGTTAATACAAAAAAATAGGAAAAAAAACCAAAAGAAACCCATTTTAGAGGTATTCAACTGTAAAATCAACTATCTCACATCAATACACAGTAAAAATGTAATACAAAAATAAATTTAAAAAAAAATCGTTTCAGCCGTTTTTGAAAAAAATCGAAAAAAACTGAAAAATCACAAGAGTAAACACTATACTTCCGGTTATGCAATTTTCTTCAAAAGCTTGCTGTCGCATCTAGATAGTACACAAAACTTATATATGAAGACAGACCAATGAACAAAGAGTTCAGGGGACTTGAAAACGTCAAGATTAGTTGGCGACTCAATTTAGAATTTTTGGGGTGAACCCAATACTTTCTTTATTATAAAAGGAAGTAAAAATCATAGTAGCTTTGCTTTCAATAATTCAGAAAAAAGGTAGCTATCAAAAAATGAGGCTGTTGCATTTGAAACGAGATGGGTTATAGCTCTTTATAATTCTCCAAAATCGAAAAATTCTAAAATTCATCCTGTACAATAAAATAAACTGATGCTCATGTCATCGCGCCAGCACAAATAAGAGACCCTTTGCTAATAGGTTACTGCTTCCTTTCTTCTGAATAATATAATATGCAATATTGCTATCCTTCTTCTTCTTCTTGTTTTGAGTCTAATGACCTGTTATTTCCAATTCTTTTGATTTCGGGACGTTGATGCCAGCTATCTTCCCATCTTTTAGGTGGTCTACCTGGTGTTCTGGAAGTCTGAGGTTTGTTGTTTCTTGCTATTTTTGGGAGCCTGTTATTTGTTATTCTGGCGATATGGTCGTTCCAGCCTTTGCTGTGCTCTCGCATCTATCTTACAACATCCTATACACTTTGACGTATTTCCTCATTTCACACTATATCGTTCAGTGTTATGTCTGCTATTTGTCTTAGAACTTTCATTTCTGTCGTGCGAAGCATCCTTTTCGTGATCGATGTGTCTGCTTTCGTTTCTACAGCATACGTCATGATTGGACGCATGCAGGTTTTATATATTTTAATTTTGGAGTGTATGCTCATGTCCTTATTTTTCCAATCATCCTGACAGTCTTACTGCTTTGTTAATTTGTTCCTTGACCTCCCTAGCTAATCTTCTGTCGCTTGAGATGTCAATTCCTAGGTATTTAAAGGTCGTTACTTGTTCAATAATTTTGTTATTGATGACTAATTTACATCTTATTGGTTCTTTTGATATTACTACGGACGTTGTTTTTTCTACCGATATGTCCATGCTATAATTCCGGGCTTCTAGGTGGAAAGCTTGAGATATTCGTTGAAGATTATTCGATATTATGACGGCATCATCTGTATAACAAATGATCTTCAGTTCATTATCGCTCATTTTATATCCGCTACTTGTGCTTTTTCTTTTTGCATTATGGTGACCATTACGAGGTTAAATAAAATCGGACTATGATAATCCCCTTCTCTTATTCAGGTGCATATTTTTATGTTTTCCGTGAGTTTATTGTTTATTCTTATTTTTGTGTTAATTCGTGTATTGAACAGTGTTATGGTATGCATTATTGCAGTGAGGATTTCATGTTCCTTCAGTATTTTTATTACATCACAGAGTTTGATTTTATCAAATGCGTTTATAAGGTCAATAAAACACATGTACGCCGGCGTGTTATATTCAATCACCTTTTGTGCGAATATTGCATTGGTCGAGCATCTGCTGTTTTTGAAATCTTGTTGTTCCTCGCTTAATTCTATTCTGTTTGCTATTATTACTTCGACACGAAGTGTACGAAGTATTGAAATTCCCTCATATCGAAAACCACTCTGAGTCAAATATCTCTAAAATTCGAGCCAACCGACTAATGAACCCACTATATCAAATCTTCGTCTCGGCGGTGCGGATCTTTTGGTGAAGATCCCAGCCCACTAGATCAATCCCCCGTATTGGGGGGTGCCTAAACGTGCTGTGCGGAGGATGTATGTTCGTATGTGTACACGATTCCGGTCGCCAGGAACCTTCCTGAAGTCTTGGATCGTTTTCATACGATAGGTCCTCCGAAAATGAAAGCAACATCAACTTTTGAGCTATGGTCGTTAGCAAAAAAATTTTTTTTCTTTGGCTTTTTTTTTGATAAATAACTGGTTCATAGCATATAAACCAGTTATTTATCATTCATTGTATTAGCACACCGGAGTGATGCTGAGTATCGAAGTATTCTTGGAAAGCACGGAAGAGCGCTTTTCTTGGGTGGGGGGTACCGTATATTTGATTTTAATATGCTATTGAAAAGCTTCATTGTTGTATTAAGTTGTGTTATTCTCTTATAATTTTCTGGACTCTTCTTTATTTCCCTTCTTAAAAATAGGTATCGTGATACTACGCTTTCATGCGTCTGATATATTTTCTTTATTAAGCGTGAGTTGTTTGTCAGTTCTTTATGTATGCCATTCCCTCCCTATTTGAGGAATTCGTTGAGAAAGGAGAATGATTTGACGGGACGTGCGACTTAAGGTCACTAAATCACGTTATCTTCGCTAACACAGGTAGGGAAACTCCGTGTTCTTTATGTCAAACCAAACTCGGTTTTTCAGTGACATACAAAATCAGTTTTTATTACGGCTAAAAACGACCATCTGTATAACTTAATGAAAGGATTCTGACCTCATATTCCGAAAGATAAATTAATAATAAAAACTGTTATTTATGCACTTACTAATAGCGCCTATGATAAATTTGACATTGACAAACTCGTTTTTTTAATCTGTCAACTTGTGTTTCCCTACCTGTGTTAGCGCAGCTAACGTGATTTAGTGACCTTAGTGCGACTCGACTACTAGTGCCCTCTAGCGGTTAAAATGAACATCATTCTCGAGTTCCGCCATGTTTTTTATACTGACAACTGAAGTTTAGTTGATCTGTGGCGTTCAGTTAAGAAATTGCAACGGTTTAAAGACGACGCTTAAATGGAAAATCCTAAAATGGATAAAAACGCTATTAGTGGTGCGATTCAATATTTTTGTTTTTTAAGAAGCTAAACAGACATTTTGGCCGATATGCAGCAAACATTGGGTGACAATGCCTCTTCGAAAGCAACGATTTGTCGCTGGGTTGCACGATTTAAACGTGGTGATTTGAGCATTGAAGATGATGAACGACCAGGACCATCAAAAACGGTAACAACCCCGGAAACAGTCGATCAAGTGCATGATATTGTTTTGAAGGATCGAATAATAACATTGACGAGATAGCTAGGATCGTAGGCATATCAACTGAGCGCATACATCATATTTTGCACGTAGAATTGGGCATGTCTAAGCTGTCAGCAAGATGGGTGCCGCGCTTGCTGAATTCTGATTTTCTGCGCCGATTTGTTACGGTCGATGAAACTTGGATTCATCACTACATTCCCGAATCAAAACGCCAATCTCAACAGTGGAAACATCATGGCAGTCCTCCACCAAAGAAGGCGAAGTCGTTTTCATCGGCCGGGAAAGTAGTGGCTACGATTTTTTGGGATTCGAAGGGGATACTTCTCATCGACTATCTCAGAAAGGGCCAAACCATCAACGGAGCATATTATGCTGCACTTTTGGACCAACTAAAAGCAGCAATTGCTGAAAAAAGACCCGGAATGGTTCGAAAAAAGGTGCTCTTTTGTCATGATAATGCCCCTTCCCATTCCAGTCGCAATTTCGCTCCCAGGTTATCCCCCACCCACCTTGCTCGCAAGATCTTGCTCCGAGTGACTTTCACCTATTCCCGAAGCTCAAACTCTTCCTTGCCGGAAAGAAGTTTAAGACGGACGAAGAAGTAATTGCTGCAACGGAGCAATATTTTGACAGCCTTGAAGAAGATCACTACAAAACAAGCATAATGGCACTTCAGCGTCGCTGGTCCAAGTTTGTTGATGTACGAGGAGAATATGTTGAAAAATTAAAAAAAATTAATGCTCTAACTCATGTCTTTCATTTCGAATTTCACGTCCCGTCAAATCATCCTCGTATCGTTTGGTCCTGAGGATTTTCTATTTTTTAGTTTTCTTACTGTTTCTGACAGTTACTTCTGTTATTGTTGTACTAGTTTCTGGTTGTGTCATCGTCGCCTTCCTTGTGCAGGTCTCTAAAGTAATCTCTCCATGTGTTCTCATATATTACTTCCGTTTGAACGTATTCGTTGATGTCTTGTTTGCTTCTTCTTAGCATCCCCCATATTTTCCTTTGAGCGCCGCATAAACCGCTTTCTATTTCCTTTGTAAATTTAGTCCAGTAAGCTTTCTTTATTTGGAAAATATTTGCATTAACTTGGTTCCTTATTATAATCTATTTACCGTGCTCTTCTGCTTTCCTGTTGTTCAGATATGTAATATATATGCTTTCCATTTGTTTTTTGCGAGTTATTTTACTTCTAAACTAAACCATGGTTTGATGCGTCCTGTTGCATTTAAATGTATCTTTCTGGTTCCCAAGACTTTCCTAGCAGTTTCATTAATGTTCGTTGTGATCTTTTTCCAGTTCACTTCTATGTTGTTCTCAGTTCCAATGTTGGCTGTAGTCTATGGTTGAGCTCTGGACTCTCGTATTTGACCAAGTAATTTTGTGATGCGGTTTAGAAGGTGTTATTTATTCTTAGGTCATTACTAACGCAAAACTGCACTAACATTTAGTTCTGTATGTGATCTTCATTGAAGCGTTGTTTTATTCCAATTAGCGGTACGTTATCTATTCTTGCATTGAAGTCTCCCATTATTAGGATCTTTTGTTCCTTCGAAACTTTGTCAATTTCTAATTCTAGTCTTTCGTAGAAAGATAGAAATTTTTATTCTCAAATGTGTAAAATGCCTTCATCAATGACCTTCAATAAACGGCACGGCATGCAAAAGACGTCGTATTGGCAGCTGTCAATTATGTGGACGGAAATTTGACAGTTTGAATTTCCAACTTGAAAAAAATAATCCTTGATGCTGTTTTATTGTGCCATTATTAGTCATAATAAAGGTAACTAGAGTACACTTATTACTATGGCATTCCACCTTATATGGACGTCAGTGTTAATGTAAACCGGTTTTGTTACTTAGGAAGTTGTATGTATGCAAAAGGATGCGACAAACGTTCCAAGTTTTGGTAAGCTAAGGAAACGTTATTTTATTATCGGGTTATATTCTTAGCAGTCATATTAGTTTGCAAATTGCAGTGCCCTTAAATACCAAAAAAGAATGTTCTTTTTCACATTAACAACAATCAACTTAATAACACCTACAGGATAAAACTGATTCACCAATAACATTTTGATGAGTGGCGTACCCGAAGAACAACTTAAATTAACGTTTTAAGCACCGGACGCATGTAACAATTTATTTCTAAAACAGTGCACTTTTTTGTATAATTAATTGATCTTGAATCTTAAGCACTTGATTACTTGCAATTTAAGTTTTTAAATATAATTATATACCCTATGATGCTGCATTATAATATATAGACAAATAATCTCTGCTAAAAACTGCTGTTAGGTTACTATTGAAAAAATATCGTCAATATCGCAAGTAGGTACTCCATGTAAAAAATGACATTAATAGTCAGCATACAAAATACATAATAAAGTAATAATTTGAAAACTAAGTGAACAGTGGGCACTTGTGGAAAGAATAGTATCGCTAAATATTTATAATTTCTTCCTGCGCTATAAATATTCGGTAGTGTGTAAATTTAGTATATTATCAATAAAAAGGAGTTTACCTTTTATGATCTGGAAACACACATAATTTAAAGGTTATCGTTATAGTTTGTGAACTAATTTTTTTTAAATTTATTATCAATGTACAGTCGTGTGCAAATAAATCTGGGACAGTGCTTTTTTCACATGCAGATTCAGTTAAGAATTGAAGAATATCTCCATGGATTTCCTGCTATCAGAAAGAGTTACATTAAACTTTAACAGGTACTGAAACCCGTAACTCTCTCTGATAAGAGGAAATCCATGGAAATATTCTTCAAATTCTTAACTGAATCTGCATGTGATAAAAACACTGTCCCAGATTTATTTGCACATGACTATACCTACAGTTAATCATGTAATAGAACATTCTGTAAATATACTTAAGCTGGGTTGCCTGTACTGCACATAAGTTCTAATATTTGTTGGTAAATTTTGCTTATTTCTAATAGTGGCAGCGGTCAGTTACTCTCTGCCTCATATGTCTAAATTTAAAACAAATAATAACTTTATAACAATTTGAATAAATATAAAGATGTACAAACGCTATTTTAATTTTTAATTTAAATTGGCCCTGAACACACGGGATTCCGTTTCCCAGATTCGGAATGCGGGATACAGAATCTAAGTCTGTTCAGACACTGCGACTGAATCTCAGACGCGGGCCTTCAGTCACTTGCAGTGCCGTGCTGTTATGGACCTAGCATTGCTGTTCTTTGTTTCTGTCGAATTAGTCTAGAAGTGCTGTATTTAAAATCAGGGATTGGGCTCTACTAAGCTAATAAATTTTGTTTTTCAAATAATGTACATTCTATGATCGTTGTATAGTAATGAACGCCTTGCTTATTCGATTTAAATAGAAGTTGAAGAAAATCTGCTACGCCTATGACATGATATCATATGTTCTAGCTGGCAAAAGCGGGCGAGTCCAGGCCGTGGTACACGTGGACTCATATCCTCTATATGCTCCAATGGTAAATCGGTATCCGAGATACAGAATGTGTCGCCGGCGGCCGATTTTCCTTATCTCTCCATTTCGGCCGCCGGCTACAAATTCTGTATCTCGGATACCGATTTACCATTGGAGCATATAGAGGATATGAGTCCACGTGTACCGCGGCCTGGACTCGCCTACTTTTGCCAGCCAGAACATATGATATCATATCATAGGCGTAGCAGATTTTGTGCAACTTCTATTTAAATCGAATAAGCAAGGCGTTCGTTACTATACAACGATCATAGAGCGTACATTATTTGACAATGAAAAGTTTATTAGCTTTGTAGAGCCCAATCCCTGACTTTAAATACAGCACTTCTAGACTAATTCGACATAAACAAAGAACAGCAATGCTAGGTCCATAACAGCACGGCACTGCAAGTGACTGAAAGCCCTCGTCTGAGATTCAGTCGCCGTGTCTGAACAGACTCAGATTCTGTATCCCGCATACCGAATCTGGGAAACGGAATCCCGTGTGTTCAGGGCCTAAGGTACAAGCAAGAGTTAGTTTTTCATATAATATCACAAGGCTCCCTTACTATGATAAAATATATTTTCTCTACTTGAGAAAAAAATTAGTGTCTCATAAAACAACACAATTTTTCCTGAAAAACTAGAAAAGCTATTTGAATATACTCTTCTAATAATAACATTGTACGGTGACAAGTTTGCACTGATAATAATTATTGTATGCAAATAAAATAGGTACAACAAATAAATTCAGTTTTAATATGAATAATTGCTTCTCTCAGGGCTTATTGAAAACTATAATTATTGATTAAGCTTTGCTGCAATTATAAATGGTATGTTGCCCTCTATATTGTAATTATTGGCAACTCATTCAAATGAATGCTTCGGCTAGCGTTTGAGATCTCCAATATCTGCAAGGTTAGGTTGTAACACCGTATAAATTTTACACTAGTATAGCAAATGCTCAATCTTAACGAATAACAGTTAACCTCAAATGGTGACTGCAAAAAGAGCTGATCGAACACACAAATAGCCAGCGCAATTGAACGCAAATCGACCAAGAATTAATAAATTCACCTCTGGTCAACAATAACAATGCAATTTAATGAATCAAGTTGTTTGGTTAACCTGTATTTGTTTTCTTTCACGTCATAAGTGACGCCAACTGGCAACTGTTTTGCTTGCTCTCCAAATTTTCTGCTTTCCGCAAAATGGGGGTGACGCCAAGCTAGTAATTTAATTCTGGAACACTTTTACCTGCTGCTGCCTTGTTGTAACCCACAAGAAAAGGCTCCTCTATACGCTACACACTGCTATCCCGCAGCTCAACACCTTACCAAAATATTGCTTAGAAGGGCTTGCACTTAGGA
The DNA here is from genome assembly GCA_940337035.1 of Agriotes lineatus. Taxonomy (NCBI): domain Eukaryota; kingdom Metazoa; phylum Arthropoda; class Insecta; order Coleoptera; family Elateridae; genus Agriotes; species Agriotes lineatus. The sequence goes on from OW679194.1 coordinate 197,994,836, forward strand.
ACACTACCAAATTAAGCACAACTGAGCTCTGCACACTGGCGAAAACGCGACAACTGGTAGAGATTATAAACTTTTATGTACGAATTGATTCAAAACTGCGAGCCACTGTTACAAACAAGGTTCTCGCTTGGTTTCACAAGTAACACTAATGCTCTTATTGCGATCTTCAAGGTCGCTTTAAAACTATACAATAAAATTTCGAATAAAACCAAATGATCTTCAGGACAGCCCCAAGACCACCATAAAGCAGCTTCTAGCCAAAAACGTCCCATCCTAAAAGGGCCTTCAAGACTAAATTTTAAAACTATATTAAAACCATTTAGTTTTAATTTTATATTCTTAAAGAGTTCTTCAAGACAACTTTAACGTTTTGCATTTAAAATATACTTGCGGCAGACTAAATTACCTTGAGAATCATAATTAATCCTAAAAGAGTTTTAATTAAATAGAACAACTTTTGCAAGTCTCTATAATAGCAGAGTGTTAATATTTTACACGTAACGCATACGTATATAAAGCAGATCATAATATAATATTCAAATGCAAACTATTCTGGTAAAGAATTTACCAACGGATGGCACTTTTCTGACAAAATATAATAAAATACTTCTACATAACTCCAACGCCATCAATTTAATGTGTTTTTCTATTATTTAAAAAATATTAAAAAATATCGTCAAATTTTATTTTGCATCTAAACATCAAAATGCTTTTTTTTATTAAATTGCATATTTGAACACACCGTTCTTCAGTTATTTAAGAGGATCTAAGGCGCATATATTTCAATAATAATTTTTTTTATTATTGAAAATGTCCATCATGGCGGAGTCTGTATTTCATATAAAACATGGTATGATCTAAATTAAAACTGGTTGCAAAATTATAGAACATTTTAAATCTTACAAGAATTAAAACAGCGTTTTATTTACCACTTTAAGTACAATTACTTCCGTAGACGTCTGTTTACATTTCATTTTAAAACCAAGTTGCTTTAATATGTTCAAACTCGTGCCTTATTGATTTAAAGTGCTCTTGCGCACGAATGAAATCCTAACCTCACAAATTATGCCGGTTTTGTGATTGCTGCATTTAGCGCATTTTCATCTTTATATGCCTAATTTAATTTAAGAACAGGTAAGTTTTGCATATTACTGTTACATTTTGTTACATTAATCACATTTATAACAAATGCGCACACCTGAGTACCTTTCCCAATATATTGACAGGTGTAAGTACCCCGAATCCAAAAGGCATTTATTTTAACCAATTTGACTAAAATAACCCCTTAATGTTTTAAAATATTCTTAATGTACTCTTTGAAAGGTAAAAATTATGTTTTTGGATTTAATGTGGAATTTTATTGAGTATATAGGCTTAAGATGAAATAGTTTTCTTAATGGGTTTTAATGAATACAAAAAATATACTCCATAAAACTACATTAAAACTATCTGTTCCAAAATGGATTGTTTTAAAACCAACTTGTTATTTAATTCTTTAAAAATAGCAAATTAGTTTTAAAATAGCCAATGTCAAGAGTATTATAAAAGCAGTATAAGATCAATAGGACATTAAGAGCAAATAGTTTTTTTATTTTAATTTAAAGAGTGCATTAAATTCTTTGCATAAGAATAAGTGGTCTTTAAGAACTTTTAGTTTATCTTAAGGTAACTTTAAAACCAACATCGTTTTATTGAAGATATTACAACACTTTTAAAACCTAAATAAATGTAAAGTGTCTTAAAATTGTTACTTGGGTTCCCTAATAAAAAATAACAATTGACCATCTGGGTCTCCATAGCAACAAGTTAACAATTGTTTTAAGTAAGTTTTTACAACCAATGATCCTGAACTAATAAAATGTTTCTTAATCATCATTCTGGAACACACTAACCGCACTTTGATTGCTTTTGTTCACTTTTAGTTTAATAAACACTGGTTCACAAGTTATTAGCACTGTATTGCAGTCTTGTATAGTTCTCAGGTTGCTTTTCAAATGCTCTTTGCACTCCTGTGCTTTCTTACACTGCTTTCTAACCCTTCAGCTGCGTTATTGATTGCTCGCATATGAAATGAATACTAAACGCTTCATAATACTTCTGTTACGCTTCGAAACACCTCTGTACTTAAACAAATTCACTATCGTGTCTTGACCTTACACAATTAACTTGTTCATTATAAATTAGATACATTTGCCATACCAAGCACAAATATTGAAAATAAGCTGAACGCAACCCTGACGATACTGTTTCATTCAAATACTAACCTTTGTTAATTAAATTACGGTTATTGCTAATCATGTCTTACGTAATTATCAATGTTTACTAGTGACTTACTGTTGCAATAAATAGAATACCAATTCTGGGCATATTTGAATCTTTCTTTAGTCTTCGTATGTTAGCAATGCAACCAGAATTGCTGTAAGCATCATACCATTACAATACAAAGAAGTCAAGTGGTATTTGATTAGATTATGTAATTTCGTTCAACTGATAAACAACGCTTCTCAGAATTAGTCTGGCGACATTGACGGTTGTTCGGTACTATCTATTAATTTCACTGCAACTTTGATTTTATTTTTTGTATGCATGGTTGTCGATACCGAAAGGTAAATGAAGCTAAAGATAAAGAATGAATTAATCATTTTTTGCTCTATAGAGCAACACTGAAAGAATAGTGCATTTTAGTATATTACAGTTTCTGTATTGACACTACGAATGGTAATTTTAGATTATTCAGCATCTTGAAAATAGAAAATAAAATCTTCAGTATTACTATGAATTTGTTTTTCACTTACATATTATTAATGGCATGAGCAACTTTAATGGCTACTTTCACCTTAATGGGATTTTATAGATTTTTTAATAAGTTAGTACCTGATTATTGCGTAATAAAAATATATTACGTTATAGTATAAACATAGTAGGAAGTAAATGGTAATATAATCAGCTATAATAAGTTTAAATGATTTTTTTATTACAAACTTACTCCAGAAGATATTAACACCCAGCCTAATATACATATACATATGGATAGAAAGTAAAAGTAATACATAATATAAGTAAAAAGCAGATCACCATTATACAATGCAATCTATGGAATAGAAAATTTGCTGAGTGGATCTCTAAAAAGATGAAAGAGATAAAAAGGACCACAAACCAAAGTAACTGACGATATTATCAAGACAGCTTGCAAAAAATCTGTACAGCAAACAAGAAAATATAAAGAAAAAGGGAACATTGAAACACAGACTGTAATTGAACAGTCTATTCATATCATTTTGGTATGCTGGTAATACAGTAACGTAAAGCAAAGCTATGGGCACGTCATTCCACACGTAATGATATGGCCTTTCCGAAACCCAGTCATCTGACACACGGTCAACGGCGTACTGGGTGATGTGGTTCGCCACGCCTTCGACGACTCGCTTACTTTTCCTACTTTCACGACCGTGGTTTCGATACCTAATTTTTAAAGCAACTGGGTGGGGCACCCGCCAGTTGCTATATGTGGGAAATGAACCTCGTACCGTGGTATTGCAGCCGAGCTCCCTAACCATTCAGCTACGCTGGCGTTTGGTAATGCAGTACACTGGGTATATTTATCGTGTTACAATAGTTGTGAATAAAATGAAATACTAATCGAAAGTGCCCAATAACAACGTAACTAATTAATATTCAAAACAATTAACTAATAGCATATTGCCGGAAAAGAGTCGTTAGTATAAAAAATGAGTAATAAATTTACTTAGTTGTAAACAGTGCCGGGCTCCATAGCTCAGTGGTTAAGCATTCTGCCTACTGATCTAAGGGTCAAAAGTTCGATCCCTGATTCAGGTGAGGTTTTTAAAACTTAAAAAAAATGAGGATGAAAACCTCTATAGAATTAGGAAGTGATGTAAAGCCGTGGGTCCCATGTTACTACGATGTGTAGCATGTAAAAGATCCCTTGCTAGGATTGGAACTCCTTAGTCTCGGCAAAATTTTAAGTAGGACTAAGGTACCCGGTACTCTGCAGGCCTAGACATTATCCATGGAGTTGTAAAAAAGGGCATATAAAGGCCTACTTGCCTGACATCAGTCTCCCCAAAACTGATACTACTACCACTACTAGTTGTAAACAGTGGTAACCCAATAGTTAAGGGCACAAGTTCAACAACTGACCGTGATACACTCCGCTGAACCATACGTAGTAATCGAGATGCAACGTAAGATACAAGACGACAATAAATATCCTAGGGAAACAATCGCTTGTGTCAAATGTTACTAATACATTTATTCACAACAACGACCTCAATACACCAAAATACGTGTTTTACGTAAGTATTTGAAATAGAGCAACTACACAAATAGTATGCAAAGAATTAGTATATGGGAACATACGTATAAGTAAAATAGTTTAATTACATAAAAACGCACGGAATAGATTGAGCGAAGTGTAAAAATCCTGATTGAAATGAACTCTATCGGGCGCTCCAAGATCGCTATTTAATAACATAATTGGCGTACCACGCCAGACGATGAAGCTTTTCCGAGGACACGAATACATGGAAGGTGCAAATTATGGAATCAAGAATAAAACTGGTTCTATCAGCAAAATTACCCTTTTACTATTCTTAACAAATAGAAAAGTACAGCGTAAAACCATAAAACGCACAAGGTAAATGGCATTTGGTAAGAAATAGATGGTTATATTATCAACAAAGTTACAATCAAGTTATATCGGTAAACAACTGATGGTTGTTTACTGCTTACAACGGTTTGGAACAAAAATTTTAAAACTGCGGTGGGGGATTTCTTTAATGGGCGCGATGCAATAAGTCATGCATTTACCTCGTATTGGAAAACCTACTAGACCTGACCTTAATAGATGCGATACGTATTGGAGAATCCAGGACAACCTGTCGGGACGGGCTTGGCAGATTTTCCACCTTTTCAGTCCAGTCCAGTGTTTTAAATCCTAAATGCTGGTTACACTACATCGACGACACTTTTGTTGTATGGCCCCATGGAAAAGCAGCCCTTGAAATGTTCTTGGCACACTTAAACAACCACCATGCCAAACTAAGGTTCTCTATAGAAACTGAAGTAAATGGGTGAGGCACTTTCTTAGACGTGTTACTGAAACGAGCCGCTAACAATAGGTTAAGCCATACAGTATACCGAAAAAAGAATACACTTCCTGCTATCTATATGCTTCGTGTCATCATCATCCCCAACAAAAGAGATCACTGATCAAGACTATTTATTTGTTGGCACAACTCTCATTGTGACGAGGACAGCAAAACCCCAAGAACTAAATCATCTAAAAGAAGCTTTATGGAGGAATGGCTACAGTTGGCGATATATAAGAAAATCATGCTATAACACCATAAAACCAATGGAACCTCAACCTAAACCTACAAATTAGGCCCGCCACTTTTCATCGCTGGAACATTGAAGTCCGCTATGGTACAATGAGAAAAATCGAACAATTTATCTTTTCCAACAAAAACGTTTTGCCCAGGCTACAGTCAGAAGGAGTTTACCAACTCCAATGTACTTGTGGTAAATTTTACATCGGACAAACGAGAAGAATCATCCAATGTACAATAAAAGAACCACACACTATGGAGCAGACATCACAGAACACTTATTACAACCAGAGAACCACAGAATAAATTGCCATTCCATCAACATACTAGACAGGACTACAAATTGCTACCCTCATATTATTCGGGAATCCGTAAAGATTATTAAAAATCCGAATAACTGCAATCTAGAAAACCGTTACCGCCATAGCATCACATGGAAAGTGGCTCTGCAAAACCAATCAACGCATAAACAAGTTTCGCATGAGCAACTAAGCTGAATAACGACTCGCGAGTAGCACGAGACTCCAACATCAGTATTTAGCAAACATCTGAAGAAGCTAAGAGCATGAGCAGCGAAACGTCAAGCTTAAATGGACGACCATGGCATAATCCGGAAGAATCTACCATTATTGACAACGGTCGTGAAAGCGTGCATGTTATTTAATATACAAATGCGATACTATGTATACAGAATTATTTTTGGACACGTTGATTACAAAATATTCTAGGAAAAGATTTGATTTAATTAGAGCCTGCCTAATGAGTTACCTGTTAACTGGTCCTTGAATTCTATCTTCATTCAATTTGTTTTTAAATGTTTATTGGCGATGGCCTTGGTAATCGATTGGTTTAAATTTAGTATGCAATTAATACTTGATTAAAATGTATATCCCACACATAATTTATCAATACACATCAGTACGCACATACCACTACCTTTATTAAGAAATAAATTATTTGCTCTAAAAAGAGTAACTACCTGGTGCAATAATGCAAAATGTGAATTATCTGTTCATTCAAACTACAGGCTGCTTCCAGTGTCGTATTATCTCGTTGGCATCAACAACGTGTAATTTATTTTCAGGTGTCAACGCCCAACAGTATCCATTCATTTATATTTTTTAATTAGTACTAAATTCGTTTGAACATTATGATGTGCATTTAAATATAACAGATTTTTCATTTGCACAAATTATGCAAAGGTAGTAAGTCGATGCTTCAATAACACGCATACGTTTTGTCCTGTAATCTAAACGACTATAACCATTTTGATTAAATCTTGCATTTAGAAGTATAACGATCACTCAATCTAAAATCAAACTCTTCAGTAGAAGTTTTGCAAATATTCTCAAAACGTTTCAGTATTCCTTTAGAATGGCGGCAATTTGTTCAGACTCTGGATAATTTATTGCAACTGCTTACAAAAATGCACTTTCAATTTATTTGTGAAACTATAAATACAGCAACAAACTTGCGATTTTTAACGGTTTTCCAGGTATAAGAATGTTAGAGAATGAAGAGATTTTATGTCACAATTTATTACAGCTTAGCAGAATTATATTTTAATTTTTCGTTTTCCAATGTTAATTTATATTTAAATTGTTAAGGTTTTTGAAAATATCATTGGCTCGCTTATTTTTTGAAATGTATTTTTCAATAGTGCTTAAAAGTAAGAAAGATAAATTAATTGTTTCTATTTCATATTACAGTGAATCCATATTTCTAGTGTGTTTTCACACAAGACTAATAGAAGAGAATAATGTATAATTATATACGTTTCTCATTCATCCTAGTCTTCCACGTCACGGAATCTGTGCATATTAAAGGATATGAAGGTATGGTTAATTAACTTTTATTGTTTAATTTATCAATCTAACCCAAACGTGTATGTAACTAAATACGAATGTAAATTCATTTTTCTCGTCACCCTCGAATATCTACCGAACTACTTAAACTGCTTAGATATTTTAGTACGCTACACTTTACTCAATTTTTTTTCTGTACAGTAGTGTCAAGCAAGTTTAGACTTCCTCGCAACGTAATTCCACATCATTACAACATCTACATAAATCCGGATCTGGATGCAGGAAGCTTTATGGGTAGCGAAGAAATAACAATTTTAGTGGAAGATCCAACATTTACCATAAAACTGCATAGTTCTGAACTGCAAATTACGTACGCATCACTAAAAGGTCGCCAAGAAACAGTGCTGGAAATCGACATCGATCCTGAATGCGAGATTCTAATTTTGAAATCGCCTGAAATTGTGCTTCCAGGAATTTATACGATTTCTTTGGCATTCAATGGAGACTTGAAAAATAAACTGGTTGGATCCTATGTCGACACCTACATAAACGAAAACAATGATAACGTGTAAGTATTTTTACACTTTACATGTTTGATAGCGATAGCGCCAAACCCGGTTAGATGGAGGTAACGTGTCGCCTTAAATTTTAGTTTGAATAATTACAACTAATATCACTACAAACTAATTTCAAAGATAATAGTTATTTGCGGTATAAGTGTGTTATATTACAAATAATCCACGAGAGAAAAGTTGAACTCTCGAGGTCGTTAGGCAAAGAGAAGTATTTTCTTTCTTGGATTATTTGTAATACACACGCGTGCCATACAAAATGTTATCCAACAACTCAATAAATACCAAAAAAACATAAATATTGTATTGACAGCCGTGAAAAGTTATAGTGACAAATTGGAAAGTACCGAGAGGTGAAATAACCTGTGATTCGTGTTATACGTTTGACAGTACTGGAGTGTATTGTCACTGTATGTTAAATTCGAGGTTAGTAGGTTAGGTTTTGTTTGTTATTTGACACTGAGTAATGCAAAACTTAACCTGTAAATCTCGAATTTGACACAGCAAAGCAGATGTCGTCAACGCCATCTTTAAAGGTATTTTAACGTTTCTTGACTATATAACAAGAAGTACCAAAATGAAAAAATTTATAGCACAGGGAAAAGCTCGTGAAAGACGTAGACCTGGAAGATATATCCTTTGGAACGATTTAGTAGGATCTCTGAATGTCAGCTTGGAACACGTAACAGAACATAACAGATCCTTAACACTCCCAAAAAAGCTAAAGACAAATATTAGATTTGTCATAACAATAGCAACATTTCAAAACACTAATTCTCTCTGGAATACACTAAAAAAACATTTTAAATGGTATTGAAAATAGTCAACCCTAATAACGATGTGCTCCCAAGAAGCCTGGATGAAAATAGTTACTTTGAATCTGATAGAGAGGAGAAGATCTGTAAAAACGTCAATTAATCAAGACCTCGGAGCTAGTGAATATAATTGATTATCACAGTAGATTCAATTCTCATGCAGAAGAGACAAGAACAAGTACATCAAGAAGATATGTAAAGATATAGAAAGTCATGCTGATCATAACAACAGAAGATATTTCTTTAAAAAAGTCAGGTAGTGGTAAATAAATTCAAGGCTAAAAGCTAGACTGTTATAAATTAAAATGGTGATACAGTAAATAACATCGAAAAAGTGTTGGATGTGTGGAGAGAAGCCGTTTATGGATGATTATTTCGATCTCCACTAGACAATGATTGGGAAGGGAAACCACCAATAATGTTTTAAGATTTAGAATCTTCTGTTAGCAAGCTAAAACATCATAAAGCGGCTGGTTGCAATCCCATATCTGCTGAATTCAGGAACAGGAATAATTCAGAAGTTGTGCTCAAAGATTTAGAAGACTGGTATTTGGCCTGAGGAATGGACTTCTTCAGTTTTCTCACCTCTGTATAAAAAAGAATCAAAGGAAGGCTGTGACAAATATAGGCTACTGCCTACTGGCTTTAATATTCCACGTTAGTAAAATATTATCACAAATAGCTCCAGAACAAGACGATTTCACAAAAGAACGTGTCGCACGGGAACAATTCCCCTATTTAAAGCAAATTATAGAAAAGTTTAGAGAATACTATGTTCAAACTTATTTGTGTTTCGTCGATTATAGAAAGGCCTTCAACAACTTGAAATGGGATATACTTTGGAAGGTTTTATTATGTTCCAAAACACCGTGTCTTCCTCATTAAAGCCCTCTAGATCAAAGCAACTCTGAAAAAATATAAGTTGATAAGCACCTTTCAACTGCACGTAGGTTATATACAGGCGGTTAAACAAAATTGTATTTTGTCCCTTATGTTGTTTAACATACAGTGGCGGGCAAAAGTATGGAAACATCTGTATATCTCCTTATGATATATACAGTGTGTCCAAGATAAGGAGGGCCAGTATGGGGATCTCGGTAATTTTAAGAGATACAAATTTGGTTAAATGGGAAGAAAGTTGAGCAATTAAAGGACAAACAAAGTGAGCAAGAAAACCGAATTTTTGGATTTTCTATTCTATTTTTTCCTGGCGTTAATATTAAAGTTAGAGCGAAACTGACAAAACTTCTTTATAGCAACTTTTTACGGATTCAAGGAATGCCTTCAAGACAAAACAAAAATTATGATTGTTGATAGGGAAAAAGAAAGATCATATAATTACTTACGGTCTTTGTTTGCTACCACAAGGGATTGCACCCATTACATCAAGCGAAGAATGCAACTGGCACGTACTGCAAGCTATTGTCAAGCGTTGTGTACTTTTGCATTCTATCTGTTTTCGAACATATCCAACGTCACAACAACATGTAGAGATTGATCACCCAAGGCAACCCCGAATGGAAGAAACGACGTAGACGTTGCCCCAAACTCTGGGCAGATAGATATACTCGATTCCAGCTTCTCAACAGCAATACATTTATCGGAAGAAGAAGAGAGATGGCGCACCGCTGTAAACAATGCTATTCAAAAAACTGAATGTGGATCACATCTGTCAGATGGTAATAATCAAGAAGAATCTAATCCAAACACAATCATGATTACCACACGTCAGCCGCCACGCTGGAATTGATTGATTGAAGAATCCAACACAATGGACGAATCCAAAACAAAAGTATAATTTAAAGTCATTATAACTTGAATTTCTAAACAATTATTTTTTAACAAGTAAAACTAACCACGATACGTATTAGTTTTATCTTCTTCTTCAACTATCAACTATTTCTATGAAACGTTTTATTTTGCTGTTGTCAATTTGTTTCGTACAAAATCTTCACTATTATTTCGTAATGCATTCTTCAATTACGCACGTCCCATTCCTTTCTTTGTTTTCACATCCATTCGCTTATATGTTAGATTTGGCACTGTCCTCTAGTAAGATGGTTTTGTATCTTTCTAACCCTGTTTTATTGCAATTCTTTGCAGATCTTTCGTTTCCCTTATTTCCATAGTTCTCATTATTTTGTCAATCCTTATTTCCTTCTTTTAATGTTGAATTCAACCGTACCCCATTTGCATAGATTCTACCCTTTACTTAGTAGTCGAGGGCGGTCTTTCGCTATTTAATAGAATCGTAGAGGCATCGAATACTCGAGAACCTTTTATTGTTTACATAGGCGACTTCCGCACTTATTATATTGACTTCAACCTAGTCAAACAATTTGTTTAATAATGTGAGCTCGTAAGGTCGAGAGCTCGCATTTACTCATACACATACTGTTGCCATGGAGATTAGTTAATAGCGATTTCAATTAATCACGGGTTTAATCATAAGGTAATAATACAGATCATTGTCTTTTGGTAGTTAATTCATTGTGAGAAATTTCTCCCATATTATATATCTCATGCGACTAAACTACCTTGTGAAATAACATTTTTAAATAAGTTTATCAATGAACAATTAATATTGAGTTATCGAAAAAACAAATGATTAGCGAGTCTAGCTCCATTTCTCATTTTGATAGACGTTAGCATTGTTCACCTCTATATGCTTGCCATTATTTCTGAATAGTAAGTCTGCTATACGTTGCAATGTATTTTAGATCTGATTGAATAATCTCTTAGTAAGACGTCACTTCTTTTGCGCCATATTCCAACGAATGTCTTTGTACGAGAGGCGTTCAATGTGTACTGCAATTCGAAAACTGGCGCCTCAGTAGTTATTTATTGAGATATCGGGATAAGTAAAATTCGCTGAGATCCAAGTCCGACCTATAACCGTAGTAATTATGTTGTTCCGTTGTTTAAACTAGCAGTCCTTCAGGACAACCTGTGCAACTCTGGCCTTGTGGACTGGGGCATTGGCATACGGTAGAAATACTCCATTATGCAGCTTTCCACGTCTCTGTTCTTTAATTGCAGTATTCTGCATTAAGTGTAGTATTGCCTGGCAAATAATTCACATCAAGAACAGCCTTTGGCAATATAAAAAACCAGATACCCTGACTTTCCCAGCAAACGCCTGTGTTTTAAATTTTAATTTTAAAATGTTTTTAATTCTTATTACTAAGTGTTTCCTTTGGCTGTGTCAGTGTTATTACGAACGTGAAGATATTTTACCCTTGTTGTCCTTTTAGTTTTAAAATTGTTTAGTGTCACAATATCCACTTGCGAGAGAAGTTCTGAGTAAAGCCCTTTATAGATTTTTTTGTTTTCCTCTAGCACTCTTGCTTCGTATACTCTTCTCGCTGTTCTCTCGTTCTTCATTCTGTTTTTCCTGTTTCTTATTTAAGTACGTTTTACCGTCCACACCTGGACATAGACCATTTGGCAACAGCTTCTGCCTGATATATCTCTTATGTCGTCCACCCATCTTTGGGAGGTCGTCTAGCACGTCTCTTTTACAACCTCGGTTTCCATTGTATGATATGTTTCGTCCACCTTGTATTGTCTTGTCTGACGGTATGACTTGTTCAAGTCCATTTCGATGTAGCAATGCGTTTTATTACATCCTCTACCTTCCTTGTATTTCGTTGTTCCGTACATGATCCCTAAGACTTACACAAAGCATTAGTCTTTTGATTCCATGTTATGTAATTCGGAGTTTATTAGCGACTTTAATCGTAAATGTGTTGTTTCGAGTCTCTCTTGTACTACTGTCCTTATTGGTTTGGTTTTTTCCGAATTCTGCTACTGCGGGTCTTATTCTTTTCGTAGTAATCTCATTTCTGTGTTTAGATCTGTTTCCCTGAGTATCCCTTTGTTCCGAGAAAAGTAGTCTTTCTTGCAGTGAACAATATCCCGGTTGCCCACACTCTTTCTTTGATTTCTTTATCGAGTTTACTATTACTACTTTAAGCATACTCCTAGGTAATTGAAGTTTTATACCTGTTTTCTTTCTCTTTCTTAGATTTTAAAACGTGCGTATTTTCTTCCGCGACTGTTGATATTGTTTTTGGTTTATTTACATTGATATTCTTTTTCTTTAGCTCTGCACTATACGCGTCTATGATGTGTTGGAGATATTTTCCTGTTTTCCTCAAAATCGCCATGTCGTCTACGGAAAGTAGTTCCATTAGTTCCACTGTTTCCAGTCTCCAGTATTCTACTTTGTATTTGGTGGATTTTACCTTGCTACCAGTAGCGAGCTTAGCACACCCTTGTCTCAAACCTATATCTGTTCTGAACTCTGTTGATTCTTCGTTTCTTGACTTTACAATGTTATTGTTGCCTTTATAGAGTGCTTTAACCGTTTCGTTGCTATCTACTTCTCTCTTCTCTAGTTTCTTCCACACGAGATCTCTTTTGATTCTACCGAATGCGTTTTCTTTTTCCCTGAGTTGTCGTATTACAAATATGAGGTTTTGTACTCCTCTGTTTTCTCAAAAACCGCATTGTGTATCCTCAACTGTCTTCTCTAGTTTTAGTCCATTTACTAAAGGAAAAAAGTTCTAACTTCCTTGAATCAAAACCGATTTTGAACATGTTTTTTTTTATTATTTCGGAAAAAGTCTATAGAAAAGTTTCCCATAGGTGAGAAGGTGTGCTTTTTACTTCCTTTTACAGTAAAGGAAGTATTGGATTCACCCCAAAAATTCGAAATTGAGTTTTCAACAGATCTTCACGTTTTAGAGTCCCCTGATCCCAAAAAACATATTTTTTTTCATTGGTCTGTGTGTCTGTCTGTGTGTCTGTCTGTGTGTCTGTCTGTGAACAGAATATCTCAAAAACGAAAAGAGGTATGGCGTTGAAACTTCATATATAAGTTTTATGTACTATGTAGATGAGACAGCAAGCTTTTGAAGAAAATCGCATAACCGGAAGTAGGTGTTTACTTTTGTGATTTTTCAGTTTTTTTCGATTTTTTCAAAAACGGCTTTAACGATTTTTTTTAAACTTTACATTTTTCTTACATTTTTAATGTGTATTGATGTGAGATAGGTGATTTTCCAGTTGAATACTTCTAAAGTGGGTTTCTTTTGTTTTTTTTCTATTTTTTTTTATTAACTCCTATTTTAAATAAAACACCCGGTATATTGTTAAATTTTTGAATTCACCTTAAAATTCTAGAGAAAATTTGTCTGTTCAACTAACACTCTATTTTGTACCGTTTTTGTAAAATTTGTAATTTTTGAAAATTTTTAACAAATGGTTAAAAATTAAAAATGAAATTTTTGACTAATTATAAGATCACTGTAAAAGGAAGTTGTGTGAGTGTATCACACCAGATTTTTATTTTTTCAATTGTTATTAAGAAATAAGTGTTTTTTAATGTTATCTTAATTTAAAAAAATTATAACTTCTTTATTTATTTAAACCATTGCCTGACATTTGATAACATAAAATTTTTAGGTTCACAGATTCCGAATCTGGCCTCAAAATTGGTCGAAAAACAAAAATTGCGTCGAAGGTCTAATTTTTTATTTTTATTAGATGTCTAGGGGTTTTTCGGGTCGCTGATTACGAATTTAACATTAAAACTCAACTAAAATAAAAAATGGCGGATCCAAGATGGCGAAGAAGCGTAATTTTTTTATTCGAACTTTAGTTCTTAGCTATACTATAGGGTTTTTTTGGGTCGCTGATTTCAAATTTTATGTTAAAATTGATCAAAAAAGAAAAATAACTTCTTTAAAGCGGCAAAATAGCTAGGGATTTTGGACACAGTAATTATAAATATAGCATTAAAAGGTTAATTTTTATTGTGTACGATTATTATTATTATTTAATAAACATTATATACAAATAAAATTCTAAATTGTTAAATTAACTCAAATTTAAATAGATTAAATACATTTAAATATAACATACGAATACATATAAATTCCAACGCCTAAAAATGTGTTTTCTACGACCTCTTTGTACAATTTCAAAAGATATTTCTGAATTAAAAGATTTTTCTGTTTGTGACCGACGGAGGAATGTTATTACCTAAAAACAAATAGCAACTTGTTCAACAGCATGATGCAATTTTAGATATATTAATTTTATTGTACGTAATTATAGAAAAAAGCAAGTGCTTTTGTCGATTATCAGAAACATAGAATAAAATCTGCTGAAAGAGACCGACGTCTAAAAACGAAAACTGCACCAGATATTCGATTTGAAAAGAGACAGATTTTTAAAGTTGTATCAAGAAAAAATTCTGGCAAATGTCTTTCATGTCATTTTGTTGATTTTTTAAAAGAAACTTTAGCTGCAAATAATATCCCTACTCTCAAGCTGAAAGTGATGCTGATCGGTTAATAGTTACAACAGCTCTCAATGTATTAAATAAAAACATAGTCGTAGTATCAGAGAATATAGACGTATTACTTAATTAACAGCTTTAGTTTCATGCTGATAGAGACATTATTTTTAAAACCTGCCAAAAATAAAGAAAATAAAAAAATATCTTCTTCTAAAAGCCTGCAATTTGCGCATCCCAATAAATTGTAGTGAGCATGTTCTCTCTGTACATTCTTTAACTGGATATAACACTTCAGTATGTTTTAACAGAAGAAAGAATCTTCTTCTTCTTCTTGTTCAGGTGCTTATCCGATTTCGTATGTTTGCGATCAACACGGCTATCTTCACTTTATTGGTTGCAATTCTAGATAACTCATTGGATGATTTCCCATACCACGCCCTTAGGTTTTGCAACCAAGATATTCTTCCGCGTCCTGGTCCACGTTTGCCATATATCTTGCCTTGTATAATAGATTGTAATAGGGCGTACTTATTCTCATTCCTCATTATACGTCCGAGGTATTGTTGTTTGCGTATCTTGGTGTTGTCCATGATCTCTTTACTTTTTTTTTCATTCTCTCCAGAACTTTAATATTTATTACACGGTCTTTCCATAATATCCGCAATATTCTCCGGTATAACCACATTTTAAAGGCTTCGATTTTTTTTTGTGATTGTTTCGTTAAGTGTCCAGGACTCGACCCCATAGAACAAGATGGTAAAAATGTAGCATCTTAGCATGCGAGTTTTGGTGTCAAGGTGCAGATCATGGCTTGTGAATATAGTTTAATATATTGAAGATATATAAGAATGAACACCATTTTTCAGACACCGTTTTCCATTTTTGATAAATTTTAACATAACATTTGGGATGAGCGATCCAAAAAACCTCTAGGTATAGGTATCAGAAATTTAAAAAAAATAAACTCTTTCCGCCATTTTGGATCCGCCATTTTTCATTTTAGTTGAGTTTTAATGTCAAATTCGTAATCAGCGACCCCAAAACCCCCCAGACATCTAATAAAAATTTAAAAAAATAAAATAAAAAATTAGACCTTTGACGCCATTTTGTTTTTAGAACCATTTTGAGGCCAGATTCGTAATCTGCGACCCCAAAAACTTTATGTTATCAAATTTCAGGCAATTGTTTAAATAAATCAAATAGTTATAAATTTCTTAATTAAGAGTATGTATATTAAAAAACGCTTATTTGTTAATAACAATTGAAAAAATAAAAAGCACACATTCTCACCTATGGGGAACTTTTCTATAAACTTTTACGGAAATAATAAAAAAAATATTTCAAAATCGGTTTTGAGTTAACGAAGTTAGAACTTTGACGAATTTTTAGCGTTTAGAAAATGGCCTATTTGTTCCTACGTCTTGATTTTATAATCCTTGCATATATTTTGCCTAGAACACTTACAGCCAGTCTTATAAAGGCCACTAATCTGACGTTAACTTTAATTCTCTGTTAAAATAAACAAAAGCGCATCAAAATTTGTTTACTAATGAATAAACTGTCATAAGCACTGACGTTTTGATGCGCTTTTGTTTATTTTAACAGCGAATTAAAGTTGACGTCAGATTAGTGGTCTTTATAAGACCGGCAGTTAGTAACGTGATCCTCTATAATTGTTACATTCTTTGTGTCTCTTTCATTGAATAACGGCACTATTATTCTGTTTTGCCAGTTCTAATCATTTTTCTTTGCCAGTTTCTCCCATAAATTTTGTCATTTCTCGTGCGCTTCCAAGTGCTTTTCCAAGTTTAATCTTGGCTATGGCCTTTCTAATTTTTCTTCCGATATTACTGTTTCCTTACTTATCTTCTTTATTATATCTTGTTCTTCTTTTAGCTCATCACTTTATTATTCTAATATATCTTGTTCCATTTCGCTGTCATCCTCTAACAATTCTTTTCACCTGTACATTATTTCTTCTTCCTTCGTTAGCAAAATCCCATGCTAATTTTTTATATTCTTGAAAGTTGTTTCTTTTTTCCCTCAATTGCGTTAGTGTTCCTTAGAAATTCTTTCTACTTCCCTCGTTTAAAAGACGGAGGAAATATGGTAATCGTGAAAAAATCACCTTTCGAGATATCTTTAGATCTTCGCGTTTCAGAATCCCTAGATGATGAAAAACATGTTTTCTCAATTCCGTGTGTTTGCCCGTCCGTCTGTCTGTTGGCGGTGTAGCGGTTTGTTGGAGAAAGTCAACATTTTGCATGCGGATTATATATCTACCTGGGACGAAAGCTTTCGGTCTAATATATACAGGGTGAACACTTAAAAGAAATAAATTTTGTTTATTTTTGCTTTAACTGAGAAATAGATTTTATCAGCAGTTAACTAAAATTTATAAATTTATATATGTCTATTGTAAATTAATGCTATTCTACGTTGCACTTAGCTATAAAACCGTAATTTCAGTACATTTTTGGCAACGCATATGGAGCCTACACATGCCAGAAGAGCTTTTCCTTGCTTCGATGAGCCGAATTTCAAGGCAAAATTTACCATGAATCTCGTCAAGCCAAATTTGCAGAAGTACGTGGCTTTGGCCAACATGAATGAAGAGGTAATATGATTGATAAATGCATGCATAATATATAAGAAAGTTTCCTTATAGAGTGAGAAAGTCACCACAGCCGATGTAAAACCGGCCAAAGTCGTTAGCTTTGACACCAGCGTACCGATGTCATCATATTTAGTAGCCTTTAGCGTCAACGACTTCTCCTACACGGAAACTCACGTACATCTAAACAGGAAGTCCCTTTCACTTCGAATTTATGGAAAAAATACTCAACTGGGTAGTTTTGACTATGCTTTGACGGCGGGGAAAAATTTACTTAAATATTTTGTTGTTTACTATGGCATTGATTACAGTTTGCCAAAACTTGGTAAGATATTAATATATAATCTCATACTTTGCATAAAACATTTTCATTATTGGCTGCAAACTGCTTTTTATTATTATGTTATCTATTCGGTTCTTTTATCTCATTTTATTTGTCTTCTTTTTTTCAATGATACGTGTTTTTATTAAGCAGGAAATAAGATAGATTTTCAATTTTTTTGTTATGATTTTGCCTATTTTTATTTTATTTTTTGTATGAAAAGTTCTATAAGTGCTGCAAAACCACATGGTTGGGGATCGTTTGCTTACTAAGAATAATAAGTAAATACTGCTTGAGCATTTTTCGAAGCCGTTTAGTTTGATTTTTGTCCTCAATAATACCTCAGTACATTTTTCTATTAATATTTTCTTAATATTTATACTCATTCTTAGTTTGTGTCAACTTTATCATAACCAAATTACATACACACATTTTTTTTTGACCGCCCATTATATTATTTAAATTTTTCGAATTGTTAGATTTCTCTGTGTTTTACCAAAAAGTCATCTTGGTTCCAGATATTCTTGCAGTGCCTAATTTTCAAGCTGGGGCCATGGAAAATTGGGGTCTTGCAATATTCCGGGAGCAAGCTCTATTATACGATCCACAGCAACATTCGCAACTTTTTAAGAAGGATGTTGCAATGACAGTAGCCCACGAACTGGGACATGCATGGATTGGAAATTTAGGTAGCGTTCATTTTCTATATGTTTAAAAAATTATCTCTACTTATTTTGTCAACAACGTACCAAAAATACAAATCCGTCGCTCAAAAAATGAAAAGTATCATTTTCCGAAAAGAAGTGACTCTTCTTAGTCAAAATAAAAATAATCTTTTAACCCTATATTACAATTATACGCATCAAATACAGTTAGCAAGGACACTTAATCTTGTTTAATAATACGTTTTCAAACTATCAACAATAATTAATTGTGGGCAGGACAATAACGGTAGCTATTTTAATCAGTGGTAATTAATTTGCCGTACTTAACAGTTATTATGTTACGAACATATTTACATCACAAATTTAAAGACGGACATTGCTAGCCGTAGTCATAATTAGAATCAGCAGTGCCTATGAGGTAATCTGCAGACATTGATTAAATTGGTGGACAAGAATAGGTGTCCACTTGGCTATTGCAAAATTCCTTATAGTGTTGATGTAGATATTGATTCTATTGATACTATGTGGTGTTATTTATTAGATACTATCATTCTACGGTGGACACATTGAAGGATACTTTAAGAATAGCTGGCCATAGACACACATTCAAAACCGCCACGAATGTAGGTTTTCGTGGCGGTTTTGAACGTGTGTCTATGGCCAGCTAATGGCGAATACTGAAAGTATTATGAATTTTAAAACAATGGGATAAATAAAACAACACCAACTGCTCGAGCGTTGATTTATTAATATGAGATATTAATAGAAATGATAAGGCTTCAACCTAGCATAAAAATTACAGTAACCGAAGAACAAAACGAAGGTGAATCATGTAACAACACAGATAAACAAAATCTAAAGATGGTTTATCTTACTTGTGTTGATTTATATAAAGGTAACAAAACGAAGTGGAAGCTATAGAGGACCTCTTCTCCGCATTGCAATTACTGCTCGAAAAAAATATTTCAAACCATTGTAGATTATAGAACCATAATTAATGGATCCGTACAATGGATTTAGGACAAGTAGTAGTAAGCACATTTTGCAAATTATGGAGAAAATTTTAAAGCATTTAATAAAGTATCAAAAGGGGGATAGAAAGGTTCAGATAATAGTATGATGATAATCATGTACTAAATATATGAAAATGAGAAACCTAAAAGAGACAATTGATGAACAACTAAAAGACTAAAGCGGGAAAAGTGTCTAATCCCCTGCGTTCTCTAACAGTAAAGAGGGTCATTCAAAAAAGCTGTAAGTGCATTTACGGATGAGGTGGTATAGTTGTTCAATTAATGAAAAGCAACACGATGATATACACCAAGAAATCTAGGGAGAGGTACAAGTGCACAATTACAAAAACCTTGGAATTAAAATTAGAAGCAAAGGAATGTTACGGATTAAAACTTGCCTTGCTCTCGGCTTCGTGAAATAGACGTGCTCTGTGTTCCCAGCCAAACCTACTCGCTTCAACTTTCTTTGGAATAAACGGACCTACTTTCTTGAAAATACTGTATTTTGCTTTAGAAGAAGTAAAATAGAATGTAATCTAATACTCATCGTCAGTATGTTTAACCTCTTTTACGTTTCGGTGTCGAGGACCATTTATGCCGCACTATATTAAACACATGCAATCTGCATACAATTAGGTTCGTTCTAACAAAAGTCTGGGCTCGTATCACATTACCCTAAAAGAATTCTACCTAACGTAACACCACGACAAGTTGCAGACTAAAGTTCCAAATAGCGAGTAGCACTCCTAGACGGAGATGAGTTCAAACTTTGGGTTGGTTAAGCGGTTGGTACGTAAAATATTTTCCACATATGCAACTTAAATGGTGAATGCAAAATTATTACTCTTATTACACAATGACGTAGTTATATTATCAGACCGATGTAACAGTAAGCCCAGAAAGCGGAATACTGAATTTTGACAAAAAAACTAACTTCCAAACCACTAAAACGAAGTCTATTTAAAATGAGTGATGAGAAAAAATAGAATAAGAAATCACTAAAATACGGATTGAAAGAAATAAGTTAAAAAAAGTTTAAAGATGCGTATAATCTTTAAACCAGTGGTGGCATAAATATTATTTCAGACCCACATAATATGAAGTCCAGAAGTGGCATTCTGAATTTTGGACAAGAAAACCTAACTCCAAGCCACTGAAAGATCGTTTAGTAGAGATATTAATGAAGTGATGAGAAGAAACAGAATAATAAGGTAGGTACTAAAAACGAATCGAAAGAAATACGCATCTACTTACAATTTTAAAAGTATGGGAAGCAACAGCAATAGGTACACAGAAGAAAGCGAAGTTTAAATCGCTTTATCAGAAACTGTTGAAATCTACTTACGTAAACTACCAACACTGTTTATTAATCAGGTATTGTGATCTACGACACTGAACTATTAATTAAAATATCAGTCTTCTGTGAATAATATACTAGGTTGCCTATTTTTAAAACAACAGGCTCTACTCTTTCGTGATCACCCTGTATCCACGTAATTTTCAAAATAAATAAGAAAACTAGGAAGTATAGCACTTTAGCAAAATTACTATACACAGATATTGAAACCTCAAACGAGAAGCATAGGAAAACCCAGAAAAGATGTTACCTAAATTTGAAACAAGATCCTTAGCCTAGATCTTAACGGTGAAGAATGATATAAATTTCACGTTAATGCATACCTATGTATCAACATATAGCATAACAGTTCGATGCTGTATTAACTTATTTTAAATTTTATTTCAGTAACGCCAATTTGGTGGACCGACAAATGGCTAACCGAGGGTTTCGCAACTTTCATGTCATTCAAAGCAGTGGATTACGTAGAACCTACATGGAATATGGTATGAACCATGGCAAAGAAAGCAAATTCTTAATATTGCAAAGTAATATTTTAGGAAGAGCAATTTCTAGTTGAAAACACACAACCACTTCTAGAGTCGGACTGCTTGAAAGGCGCCAAGCCTATTATTTCTCAAGCAACTACTCCTTCAGAAGTGCAATCTCTGTTTAACCCTTTTGCTTATTTCAAGGTGAGCCACTATGTAATTATTAGATAAACAATAGATCATAAATTAAAGTGTGTATCAGCAAAACCATTGCTTTTCACATTTAATTAAATTTAAATTAAATTTTAAACCACATATTTTAGTAACGCAATATTTGCTAATTACTGTGTTAAACATGTTTCAGACAGCTTCGCTTTTATGTATGTTAGAGAACGCACTAGGAGAGTCGCAGTGGAGAGCTGCAGTGTCGAATTATCTCAAAAAATATAAATTTAGTAATGCTGCACCGATAGATCTATGGGAAGAAGTGCAAAAAATATCAAAAGTTGACATTTCCAGCTACATGAACTCCTGGACAATGCAGATGGGTTACCCCTTAGTGAAAGTCTCGATAGATCGAAAGAGCAATGAGTATGTGCTTACACAGGAACACTTTTTGACAAATTGGGAGGACAAGGACAAACTGGAAGAGTCTGTGTTTGAGTTAGAATTTAAATAAATATAGGCTAGAATTTGTGTTTACCTCATTTTCTTTTAGATATAAATGGGACATACCGATTACATACATAACGGAGGTAGACCAAAAGCAAAAAGTTGTTTGGTTTAACAGGAACGTTCCAGAATGTGAGTATGACTTTTACTGCACCTGTTTAAGGGTAGCGTTTATTATATGCAGTCAAAATAAGTATTCTATAGCAATCCTCTCTTCATTTATTATTTATTTCAGTAAGAATATCAAGAAGAAATGAAAACTGGATAAAGTTAAATGTTGGGCAGAAGGGCTACTACAGAGTCAATTATTCTGGAGAGCTATGGGATAGACTTATAGAATATATGACGGTAAACAATGCTTACTAAAATAAAATAACTGATAATTATCTGAATTTAAAAGATGCAGTATTGATCAAATAGTCAGTTAATAGTAATTTACGTAACAAGTTCCGAAAGTGATATTTTACGGGATGAGTAGGAAGTTTCCAGGACGAGCCGTAGGCGAGTCCTGGAATCCTGCGAGGCCCGTAAAATCACTTTCGGATCGTGTTACGTACAATATTTTTTCTGCTGGCGTTTATTATGTTAAAAAGAATATGGATGGATACATTACTTATGAACTTTATATTATACAAATTACATATAACAATCACTCTCATGAATACATTACTTATGAATATTAATTACACAATTATAACAATTACTTATATTAATATTATTAGGGATATTAACAGAAGTGGCAGTGTTGCAGTTAGTATTAGACGTATTAGTATTTGTACTAGTTTTCGAGATACTAATTTCGTTACGGCCCTTTTCAATCTGTGAAGCTATGTGAATTTTGTTTCTTAAAGAATTTTCTACGTATCCCTCTGCTACACTGGTTGATTTCCAGCCTCCGTGTCTCTTCAAATTGGTTATACTACCACCACCATCAACTAGTAAAGTGGCTGAGCTCCTTCGTAAACAGTGCCCGGTGTATTCTTTGGGATGCGGTAATTTAAGAAATTCAGCAATTTTGCAAGCGATATTTCCAAAAGTGTGAATACCAATAGGTTGTGTAGTACATCTTCCGTTTTTGTAATATACAAATAATCTACGATGAGGTGTGTTTGCTTGACGTAATGACAAATATTTTCTGTATAACGAAATATTATTTTCTCCAATGACGACAAAGGTTCTTTCCATATTCGTTTTAGAAGTAGGAATTTTAATCACTAACATGGTTGTCTTATCTTCTATATCATCTAAACTCATTTTACAAAGCTCTTCACGACGACAAGCGCCTGCCAAACCAATTATTAATGCAACCTAAACATACAAAAAAATTAATCAAAAGGAAGAAGAGAAATTAGATTTAATTATATTACCTTTGTCATTAGGTAGATATTATCTTCAGCTTCTGATAAGAATTTATCTATTTCTTCTTTATTCAATACTCTTGATTTTTTGGTTTATAGCCAACGGATTTTCTTTTAAGGAAAGCAATAACTTTGGGATAGCGGCTTATATCTATTTTTCCATTAAATATGCAAGAATGACTTCTTCATTTATAGTATGCACATTTTTATCATTGCTCCATTTTTGAAATAAATTGTAGACCAATTCATACCTCTCTCTTGACTTTAGCGGCAATAATTCATAAGTAGCCGCTTTAGCAGCTTCACTAATCTCATGTGGAATTAGTTCGGCCTCACTTTCACTACTGATTTCCATTTTTTGGAATGGAAAAGCGAAAACACACACGAATGTTATATGACAAGCGCTGTCATAATAAAAAAAAACAGGTTGATGTTATTGCCAAGGCAGTCTACATAGATTACATGGATACACAAAATCGTCCCGAAAGTAAAAAAATAGTTCCGAAAGTGAAAAATATCGTCCCGAAAATATTACTTTCGGTACGATTTGTGTAAAGTGGGACTTTCGATTTAATAAATCATACCGAAAGTTTTATTTTCGGGACGGCTGCAGAAAAAAAACATTTAAGTATTTATTTCTGCATTTAACTGTAATTGCAAATTGAATTCTGTAATAATGAAGAACTACTACTTCTCACGTTAATTTTCTCTGCCTACGATAAAAATTATTACATATAAATTCATACACTCACCTTAAAAGTCTCTGTTTCTATACCCTCTTACCTTTGAATAAGCTAGTTCTAAAGAACAACATATTGACCAATTGTAAACTTTTTGTACCCAATCACAGCCTTTTTCTATTATACGACCGTGTCATAGAAATTCTTCCTTTAAACCTCTTTTCTAAACGTCCTTCTATTAAATTACTAGTTTTTTATTCATTGTCATTTACTATTGCTATATGTCCAGTACATTGAATTTATGTTTCTGTTTTAGCACTTTTCTCGATTACTATGTATGAAGTTCTCTTTTACGTTCCTTTAATCATTTACATCCAACTTTAAACTGCCATCGTATAAGTAGCAGCTGTCCCAGTTTAAAGATCTCTTAGGTCTCTCCTTCTATAGGTTAGTTTTCTGCAACACTCATTCATTCCAATGTCAACTGTTTTAATTTCTTGTAGTCATCGTATGATGATCAAGGCTATATACTTGCAATCTTGGTAGTGCTTGAGCATTTCTTCTTTGAGAGGCCTTTTTCTAAATTGATAAGAGGAAAAGTAGAATTAGAGGATACGAGACCCTTCAATTTCTACATTATTTATTGTCCCACCGTATTATGCCCTGCTCAATCCAACTTTATGCATCTATTTACACGCTTTTTCATCATTTTAAAGAATCTCTATTGTTAAAATTTATCAAAACTTAGTAAAAATCATAGAAATTAACTTAGCATTATAATCTACGATATGTATATTCTACGTTAAAGCTCAAGTAAAGTACAATATTGTGTCAAAGATGTCTCGAAATACAATAATAAAATTCAAGCTCAGCGTTTTAGAATCTAACCCTCACAGTTTGTTTATTTGCCTGTTTGTTGTGAACAACGTCTAGGCGGATGAAACCCCTCAAAGTAAATCCATTCTAGTCCCACAGTCGTTGCAACAGTTTTCGTGCTTAGAAGAACTTATTGGAAAGTTATAATTACTTATACTAGCTACGTCGTTATATCATTGCTTCTCATAGTGTGACCTTTCATAAACCGTTGAGTTTTAAGTTTCGAGTTGAAGGAACGATAAAAGGTACCAGATAATAAAGTTGAAATAAGGCTTTTCCTATCTCGTTTGTTAAAATATTAAATGATAATGAAACGCCTCGTACCCTTTAGAAGTTTTGTCAATTATTTGCCCTTGTTCACCTAGTAACTCAGTAACTCAGTAAAACAAGAATCGGGCCTGTAGTTTGAATGCTAAAATCAACTTCAAACAATATATGCAATAAAAGTAAATTTACTCACACAAATAAACATAGATATATTTCCAATAAAAGACAGAACAGGTTAAGTTTAGTAGATATCACCCTAAGAGTAAACGCTAAAATCTACATGCATTAAATGAAACCCAATGTGCATTCCTATAGAAAACATTTAGCGTACGTATTTCTTTGTCCATCACTCGTATTCCTTTCCGGTAGCGAAATCTTTCCACAGCCTGGAGCGTACGATCACCGCTCAGACTGCAAACGTCCTCTGTATCCGGTTACCTTAAGCTCATGGCCGGATACTGCTGCGGATCACTCATACTGGCCCACGTCATCAACCTTGAAGAGCTCGATGTATGAAAATTTCCTACAGGTGCGGCGAGAAGCCCCCAGCTGCAAGCTGCGGCGTCGTAAATGCGTACTTACTCAGTACACGCTTAATTGCCCCATTTAGGGAGTAAATTATTTTTACTGCGCTGTTTCTTCGCTTTTAATTAGATCCCTGTAGGTGATTTTTCACTGTAAGCCTCCACGGACGTGCGTCTGGAGGCTTGGCACGGCCGCGTCCAACTCTATCTTCCCCGAAACCGCTTTTGGATTCAGGTCGATCACTAAATACACACAATTGAGGGATTCTTATTTTGCCCGACGTGTTTTCCCAACGATCGCTCTGAGAGTGTTAATTTTAGTTGTTAGCAGTAATTGCTTTGTCTTTGTTTTATATGCTCTAATAATATCCAAGATGCGATTTTTATTTTAAAATACTAATTTTAAACTTGGGAATTGTTAAATATGCCATGCGTTTCAAGTTCGATACCATTTGTCAAAAAAATTGGTAATTAGTTGGCGTAAATCAGGTATTTTCTGTCAACGTCTGTTAAAATTATCAAGGGTAATACCACAAAAGGTGAAAATTTTTTGAGAATTTTAATCGTTCACATGCAAATTATTGCGTTTAAATTTCTCGAAACCAAAACTGCGTTAAAAATTCCGCGAGACCGCAGGTCGAGTGAAATTTGAGCAGTTTTTGTTGAGAGAAATTTGCAATAATTTACATGTTGGCGAAATAAATTCTCTTAAAAAAAATTGCCTTGAGTGGTATTTGGAAAGATTATTCAACAATATGGGTAGATGACTTTTACCGTGTTAGACAGCCTACATTTTTAACGTTTTCCACTACTAATTCAATACTGGAGCTTCCAATGCGATTATTATGAGTTTCTAGAACGACGCTGATTTGCAAACTTTGACTTTGACATTTTGGCGAAATGTCAGTCAAAGGCTACTCACTAAATTGAAATCATTGAAACCAATCGGGCTCGCGTGAAAACACTGTTACATTAGGTGTTTTCAATGAGAGTCAATTTTGATTGGCCGTTTCTGACAAATTGAACAATTTTCATTGGTTCGTTCACTATAGTGTTGAATAATCACAGAAAAATGAATTATTTCAATTAAAAATGAGTGAATGCACTAATATTAATTGCCTATGTTCGACTTTGAGAATGGACACCCGGTATATTTCAACTTTACTGTCTTTATGTAAATATTTGTTTTTTCAAGTTATATCTCGTAAATAGGAATTCTGAAATTCGGGTTTCTTTTGGCCCGTTTTCTTCCTTCGCACTGAAAATTGTGTTGACCTAATATTTCCCCAAAATAACTGAAATTTATTACTTGTTCGATTGGTTTGTCCTCAACTACTGGCTTGCAGCGAATATTTATTTATTTATTTATTTATCACTCTAACAGCTTACGCTAATTACAAGGATGTAACTTAGAAATTAAACAATAACAAATTATCATAATTAGCCGTTAATACAAACATATAAAGTAATTAGGATTTTCTAAATAAACCACATCAAGAGACTAAATTATTCTAAATCTAAATGGACATAACTAAAATAACAATATTGTAAAACCAAGATAGTGTAGAAAAGGGGTTGCATAAAACAGCAGCACCCAAGAAAATACATATATAACCACCTAAAACTACTTACAACTAGAACTTACATAAAACTACGAGGATCTCAGGTTCAGCATATAACGTGTACATTGAATGTGTACTTTAATGTACTGTAGTGGGGTGCTAAAAATTATTTTAGTCATATTTGTAATATTTCCTGATTTCCGAAATAAAAATGTTATAGTTTACTGATAAGTCAATTTCTGGAATCTTTAGTATTTCATTCAATAATCTTAGCATGCATAGATAAGGTATGAAGAAAGTGAAATTTACATGAGGTATGTGAAATGTTATGTTAGTTCTTGTAGGTTTTGTTGGCACTTTCAATTTTAGCAATGATAGAAGGTAACTCTCGTGTATTCTGTAATTCCATAGTTTATATCCGAAAATGAGTAATGATATATTTCTTCTATTCTCAAGACTTTGAATTTCAAATATATTTCTCAAATAAATTGATCTGATTATCTTATAATCGGGATAGACAAAAAATTTTTTAAAGTACAAAAACGTAAAAATTTATTTTGAATTTTCTCAACATCTTTTATTATTCCAACTGCATGAAGAAACCATACCGTTGACGCATACTCCAGCTTCGGTCTAACCAGTACAAAATATAATCTTTTTGCCGTTTCTATGTTTTTAAAGTTGTACGATTGTCTTATGATAAAACCCAATGACTTATAAGCACTTGACGTAATATTTTCTACGTGCCTTTTAAAACTTAATGTGGTATCATAAGTTACACCTAAATCCTTTATCAACTGTCTACGCTCCAGTGCTTCTCCATTTACTTTGTAATCAAAGATGATTGGAGTTTTGAAACGTGAAAAAGTTAGAACTGAGCACTTTGATATGTTTAAAGGAAGTTTATTTGTATAACTCCATTCGTATAGTTGATCAATGTCATATTGCAAACTTGCGCAATCAGCAACTGATTTGATTTTGATAAACATTTTTAGATCATCGGCAAAAAGTAAAGATTTAGAAAAGGAAAAAACATCAGGCAAGTCGTTTATATATATTAAAAAAAGTAGGGGTCCCAAGTTAGAGCCTTGAGGTACGCCCGAGTTTGGTATGAACTTGCCTGGCGTATTACCATCAAATTTAACTCTAAGTGATCGCGATTTTAAATAGGAAGAAAACAAGGTTAACATTCCGAAGGATAGCACACATTCGGCAAGTTTCTCCAGTAGTATGTCATGATGGACTTTGTCAAAGGCTTTTTGAAAATCTGTATAAACTACGTCTATTTGTTCTTTTTGTTCAAGTGCATCATATATATGATTAGTAAACACGTGGAGATTTGTTACCGTGCTTTTTTTGTTGACGAAACCGTGCTGTGCTACGTTTACAAGACATTCAACTTGAGAAAATAGCTTTTTATAAATTATTTGTTCAAATAACTTGGCTGGAGCTGAAAGTATTGCAATAGGACGATAATTGTTGACCGAAGCTTTACAGCCTGATTTGTGCAGTGGAATGATGATCGAATCTTTCCACTTTTCGGGGAATGTAGAATACTTGATAGCAGTGTTGAAAATGTGCAATAGTGGTTGCTCTAACCACTCGGAGCACCCTTTTAATACATATCTGGACCTGCTGCTTTTTTTGGTTTCAATTTTTTAATAGCTTCCCTGTATTCTTTTTTTGTGATTACATCCGTATTAAATTCATGTATATGAGTAATTACTGTATTGCCATTAGACGCGATTTTGTAGTTTGGTGGAGTATTTGAATAGACGGACTGGAAGTACTGGCCAAAAGCATCGGCAGCGGCTTTGCCCTTACATGTAGTGCCTCCATATTTTATTATTGATTGTTTATTATTAGAAGAACTTTTGTGTTTTATATAATCCCAAACATTGTGCAAATCAGTGTTGATTGCATTCTCTGTTGCTACCAAGTATTCCCCATAAGCCGATTTTGTCCGAGACTTCAATTCACGTCGTATTTTTTTGTATTCCTTATCAAAAACATCTGATACAGTTCGAAGCTTACAAAGATGTTGTTTATGTTTACATAATTGGATAATTTCGTCGGTAAACCAAATAGGATATTTTATTCGCTTTTTTACAGTACTAGGTACTACAGAATCAAAAATTTGGTATATAATATTATAGAAATTCTCTAAAGCTATATTTGGATCGCCATTGCTTATAACAGTTTGCCAATCCGCATCTCTGATAGCCAGGGCCAGAGCTAAAAAGTTACATTTTTTAAAATTGTAATAACTGGGGCCTGCATCAGGTTTACTATTAGCACCTACAGCAGATTTTATTTCTAATAACAAAGCCGGATGGTGTAGATAATCTTCTCTAACAAGGGGATTATTTTCACGTACTACATTTAAATCAAAACACGATTCCTCTGATGAAATAACTAAGTCCAAGGTTTTGTTATTAGAATTTCTAATGCTATTTACAAGTTTAAGTGAGTGCAATTTAGTAAAAATAGACAACTCTCTGTGTTTTTGATCCAAATATGCCAGATCAGTATCAGGGCCTTCTATATTCTGTAAATTGAAGTCTCCGACAAGAATAATGTTATCGAAATTACTTTTTTCTGTAATAAACTGATAAAAGCTGGAGTACCAGTCAGCAGATGAGGCTGGTGGAAAATATACATTTATTACTACGATTATTTTTCTTTTAATTTTAATTCTAAGATAAATTGCTTCAAAGTGAGTGTTTTCAACTTTACAGAATTCTAACGTTTTATGTCTACTACTAACTGATACTAAGACACCACCCCCTCTTGTATTGTTTGTAATACTCAAATTTCGGTCACATCTATAAGTGTCATAAAAAGATATATCAAGCAGTTCGCCAACTGATATGTTACCTGTTAACCATGTTTCAGTTAAACATATTATATCGTATTCTTGCTCCCACGATTTACTGTACAATTCGGTCAATATGTTCCACCGACTGCACCATCGCCTTTGTCTTATCTGTTGATATGCTCATATTATATTTATTGTGTAGCAATTATGTGGAAATTAATGTAGTAGTCATTATAGGTCATCGGCTATATTTGCAGAGAGTATTGCGTCGTCTGCATAACAAACAATTCGAATTTTAGGGACGTCTTCTGTTAAAATATTCATCGTTGTTCCTGTGCTCATTTCATAAATTGGCCTAATAAGGTTTGGTGACGTATTTTCCCTTGTAGAGTGGTTACTAGTTATCACATCATTCAGCCTCACTCGATCGAATGCGTTATTTCGGTCCATAAAACATAATAAGGCAAGTTATATTCGATAGCTTGCTCTGATATTTGTCCTATTATGTGTATCTCATCTATGGTGGATAGGTTTTTGGTGAAGCCTTATTGTTACTCGCGTATTTTTTCGTATAGTTCTACTTTTGTTTAAATTATTTTCGATAGTAGCTTTTGGCAAGTGATCAGGAAAAATGCTGCGGTAATTGTCTGTAATTGTCCGGTAATTGTTTTGTCCCTCTTTTTATAATTTGGGACTGTAAAAAGCTGCTTTTTCTTTCTTTTTTATTTTTTCTTCTCTTGTTTTATTTAGATTTCTTTTTGTGGATCGTCTCCCCCGCACTTACCAGTTCTTTATGCATATTTTCTGGGCCCATCTATTGCTTTCATGCATTCAAGAAATCTTATCGCGCCTTTTACATTGCCTTTAGTTATTTCCACCTTAATTTCAAGTTTGCCGTATTATATGTTTGATGTTCCTTTTCGTCATATAAATTTCGAAAGTAATATTATCTACAAGGTGGCGCAAAAGTCCTCACTCGATTTCCTAAGGCAGTAACTTTGTTTGTAAATGAAAAGAATTGGTTCTGTTTGTTGATTATGTTTATTTAGACGTTTAATTTTTTTTCCATTAAGTCTCGAAGACAATATCAGTCAAGTGGACACCGCCAGAGTTGATGAAAATTTGGGCTCGTTTCACAGCATTTTTCATGACTTTTCTCAAAACTTCTGGCGATAAATTCTCCACTTCTAGTCAGACGTTTTCCTTTAGGGCCGCCAAAGTCTGTGACTTGTTCGTATAGACCCGTGACTTCAGAAAACCCCAAAGAAAGAAGTCTGGAACGGTCAAATCGGCCGATCTTGAGGGCCAGTGCAAATCTCCAAAACGAGAGATGAAGCGGTCGGAAAAAGCTTGCTTCAGAATATCCACTGTCGTTCATGCTGTGTGTGCGGTTGCACTTGTAAGGGAACATCTTTAAGTCTTTCACCAAAATTCGCTGTAAAGACCGTCTACCGATACCCAAGTGCGTGGCCCATGGTCTGGTGGATGTTTGAGGGTCCTCTTGGACATCTGCAGCCACAGCAGCGATATTCTCGACCGAACAGCTACTCCGGGGCCGGCCACGTCTGAAACTGTTCCCTATTTAGCCAGTCTGCTCGAGGCGAGTGGCTAAACGCCACAGTGTTTGCACATTTGATGCCACACGACCAGGGAATCGACAACAAATTTCAAGAGAGGCAAAAGCACTGACCGATTATTTATCAAAAACATTGACACAAATTATTTCGCGTTCTTGAGGAGTATAGCGATCCATGGTTTGTCTATGTGTATTCTGCTTCTGTTTGCTTCACGAATGTCAAAGTCGCGATGACATAAGATGCCATTTGCAAAAATGAGAGCATGTTCCGATAGGGTGATTACTTTTGCGCCACCTGTTATTTTACCCATATTCACTGTTTCTACTTTTTCTGCCTTTCTTCGCAACATTTTCCAAACCTCCCTTTGCAATTCATAATAACGGTTTTTCTTTTCTTACTTTATCGCTCTTACTTCAGGGATGTACCAGAGTGTTTTGTACTAGTTTCTTCTATTGGTAGGTATTTTTCTTTTTCCTAGGGTCTTTTCTCCGGCATTGAGTATGTTCACTTTTATCTATCTTTCAACATTGTCTTCGTCCGAGATGGAATTGTGTTTAAGTTTTTCTTTGATGCGTTCTTTGGAACGGTGGCGGCTACATGTTGTAATAATTCTAAATTCTTTTGTATTGTTGCGTTAATTTTTTCTTTTCCTTCTAGAATTACAGGGTATGCGGATTTTACCCTGTGCAAGTTTTGATCTGAGCCTATATTACTGGAACTGAGAGTTCTTACATCGAATATTGGACACGAACTTATCATTTGTATCATTTGTTATAATGTAGTCGATCATTGAAGTTTGACCTTGTTAGCGTTGGAACGTATATTTATAATTACAAGCATGTTCGAAGAATGTATTGTTAATCCTTATCGTATTCTGAGCTCAATATTCTATAAGTAGATCATCATTGCCATCGGTTCTATGACATCTCCGTTGCACTGCTGGCATACTATTATTAGTTCCTATTCGGGCGTTTAGCTTGCCTTATATAATGTAATTTGTATCACGTATATCGTCCAGAATGATTTAGAGGTCTTCATAAAATTGGCTTTCCCGTTCTGTTGATTTGTTAACGGTGAGCAAACGCTGCTGATATACAGCCGCTTGTCGGAATGTAACTCGATTTCTAAAAACCTTTCATTGATGTAATCAATATCGTCAATTAACGTTTGGTATTTTGTGTGTAGCATCTGTCTTTTACTCCAGCAGTTGCTCTTTTGTTTTTATTCTTTCCACCATAGATGAATATACAGTCCGCTTTTTTATTTTTCTACGCGCTGTAGCAACTTGATCGGGAATTAAAATACCTGAAACTATATATATCATTAAAATCAGAATTAAAATCTCTTCTGTCTTTCTTGGTTGCTCTTCCCCAATTCAAGCCTGCTAAAATCATAAATTCCATCAGAACAGTTCTAAAGGTGCCTATAATAAGAAGGATGTCATTTTGAACAACTTATGTAATAACTTGTTAGAAATATTTAATTTTGATTATTTATTAGTTTAGTTTTCCATTTTTAGTAAAAAGTAATAAAAAACATAACCACCTGATAAGACTTTTTAATTTCGTTTTACAAAATATAGGGTTTTTGGGGTTTAATTCATAGTAAAATTGCGACATCGCTGAAAAAGAAAAACAAATTGTATAATAATTTATAACGTGTTCCAGTTCTATTATTATCTCGTGATTCCTGTTTCTCCACGACTTGACTATTCTTTGTCGATATGTAATCCAACGAGTATCGAAACGTCACAAAAGTCTTGGCTTGTTTTTTTTCCTAGGCCTCAGTTATGACTTCTGGTGTATTTTCTGGGTTCATGGATTCAAACTCTCAACGGTATAAAATTCGGTAATATCATTGAAGTTTTACTAATTCAACCTTTCTCTTCTACCGGTACCTCTTCTAGTAAAAAGTTAGGGTTTGCCAATAAACTCACTTCATTACGTTCTATTCTGTACTGTTTGCTTTTTTTCATTCCATCTCCTTAATTATTTCCATCACTTCTTCATGCAATCCTTGGTAACTTACTTTCGGTCTAGGTACCTTAACTGATCATTTTTTATCTTGTCCAAAATAGTTAGTTATGTATTTAATGTGTAAAAATCAGTATTATAGCTTGCGTTTGGATGTTTTGAGACGACGCGTTTAATTCATGCCGCACTATATTATTTCGCATTGTATCTTGTTAGCATCCAAACGATTCGTCGACTAATTCCCTCAACCAAAACACAATTTATGACTACTTGTATACAACTGCCAGTAGGCCAAGAAATTATTAAAATCCAATTAACAAGTGTATCCAGGAATTCAACTGAGAATTCGTAAACTCAAGTAGCACATAATTTCCTAAAATCACGTACAGGTACTCGTAGCAGTAACAAATAATAACACCAACATGCTAACATCGCAGTATAATTGTTTTTAATTCGGTAGAATTCAGTACAAGTATCAGGGTGGGTACTCTCCATGATGCCGGTGAAGATGGACCCACCACTGGAAAAGACGACCCTGCCCTTAAGCGAGGACTTGATTTCCCCTTTCCTTACGTGCTGGGAAAATCATGTCCCAAACCTAAGTCCTTCCAAACACAACTACACATCCTATTTTTTCCCATCCCAATCATCTTCCCATCCTCTTGGCCAGCATGGAAGATTATGGCAAAAAACCCCTTATAATCGTAAATATGGCAAATTTCGAAAACCAAGAATTGGCCCAGATGGGCAAATCCCCCCCTCCAAGGAGGGCAGTCTCAAGAAATCTGGGGGAGGCAAAAATTTACTAGACAGACAACATCGTAAACCAAAATTAATGCTGCATGCATGTACTTATAATCGCAGAACTCTGTCATCGGACCAAAAAGTATTAGAAATGGAAGAAGAATTAAAATAAATAAGATGGGACATAATAGGTCTCAGCGAAATCAGAAGAAGAGGGGAAGATCAACTAACCCTAAAGTCAGGTCGTTTGTTTCACTTTAGAGGAGAAGACGGCTCATCAGATGGGGGCATCGGATTTATAGTACACAAAAAACAAGTACCTAGAATATAAAAAATCGAAAGTATATACCCAAGAGTAATATTTCTGATACTCAAATTAAGTTCTAAATATAGCTTAAAAATAATATAAGCGTATGGCCCAATAACGACCCATTAGGAGAATGAAATTGAGAGATTCTACGATGATATAACAGCAATGTTAAAGACACCAGCATACCATACCATTCTCGTGGGCGATTTTAACGCAAAGCTTGGAATAAAACAATATCAAGCTGCAACCGTTTTGGGCGAACATGGCTATGGAGAAAGAAATTCAGAGAGGAAACACGCTCCCTTCCGCGGTGAACTCGTTTTTCAAAAAGAAGAATCAACGAAAGTGAACTTGATTGAGCCCCGATGGCACTACCAAAAATGAGATTGACTTTATAATGACAGATAGCAAACACATAATCCAGAACATAGAGGTACTTCACAAGTTCTCAACGGGTAGTGACCCTAGAATGGTAAGAGCAAAAGTGGTCGTCAATGTAAAAAAGGACAGACTAAAACCGATTTCAAAACAAAATCCCAGAAAATGGAATTCCCCCGAAAATGTAGACTTCTTCAAACGCACAGTAGATGATAACATACAATACAAAATAAATATAAATGCGAAAATATAGATATCGAGCATGTTAACACTACCATTGTAAGAGCCTTGCAAGAAGCTAAAAAAAGCCTGTCCCAAAATTACGAAAAAAGAAGATACATTGAGTGGAAACACGAGAAAACTTATTTAAAA
Source organism: Agriotes lineatus (assembly GCA_940337035.1). Classification (NCBI taxonomy): domain Eukaryota; kingdom Metazoa; phylum Arthropoda; class Insecta; order Coleoptera; family Elateridae; genus Agriotes; species Agriotes lineatus. The sequence continues at coordinate 198,030,238 of OW679194.1, forward strand.
AAAAAATAAGACAATTAAGCATAAATACGGTACAAATTTTAGAAGATTAAAGAAACTAAATAGAAATATATCTAAACCAATAAGAAAAGATGTAAGATTTTATAATACCATAGAAATCTCGAAGGTAATAAAAAACAACAGAAGTCTTAGAGTACTAAGACGACAACTCTCAGTGGAGAGGAAAAGTATTCATAAACTTAAAATTATTATAATAGATAAAAATCAAATTTTGCAAACTGCAAAAGTATAGTAAGCTCTATAGAAATCTTGAAGAAAATGCCTCAAACTCTCCCATACCAAAGATCCTAAATGATCTGAAAAAATCACTGAGATCAAAATTGTTGAAATTGAAGAAGCGCTCTCACAAATGAAGAATAACAAATCACCAGGCTACGACGGAATAGTAACAGAGTCAGTAAAATTGGGAGGAGAAAAACTCCTGCAGATGCTCGCCTTATTATTTAATAAATGCCTTATAAAGGGAATAATGCCATCCCAGTGGAACAAAGCTGTGATCATTCTAATACATAAGGCAGGAGACATAACAGATCTCAAAAACTATAGCCCAATCAGTCTGTTGTCACATATTTATAAACTTTTTACCAAAATTATAAGTAACAGACTGACAGCTAAGTTGAATTTCTATCAAACAAGAGAACAAGCTGGTTTTAGGTCAGATTTTGGAACAAACGACCATTTGCAGGTCATTAAAAGGTTGATAGACAAATGTGTCGAATATAACAAGCTCCTTGTCTTAATATTCGTAGACTATGAAAAGGCATTCGACATGGTAAACCAACTAAAACTGTTAAAAGCTTTAACAGAAAGCCGAATAGACCACCGTTTTAACACGATTATCAGAAATTTCTACAAAAATGAGACGGCAGCGTGTGTGAGGCTTCATGAAAGCACAAATAAATGTTATATCTAACGAGGGGTTCGCCAAGGTGACAATATTTCGCCGAAATTGTTCATCACGCTCTTGGAATAGATGTGTAAACGAGCAAACCTAGACGAACTGGGTATAAATATAGACGGTGAGAAACTTAGTCATCTCAGATTTGCAGACGACATAGTGCTTATAGCGACAGTGTTGACCATGCAATAGCAATGTGCGAAAAACTTTATCACGCTTCTTCACAGGTTGGATTAAAAATTAATAAGTCTAAAACTCAAGTAATGACCAATCTTGTTCTGAGCAATAACATATCTATAGCTGTTACGAGCTTCGCGCAGACTACAGCTTACAAATATCTGGGTCACGAAATTCGAATAAGTAGGGACAACTAAACCTGCGAACTACAACGTAGAATAGGATTGACTTGGGCCGCTTTCGGAAAGCTGCGAAACGTCTTAAAATCAGACATCCCTACCTGTTTTCTAGTTCACAGAGTTCTTTCCTCAGTACACTATCAAGTGCTCGGTAAAACTCGACAGCACAGAAATGTAATTTCTAATTTTTCTCAATAATCTTTTTAACCATGTGATGAAGAGTAAATACATGCCTGAAACAAGGTTAAAGTCTAATACATAGTTGACTCTCCATTTTCGTTAGCCAGTAATTTTTGTAGAATCACTTCGTAAATCATTCTTAGAGTACAAAATATTATTAGGATCTTTCAATTTTTTACTTCCCTCGTCTGAAAGACGAAGGAAGTGTTGTAATCACGAAAAAATCACCTTCCAAGATTTTTTCAGATTTTCACGTTTCAAAGTCCCTAGATGATGAAAAAGAGGTTTTCTCTATTTCGTCAGTCAGTATGTCTGTCTGTCTGTCTGTTGGCAGTATAGCTGTCGGAGGAAGACGATATTTTGCATACATATTATATATCTACCTCGCATAAACCGGTACAATTTCATACTAGTATATACAAGGTGACCACCTTAAAAAAATAAAATTTTGTTTAATTTTGTGTTAATTTTGAAATAAAAGGAAGTAATAACTTTCACAAGTCAGACTTTACATTTGCCGAAAATAAGACTCAACCGATAAAGGATAATGTCACAAAAGAGGAAAAATTTTTCAACCATAACACCGTGACGTTCATCAGAGGCGCGCGCCGGACGTATCTGGAAGAGATTCGGTAGCGCTGTTGGAATTTCGCTGCAGTTAGATCCGCTGCGGATATGCGGTTATAATCGAGCGATCTGCAGAGCTGCAGATGTGGCGGGTTCAAACCCCAGCGGGATACATTTTTTTTATTTGAAAATGTATTTAATTTATTAGAAACGTGAAGATATTTTTACTCCTAACTTAATTTGATTTTTAAATTATTTAGTGTCACAATGTCGACAACGGAAATTTTGAGTAAAGCCCTTTTTTGAAATAGTATTAGCTCAGTACTACATAAATTAAGAACAACATGATCGAGCGGTGAGGAAACCCAGCTGCGGTACTAAAAGTAAGACATTCAATCGTTTCACCTGATAACTGGCGAGAGACTCACCCAGTCGCTTTGAAAATTGGGTACCGAAACCACGATTGTGGAAGTACGAAAAGTAAGGCAATCATGGAAGACGTGATGCTAACCATATCACCCAGTAAACAGTGTGCTAGGCGACTGGATTTCGAAAGAGATAATCGGCGGCTCTAACCCTTCTAGTGTCAGACCGAATTCCAACATGGAATGTAACACTCCGATTTACTGCATAAATTACAAGAAATTTTAATTAACGAGTATTGTTTAACAAACTATTGATCTACATTTAAATCCGGATGAATTATCTTATTGAAGAACCTGTAAAATTACCAATGATGTACATTAATCCCAAGAATTAGACTTTCAAGCCCTTCAAAACCAAGAATAAATTGGCTGTCCTCTTTTAAATGTTGATACTAACTGTAAGCCAAATGTGTTAACTTTAAAAACGTTTTATTAGTGTTTTAGCCCAGCATGTTTACAGTGGTGTATTATCGCCGAAGCCTGAAAAGCCCGGGCTTCTGCGCAAAATTTCAGAGGGCACTATAATGACTTAACCACAAAGAATTGTTCTACCTTTGTCAAAAAATATTAATTTCCACACACACAACTACTGGAAATTGCAACCCAAAATTATAGCAGTGAATAGCTTCTGGAGTTTTCTAACACTATAAATAATATATGGGTTAATACGCTACTACATGCTTATAATATTGCGTGTGGTACATCCGTGAAACGTGTCCAGCTCATCTTAGCTGTCCTCCTTCCGCCGTGGTCTGAAGAGGTTTCATGTTTACGATACAATTCTAATATTAATAACATTCAATTTTTTGTTTCTTGTAATCTTCTCTTTGGTATTTCCTTATATCCATTATGTATTTGTGTCTACAAATAACATCGTAATTTTGCAGTAACTGTATATCTACTACTATTTCTATTTTAGGATTTATATGCATCCGATAGAACACATATTTATGAAGAAACGTTTAGTCTTGCTGCAAATGATATTATTAACTATAATATCCCATTTAATATGACCAAACACCTAAAAGAAGAACGAGCTTTTGTTCCTTGGGTTACGGCTTCAAGTTCTATTCGAAAACTGGACAGGCTTTTACACGACGACCTGCAGTATGGCCAATTTCAAGTATAACTATGAAAATATGCAATATTCGTTTTTTCATGCTTTGCTTACAGCGATACGTACATGAAATTATTCAACCAGCCTACGACGATTTCCAATGGAACGATAGAGATGGTGATGACGACTACTTAAAAACGTATGTAATGAACTATGAGTAATTTTACAAGTATACCTTATCCCTCCGAATACACGAATTATTCAGTATTTTGCATACATGTAAACCAAAGCAATTGTCTTGTATGTGTAGTGCAAGTTGGAAATTGTCTAAAAATTTAGGTAGTCTAAATAATTCCTAATTTCAGAAGTAAAGCAGTAAATTTAATTTTGTATTTTTACTCGTGATAATTCTGGATTTTAGTATAATAACTATTGTTTATATAGCATTAGGATTGACTCAGAACCACTGGAAGTACGTGGTATTGGATAGGAAAGAGTAGTGGAAAATGATTACTAGCTAAACAAAAAAAAGATTTAAGAAAGACAGTGCATTTGACCGAGACCGACATTTTACCTCTTTCGAATGTTGCAAAATTTCAACTCACAGATGGATCTTTATAGTTATCGATGAATTCAACAGCGATAGGTTATATTTACACTAGACAGACATTGTTCATAATTTTTATGTTTGTGCCTTACTTATACTAAAATACGGAAGAAACCGGGTAACGCATTTAAGCAAGTCCTCGGTTCGAATCCCGCAGGGGCCGGAATTTTTCCGGTGAGACCATTCACAGTTGGGCACCAAATTAGCTGTGCTCTGCTCAGAACCACAGACCTAAGAAATAGAGTAACAAGGTCCACACATCACCAAGACACGCACCTAACACACAATGGTTGCTATGCAAGCACGAAAGGCGCGTTCAAACTTTGTAACTAGCAACGCGGGGCAAGTTGAGCACTACACCTCCAGGCGGTAGCGTACAAGCACCAGCCTCTACACCGCTAATGTAACAAGAGGTTAACGATAATAAATACATATATACATACTAAAATACATGAATTTGGCGTTATCATTACTATTGAATACATATTATAGAGTGACCTTATGAAACCGATATATCATCATCATAAAATCTGCTACTGTTGTCCAGTCCACAAATCGAATTGCCATAAGTCAAGTATGATCAAAAATTATTTTCATCACTAATTTATAATTGCAACTACGTTTAAATGTCATTCATAAATTAGAAAATATTCCATATCCATACTAGATAAAAGTAATTTTTAATCATACTATATTTATCGGCAATTTTCCTTCATCTAGGTCTTAGAAGCTTCACATTCCTTCAGCTTTCCAAGCATCAGCTTCTTGACGAGTTGTTTGTCCTCCATCCTCGCCACGTAATCTGCTCAAGTTGTCAATAACATAGAATAATGTTGACCAGTTAGTTTTTGACCTTTTCCTAATAATTAATCACGATTACTCCACGGGTATTAAAAAAAACTGGGACAAGACCTTTTTCAACAGATTTTTGAACACGAAACTTCTTATGCCTTAGAGAACCCTTGTGCTTCCATTCCATCGATTACTGTTTTACTCCTGGGTTGTAGAAATGTACCCAAGTTTCATCCACGGCTCAAGAAGTAAACGTAAACTATCTGATTGAAGCATTCATATGAAATCTTCAGTGCATTAAATATTTATTTTATCCCAATTTGACGGTTTGATATTATCATGTCGTGAACTGCATCCATACTTTCGGGGGATAGACACAAAAATCGACCTTCCCGGTCTCTCATCATCTTCAACAAAAAATGTATCTTTATTGAAGTATACAAACCAATTTTTCACAGTTGCAGATTTAACATATCTTCCTCAATCTGCTTACCCCTTAACCCCATTACATACGGGTACCTCCTGATTACTCGATAGTCCAATTGAGGAATATTTTATATCATACCCCAAACCAGAGTTTTTTCGATGTAATGCTTAAAACTGTAATTTTTTTTATAAGAGATAAAATAAGATATGCGTAAAATATAACCAAAATCAATTTTTTTTTGTGGATAATTAAATTAAGAGAATTAACCAGTTATCAGTAATTTTATTGTTCTAACATCAAAATGTGGGCAGCAAAATAATATAATTTAATCTACATAATAAATGATATGTTTTATCGGACTTTTTCCACTGTCTAGGGTGTATATCACACGACGTTTCGGGAGTTTTGATCTACTCTTGTCTTCAGGTGTTCCTAGTACGTATAAAGACGTACAATATCAGTCCTTCTCAGGACTAACTAGGAACACCTGAAGGAGGGAGTAGATCAAAACTCCCGAAACGTCGTGTGATATACACCCAAGACAGTGGAAAAAGTCCGATAAAACATATCATAATAGACCACTGCCAAAAAATGACATTCAGAGAACGACATAATAAAGTCTCAAGCAACACATTAATACCCCATCCGTCTGTCCAAAATTTATTTTATTGGGAATATTAAGTATATGCAGCAAAATAGCTAATAGGTCGGAAGATTTAAAAGTTGAGCAGCAGAAAAATCTGTTCGACATCTGATATTAATCTGTACCTTTTATTTAGCATTTTAATAGTTGCAAATTAAAACTCGATAAGGCAACAAAACAAACCATCGTCATTTTATTTCTTTGGGGGGTTGATTAATTTTTAAGTTTTAATTTTTAACAATTGTGCTTTACTTACAAAAAGATGATGTTAGTACTTCATAACTGACAATACAGAACACAAACAGGCAAAGTGTGTATGGAAAATCGTTCTCAATTAATACAACGTTATTACTTCGACACGAAGTGTACGAAGTATTGAAATCCCCTCATATCGAAAACCACTCTGAGTCAAATATCTCTAAAATTCGTGCCAACTGACTAATGAACCCACTATATCAAATATCCGTCTCGGCGGTGCGGATCTTTTGGTGATGACCCCAGCCCACTAGGTCCCTTCCTCGTATTGGGGGGTGCCTAAACGTGCTGTGCGGGGTATGTACATTCGTATGTGCACACGATTCCGGTCGCCCGGAATCTTCCTGAAGTCTTGGATTATTTTCATACGATAGGTCCTCCGAAAATGAAGGCAACATCAACTTTTGAGGTATGGTCGTCAGCAAAATAATTTTTTTTGTTTTTTGGTAAATAACTGGTTCATAAGATTTCATTGTATTAGCGAAACGGAGTGATGCTGAGTGTCAAAGTATTCTCGGCAAGCACGGAAGGGCGCTTTTCTTGGGTGGGGGGTATCGTATATTTTATTATTACAAAACCATTATCGAAAGTACATAAACTGAAAATAATAGAATAGATTTAAAATATTCTTGATGGGAATTATAAACTACTTGTTTCACCAACAGCACTTTTTGCAATTTTGTACCCTAAAGTTCAAAGTCAGGACATTAAAGCGTCCCGACAGCCACTACGCTGAGACGTGAGACAACCAGTAAAAATCGGGACGGTCCCGACAGAATCGGGACGGGTGGCAACGCTGCCCAAACTGTTAATATGGCAAATCACCTCATCGCGTGGGAGGTACCCATATTAAAGTTGGTCATCGTGCAGTTGTTTTATACGTAAAATTAATCAAATTTCATTTCGATACCTCTGGACAGTTCAGTTCCATCAAAAAATATTTGACCACCTACGCGTCATCCAGACACAGCAACCCAACACTAATTTTCAAAGAATACAAAAGGGTTTCACTGCAACTGTGTGGGTACTGTAAAACAGACCTGTTTCTTGGAACAAGTGTAGCAGTGATAATGTAGGTTCATCATGAAATAGTTTCTAAACATTTTTAATGACTTGTTTGTCCTAATTGTTAATCTAGCACTACCTCCTTTATGTTGAACGTTTCCATTTTCACGGAATAATTGTATAATGTTTTGCAACACATTATAAAAAAAATCGGGAGTGTGCTCCCCTAGACTTTCTCGCATTCGCCTTGGTACTGATAACTATTGGTGTTTTCACAGAAGATTTTACCAATTAATTGTTTTCTAGCAAATTTGAAAAGTTTATTGCAATGTATATACATACAGCGATAAAATTACATTTTCAGGTAACCACTACCTGTTTAGGTAAAGTGCCGCTTTAGGTTAACCTATCATACTGAAATCTACAAATTTTGAATAATGACTACCTATGTACATAATTTCAAGGGTCTAGCTTATTTCGTTTTTAAGTTATCGTGTTCACACACACACACAGACATAATTCGAAAAATGGTTTTTTCGGACTCTAGGAGGTCTAAAACGTCAAGATTCGTCAAAATCTCGAAGTCGATTTTTTTGACGATTACAATACTTTCTCTAAGTATACTACCGTATGCGAGAAAGTAAAAAATGAGAGTCCACTTGATCTTTCTGTTCTATTACCATTGCGAGTATGTTATTTCTATGGTGCGTACTTCTGCAGACACGCGGCATGCATGATTAATATATAATAGCTATTGACATGTCTAGGAATGTTATGAGTATCATAACTACCGCAAATGTTGTTTTGAAATCCGAGCTCGTAGGACGAGAATTTTAAGACATCTAAGGCTGTTTTGATTCATAGAATCCGTAGTTTGTACAACAGTTTATCAGTTGCAATATGGTTGCCATGTACGGTAAAGGACTATTACCGTACATATACAGCTATTATTTAGTTAGCAGCCTACTTTTGTATATGTAACCAATGCTTAATATCCTGAAACCGATAAAATTATGAAACTCATGACAACTAGTGAACTAGTGATGGGACTATTCGAATGCAAATTACTACAGTATTCGATTCTTGCAAGATCTCGAATGCATTCGATTCTTTTGAGTGTATTCGAATGCTTCGAATCGAATACTTAATCGGTGTTTGTAAATCTCGCCGGGCGTGATCTCGATTCCGATCCGAATGCTGAATTCGGCGTGATCTCGATTCTTATCCGATTCGCACTCGAATCGTTTCAGTTCTAGCTAGCACAGCTCTGCGTATCATAGGAGTTGAAAGAATGCCCGCCGCGGCAAACTCGCTCCGAAAGCAACTATACAGCCTGTTCATAATTAAGTGTGCACTATTGCTATCTCGGTTGCTATTATAGCTACGAAGTTGGTTAAATTAGTAAAATAGTAGCATTTTTTGTGCCAATTAAAATGGCGTAAACAAAAAAACAATTGAGCGTCGGGTTTTTGACATATGCCAAAAAATGCATTTTTTTAAATAGAACCCTCTGTATATTTTGACGTCAATCGATAGCCAATCTTCTTCTGAACAAAAAACTTCTGATACCCTACTATCCTAAAGTTAATAACAATGGAGATATACGCCTGTTCAAAATTAAATGTGCACTATTGCTAACTTGTTTATTATGGAAGCTACAACGTTGGTTAAATGGGCGAAGTAGTAGTATTTTTTACGTGAATTACGGTGGTAATTATAAAAAAACAATTGAACATCGCATTTTTGAGATATTTAGCAAAACATTTTTTTTGGAACACCCTACTTATACATTTTAACATATTTTGAAATAAAATTCTAGCAACTCATTTAAACTTGTTTGTAGAGAAGGTAATGTTATTTCAGAATATGTTAAAACCTATAGGGTGTTCCAATAAAACAAAAGTTTTGCTAAATATCTCAAAAATACGATGTTCAATTGTTTTTTTTTATAATTACCCCCGTAATTCACGTAAAAAATACTACCATTTCGCCCATTTAACCGACGTTGTAGCTCCCATAATAAACAAGTTAGCAATAGTGCACGTTTAATTTTGAACAGGTGTATATCTCCATTGTTATTAACTTTAGGATAGTAGGGTATCAGAAGTTTTTTGTTCAGAAGAAAATTGGCTATCGATTGACGTCAAAATATACAGGGCGTTCCATTAAAAAAAGTGCATTTTTTGGCATATGTCAAAAACCCGACGCTCAATTGTTTTTTTTACGCCATTTTAATCGGCACACAAAATGCTACTATTTTACTAATTTAACCAACTTCGTAGCTATAATAGCAACCGAGATAGCAATAGTGCACACTTAATTATGAACAGGCTGTATACATGCACAGAGAACTGCCCGTTGCCATTCCGGAAGTTTCGACTTTAGATAGACATTACATATAATAAGTATTTTGATTTCCATAGAAGGCAGGAATGGAATCAACTCTCAAACGCCGTTTTTTTATGCAGGTCTCACTTGAATAGTTGGTGCTGAAGTGTTTCTAGTTAAATATAGACTACAGTATCCAGAATTAAATATAAAATTAAAATATTACCACATAGACTGAAGATTGCACACTCAAACGATATAACACCACCAAAATCATAAAAGCAACTAAATCTACTAAAAATTTAAACAGATACATCGAAGGGAAAGAGAAACAAACGCTGGGGTCGTCTTAATAATTTATTTTAAAGAAATACATATAGACCCGTAACAACAATAAAAACAACTATTTTATAAACAGTCCTTTTTTCATATTCATTTTCGGTACTATAAATTTAACATGTAAGTATTTCAAAACAAATATACGTAATTAATAGGGTAAGCTGAACCTCCTACAATCAAAAGAATTTTTTATTTTTGCTTTGTGCACGTACAGCGTCTCGTTGCGTCTCGTTATCTCTAGTGTTAATGTCGCCCAGCCGAGGTCACACGTCACCACTGCCCCAGTACGAGAGCGAGCACACAACTCGAATCTGAATTCGAGTCCGATTTTGCATTGGAATTGCTTGCATTCGATTCTCAAAAGCTTGCATTCGATTCTCAAAGGTATTCGAATGCGATGAATTCGATTCTGAAAAGTATTCGATTCTGCCCATCACTAATGACAACCATTGACTAGCAGCAATATTACAGTTTACAGTACAAAATTGTCATAACTTCGTAGACTTCAAATTTTCTATTGGTAGAAAGAAATAGAAATTTAAATTTAAAAGTAAGCGGTAAGAAAACCTCTAATTAAATTTAGCCTAAACTTTTTATGAATAAGTGTTACAGACAAACCAGAATAATTTTAGCTATACTTTTATTTTCAGACAAACACGGACAGTATTATTAGATTTGGCTTGTTCTATGGGATTAAAAAGCTGCATGGATGAAGCTGAAACACGGTTTAGGAATTGGATAAACCACTGCATAGAACCTAATCAAGAGCTAAAGAGCATTGTATTCCGTTATGGTATGATTCTTAATTTCCTTATTTTAGTTAAATGTTAAATGTAACTGATTACTCGAATTCAACGGAAGCACTGCAGCGTCATCTAAAGCAGTTGAATAAAATCCAACATTTTGTTTTAGGAACCAACTGTGATTTTCTAAATGCAAAAATTTTTTAAAAATGATTTTAAATGCATTCGTACTTGCTAAGCAAAATAGTCTAGTTTTGATAACATCTTTGAGTTATTAGAAGTAGTATTTTGTGATGTGACAAAATTCCCGAAAACGGTATTAATCATAGAACGCCACAAAAAGGTTTTAGAAATTATATTACATATCGTTGAAATCAGAAAATCATTAGCTAGGAAAACGTAATCAATAAAACCGATTATGACTTCAAATAGTTCGAAACGCGGAAATATTTTTTTAGTAATCTTATAATTTCTTATATTTTGCAAACAGCTAATAAAAAGAAAATACAAATGTTCAGCAGTTTTCTTTTCCGGTGTCTGAAAAATAAAGTAGGTTGAATCAAATTTCTTTTTAAGCAACACCACATTTTGCAACTATGTATAACGAAAAGTTAAAAACAAACATGCACTTTTCTGCTTGTATTAACATTAACTAATCGTAAAAGCATAAAAGTAAATCAAAATAATGTTAATGAGGTAAAATGAAGGAAGAGTATTTACATTTACAATGATCAGGCAATCTCACGATTGCTGAAAATGGAAGAGCGAGCGCCTACACAGTAGGCAACCTTAACAACCGACCGTAATACAGAGGTTGCGGTAATATCTTTATACTCCATAATGTCAGAAACTTAAAAATAAGTAAAGTTAAATTCAATTCGTGGAGAAAAATTAGAAGAATCCAACATAAAAAATCTGGTGTGATACACGCACACAACTTCCTTTTACAGTGATCTTATAATTATCCAAAAATTTGATTTTAATTTTTTAAGCATTTATCAAAAATTTTCAAAAATTACACATTCCACAAAAACAGTACAAAATAGAGCGTTAGCTAAAGAGACAAATTTTCTCTAGAATTTTAAGGTGAATTCAAAAATGTAATAATATACCGGGTGTTCTATTAAGAATAGGAGTTGATAAAAAATAGAAATAAACAAAAGAAACCTCTTTTTAGAAGTATTCAACTGGTAAATCACCTATCTCACAGCAATACACATTAAAAATGTAATCAAAATGTGAAGTTAAAAAAATCGTTACAGCCGTTTTTGAAAAAATCGAAAAAAACTGAAAAATTACAAGAGTAAACACCTACTTCCGGTTATGCGATTTTCTTCAAAAGCTTGCTGTCGCATCTACATAGTACACAAAACTTATATATGAAGTTTCAACGCCATAACTCTTTTCGTTTTTGAGATATGTATTCTGTTCACAGACAGACACACAGACACACAGACAGACCAATAAAAAATAGTTTTTTGGGTTCAGGGGACTCTAAAACGTGAAGATCTGTTGAAAACTCAATTTCGAATTTTTAGGGTGAATCCAATACTTCCTTTATTGTAAAAGGAAGTAACAATCGACCAAAACTAATAGAAGATATGAACAATGTAATGAAACCAAAAGCAACTTAAGTGATATAAAAGTCAGCAAAATCAAAAAGACAGGAAAGAAAATAACACTTGATAGCAAAAATTAATCAAGAGAAAGGTAGAATGAGTAAGAGAAAGAAGTCTACTGTGTAAAAAACAGAAATAATGGAATTACTAAATAAACCAATTTTCAAGAGAAATATAAGACAACATAAAGTTAGAGAACCAAATAATAATATTAGCAAAATTAAAATAAAAGTCTAGGCAAATACTCAGTTACAGTTATTTAAAGCTCTAAAAATAAAAAATGCAGATTAAAGTCATGAGAAAACCCAAAGGAAAAAAATTTAAAAATTTTTTTTAAACTGAAATGGATTATGGCAGAATAAGAAATGAATACAGTCAATACAGTTAAAAACTTAATAAAGCACCACTAAAAACTGACCAAGAATAATATATAGGCACCACAGTGACAACGAAAGGTACTTGAACAGAGCATGTGGACCTCCACATAAAGTACTAGATTGGATCCAAAAATAAACATTTGAAAATAGAAGTGTATGTAAATGCAGGAAAGCAATATTAAGAGTAGGGATAATATTCATACACAACAGGCACCCGGCATAAATGTAAAAACATAGAAAAGGTGTTATACACAGAAAAGGAACTATTAGGAAGATGTAAACAGAACAATAAATATATATTATATCTCAGCAAAAATTAAGAAGACAGTAATAAAAACCTGAGTTCAATGGAAATTTAGAAAACTTTTTTGGCAAACTACTTAAAAAAATTATAATAATCTTGGAACATTTTAATGCAAGATACGTGCATTTGCACAGGGTGACAAAACTAGGTCCAAATTTTAAAAAAAAGTAGTAGGAGTTTGGAATACAATACTTCCAAAGATTTACTTTTGTTTATACTTATAAGTTATTGAACACGAACTACCCCTAAATTTGGATTATAAATAATATGGTATCTTTATAACGCAGCAGAAACTCGTCGAATTCGAGCACGCCCGTGGCTCAGTATTTCTAGCCGCGGACTAGAAACTCACCTCGAAATATTCCCTTTACAGATTTTTACTTCTTGGAAACGATTTCTCTACATAGACTTTAAACTCAATAGGTGTAGCAACATCTTCATCTAAACCCCAAAATATGCGTTCCCTGGGATACCTACTATATCCACTTAAAGATAATGTTTTCACATCTTCTTTAGAACAGAAAAAGTGTGGTTGTTATTCTGTAATGCATATTCTTGTGCTTGATCAATTATATAGCGTGTCCAGGTTTTTGACAGATAGTAAATGTTATTCTGATAAAAAAATGTTAGATAGACTTATACTGTTTTTCGACTCTAACAAGTTACTTCAATTTTAAAATATTAAAATAATATCTAAATAAACCAATATTGTGCTCATTATCATCTTCAACATGGATGGTTTCAGTTAGATGTTACTCCAGCTTATTATGGCAGATTGGTGAGAGACTGGTTAAACATCCATTACAATCAGCATTGGATTGGGAGTGGTGGACCTCTTCAAATGCCACCTCGCTCGCCATATATTACACTTTTGGATTTTCATACTTGGGGCTATCTGAAATCGGAAGTGTACAGAACACCGGTGGACACCCGACACGAATTATGAGAACGCATTGAAAATGCTTTGAATATGTTAAAGAATAACGTCGAAGTGCTAAATCGTGTGCAAGAAGCCATGGTGGCGCGCTGTCAGAAATGCACAGAAGTGGGTTGAGGTCATTTTGAACATTTAGTATAATGTGTAGGTTTTTCTTTTACATGTCCATTAGCACTAACGCGCTCTTTTTACTTCCTTTTACTATAAAGGAAGTATTGGATTCACCCCAAAAATTCGAAATTGAGTTTTCAACAGATCTTCACGTTTTAGAGTCCCCTGATCCCAAAAAACATATTTTTTTTCATTGGTCTGTCTGTCTGTGTGTCTGTGTGTGTGTCTGTCTGTCTGTGAACAGAATATCTCAAAAACGAAAAGAGGTATGGCGTTGAAACTTCATATATAAGTTTTGTGTACTATGTAGATGAGACAGCAAGCTTTTGAAGAAAATCGCATAACCGGAAGTAGGTGTTTACTCTTGTGATTTTTCAGTTTTTTTCGATTTTTTCAAAAACGGCTATAACGATTTTTTTTTAACTTTACATTTTTCTTACATTTTTAATGTGTATTGATGTGAGATAGGTGATTTTCCAGTTGAATACTTCTAAAGTGGGTTTCTTTTGTTTTTTTTTCTATTTTTTTTTTATTAACTCCTATTTTAAATAAAACACCCGGTATATTATTACATTTTTGAATTCACCTTAAAATTCTAGAGAAAATTTGTCTCTTCAACTAACAGTCGATTTTGTACCGTTTTTGTAGAATTTGTAATTTTTGAAAATTTTTAACAAATGGTAAAAAATTAAAAATGAAATGTTTGACTAATTATAAGATCACTGTAAAAGGAAGTTGTGTGAGTGTATCACACCAGATTTTTTTATTAATTTTTTGTTTGTTTTATTACGTTAATTAATGTTTGTATTTCTTTTGTAACATACTGTAACTTGTTAAGGAGTCAAAAAAATATAAGTCTATCTATATACAATTTTTTGATCAGATAGCATTTACTATCTATCCAAAAATGTGCGGGAAAAAAGCCAGGGCACCCTGTATACTGTACATACCTTCTATTTCTGATTTCATACGATTCAAGAAATTGATATAACTATTACTTTGTTTCATATTAATATCAATTCTACCATTTATCCATTAAGCTGCAGGTATTTTTTGTCTATGTTGCATTTTTTCGCACAACTGACAGCGGTAAATCATTTTCGAATCATAAGCTTCATTACTGCAAGAATAATAAACCTCAACTTGCGTCCTCTAGTAAATTTGTTATCTCTAAAACGTCATCATCGATATCCTCCACAGCTGTTTGCGTATGAACTGCAGAGATAATTATTATTAATATTATTATATCTGCATTACTTCGAGACTCGTCATCTATAGCTATATCCAGTCTCGCAGAAGCTTTCTGTAAGAACTGCTTCAAATAACGTGAAGCCAATCACGCGGTAAAGCAGATAGACACACATAACTGTTAACATAAATATTATTTCCCAAGTTTCCCCACATCAAACAATATACCTATGTCATCACAAATAACTGTAATGACGGTTCAAGTAGTATATTGTGAAAATAAAACAACACTAGATGCTATTATTCTGGAGTTCAAATAAACGTAAAATGCTGTGCTATAATAAGAACAAAATTATTTAACATCATGAACTTACGATATTTATGTAAGATCAGGACTCGGCTCAGGGACGGATGGGCTGGGGTTCACCGGCCCGGGAAATGGCCCCAGACCGGCCCAAGGTATACCGGGTGTCCGTTCTCAAAGTCGAACATAGGCGATTAACATTGTATTGAACGTTTTTGCCGATTCCTGCTCGCCAATTCAACTTACAGGGAAGGTAATGGTATCAATGGAAAGATAAAATTATTCCGCATCAAATGATACCAATAATAATATTCAAGATGAGATTTTTATTTTAAAATACTAATTTAAAACTTGGGTATTTTTAAATATGCCATGCCTTGCTTTTCAAGTTCGATAGCATTTGTCAAAACAAATGGTAATTAGTTGGCGTAAATCAGATATTTTCCGTCAACGTCTGTGAAAATTATCTACAGAAAAATGAATTATTTCAATGAAGAACGAGTGAATGCACTAATGTTAATTGCCTATGTTCGACTTTGAGAATGGACACCCGGTATATGGGCAAAATATATTTTTATATCGGCCAGAAAAGCTTAATAGTTTTGAAATAATTAGAGTAATACACAGAACATTTTAAAAACTTATGTTTATTTGTAAGTAATTGGACATAGATGAAATGGATAACGAGTAAAAAAATCTAGCGTGATGCACGCAGACAATTTCCTTTTACAGTGATTTTATAATTAGCCAAAAATTTGATTTTTAATTTTTAAGCATATCCAAAAATTTAAAAAAATTACATATTCTACAAAAACGGTACAAAATAGAGCGTTAGTTCAAGAGACAATTTTTTTCTAAAATTTTAAGTTGAATTCAAAAATTTAATAATATACCGGGTGTTCTATTTAAAACTAGAGTTAATAAAAAAATTGAAGAAAGAAACTCATTTTAGAGGTATTCAACTGGAAAATCACCTATCTCCCATCAATACACATTAAAAATGTAATAAAAATGTAGTTTGAAAAAAATCGTTAGAGCCGTTTTTGAAAAAATCGAAAAAAAACTGAAAAATCACAAGAGTAAACACCATACTTTTGGTTATTCGATTTTCTTCTAAAGCTTGCTGTCGCATCTAGATAGTACACAAAACTTATATATGAAGTGTCAACGCCATACCTCTTTTCGTTTTTGAGATATTCTGTTCACAGACACACAGACAGACAGACCAATGAACAAAAACATGTTTTTTGGGTTCAGGGGACTCTAAAACGTGAAGATCTCTTGAAAACTCAATTTCGAATTTTTGGGGTGAATCCAATACTTCCTTTATTGTAAAAGGAAGTAATATGATATACGTTGTATGCTAAAAGTATTTTAAATCTTAACAATATTAATATTTATTAAAATAAAATACTCAATTACATAATATTATTAAATGTCTTAAACAAACACAAAACATACTTTTTCCCTTTCATGGTTTTTATAATGAGGTGGACTTGAAGAAACTTTATAATTGTTTATTTATAATTCGCCTAGTATAGTATCAACAGTAACATGGCTTTTGTTATCATTATTAAAGTAATTATTAGGAATGAATAATTATGAATTAGTAAGCACTCAAAAATTGCATAAAATTGACTTCGCGCATTTGGTAAAATATGAAATTAATAAATAACGGCCTTTGTGCTTGTATTTGCTAAGGAGTTAATCACATCTTTGTGAATGCTTGTCAATGCTTGTTCAAATGGATTTTTTGAGGTTCATAATCATAAACGACTCTACCTTCTCGTTAGATAACCGATTTCTCAGTCGAGTCTTAATACATTTTAGAATGGAAAACGACCTTCAACAGGACATTTGAGATATGGGGAGTGTTAAAAGATATTGATAATCTAAAGAAAGCACAGAGTAAGCGACTTAGAACATGTTACATTTTGGATGAGCTAACAGCAAATGGAACAATTTTGGCAGCTTTTACAAGTCGTAGTAGCTTCTAGAGCGGATATGCAATCTTCTTGAGTGGATATGTCATCATCTTCTTCATTACAGTTAACAAAATCGTAATTAATTTGATACGATTCTTCCAGGGATAACTTTAATTTGCCCCAATTATTTTCAAAACTAATTAATTCCTGTTTTATCTGATTGGGAGTAGCATGTGGATTGAATTTCAATATTTTTATATCCAAATATTCATCTTCTAACGAATAGGCTGATTCATTTAAATTCCCACGATACGAAAGACCTTATTTGCCAATTAACTTAATTAAATTAATAACAATCTCCAATATTTTACGATTACTTGTTACTTGATTATTGTGCTGCTTCAGGTGTTTGCTGAATAAAAGTGTATTCACAGTTTTACATTTCAAAAATAAAAAGTACGATTCAGAACTTTTTTGGTGGTTTACAAATCTCTGGTGTTCATCAATTCTTTGATATACGTGTTTCCAATCGGACATACCTTGTGTAAAACTGTTTGTTTCACCGGTATCCCCAAAAGCCAAACAAGCTGTACAGAACAAGGCTTTTTTGTTAAAACTGTAGCCAAACCACTGTCTGGAATTTTTATTCGATCGAACAAAAGCTTTTTTAAATTTAACTGGAATATTTTCTTGTGTTTTAGGGATCTGAGGGTGGCATTCAAAAAAATGTAACTCGTTTACATTGGGTCGTTCAAAGTGGTTAAACTCAAAAAACTCAATCTCTGAAGATTCTTGCTCACGTTCATATAATTTGGGTGTAGCATTACTACTTACAGCAGCTATAACCTCAACTTCACAGAATTCGTTCACAGTTTCTTTATTTCTCCTGAGTGTCGATATGAGTCGGTGCTTCTTGTATACTTTGAAGTGAATGCACTACAGAAACACTCTCCGCAGTTTTCGAGATAGGTTTCAAAAAAATTGTGTCCAGAGATATGCACTTCCTTGCTTCTTCGTTCATTTTGCGTCTTTTTGTCTCGCGTATTTTTTCCGCGCCTCCTTTAACTTTTTTACTATTGTCTTTATTCATTTTAATTTTAAAACAAACTAAACTTCCAACTTCTAGAAAAACTACAATCACTCCGTTATTAGAAAATACGTAAGCTTGGTCTAACTTGCACGACGGTTACTCACTAATTTTCTCGCAAAGGAAAATAATTTCTATTGAGATTTTCATAAGCGACGCCTACTAAACTCCGTAACCAAAAGGGGAAGCCCCGTGATACAGCAAACCGTTTTGAATAGCTTGGCTAAGGTACACCTCTCACCTCTCTGATTTAGTCAATCCAAAAGGTTGTTGACCGGCAGTAGAAATACAATTATATTTAATTTTCGATAAATCCACGTTTTCAAAAATTGTCACAAGTAAATGGAAATTATACAAATGAAACAAAACCTTTCAGTCACATTTATAAAGACCGCGGCCAAATTGGACCAATTGGACCGGCCTTTCAGGAAATGTCCCGAGCTCCCGATGGTCCCATCCGTGCCTGACTCGGCTACATCAACCTTGATATTAAATGCGAAAAATAGCTCTATCTGTCACCTTTTACGCTCATTAAAAACATAACTAATATAAATATCTCAAAACGTTATAGATCTATATAACATTTGAGTTCAGATTCAAATTTACTTAAAAAATTGCCTTAATTAGTCTCCAGGTCGTTTTGCCTCCAATTAATAAAAACTGTAAATTGAGTTTTTGTAACTCCGCAATAAACATGAGATAAACTTCTATGATTTTAATGGGGATCATACTAGCACCTGAGCACTGAACAATTTATAATAAAATTTAGTGGTGTGCAAATAGCTAAACAGCAAGTTAATTCAACCCACTTAATTTTTTAATTATTTAAAAATATTGAAATTGAGCTTGTGCTCTTTATTTGAAAAACATAGAATTGCTTGCTTATTTTCATAAAATGCTTAAAAATGTCTAACATTTTTCAAGTTATCTAAAGTCATTATCAGGTTCGTTTTTTTTCCTTCGTACACCATATTAGGTTTTTACGGCTATTGGCTCTCCGTAAGGTATAACAGTAGATTATATAACTTCTGATATTAAAAATATTCACAATTTTTAATATGAAATGAATGCAGTGAAGTACCGTTCAAGTTATTATATTGAATTTTAAATATTAAGCTCTTGCGACGTAGCACCTTTTCCAGACACATATGTTAACGTTACTTTTTGTAATAAACATTTATCTAACAAACGTGGCAAAATAAACTATACTATTCACACATTTTTTATTCTTTCTATAGCAGTGAGGCAAAGAAGTTCAGCAATAACTACTAAAACGATAAACATATTTTGGGTGTAAAAAGTAAAAAAAAAATGTCCTTGACGTATATTTCGAAATTAAATTGTACCATACGTTCAAAATCAATTTTTACATAATTTTTTCAGTGAAACAACGTAAACAGTTTACTTTATCGTACGGTCATAAAAATAATAAATAATAATGTTTTAACCGTAGGTCTAATAATTTCAAACTTTAAATTTATAATAATTCTGCAATAGGTATGAAACGAAGTGGACCTACAGAATTTGAATATTTATGGAATAAATATGAAAAAGCAACAGATCCTCGTGAAAAACTTATATTTCTGCAGGCTCTGACGTCAACAGAAGATGGTAACCTGATAAAAAAGTAAGGGGGTGTTTGAAGTATATTTAGATTTAAGATTTCATAATTTAATGGTGCTTTAAACATCACTTTCCAGAATTTTGAAATTAGTCGCAGGGACGAATTCAATTAACGGTGCGGATTTTTTTGTAGTACTTAAATACTTGACCGATACTGATGTTGGAAATAACTTATTATGGGAATCATTAAAGTAAGTATATGCATTCCTGATATTTATCTTAAAGTTGTTTCTATTTATGATATATTCATTATATTATGTGAAATAGCAATACCGCATTGAACATATTAATGAAACTAATTTGTATCTAATGATTATTGGTTTATTTATTTTCATTAAAAATGCATTATCGATAAGATTTTAGCCGTGTATCCGGTAAAACTAAGTTTTAGGACGGTTAAAGAGTAAATGATGATTTACAATGGAATCACCATATTATTACCCAGTCTCTCCTAGTATTTATTATGTTTGGAGGAAGATGCGCTTTAAAACACTAAGCACATTGAAAAATTATGAAAATAAATAATATTTTCACTTCTGGCAAATATTTATAAAAACTTGTCTATTGCAGGTCAAACTACAAACAATATTATCAACGGTTCAAAGATGCAGAATTCTATTTATTTAGAGTTCTACGTTTAGCGATATCATCATTTTCAACAACGAGACAACTTAATGACGTTAGTAATATTTTCATGCTTTTATAGCAACTTCAACTATAATTAATTTGTAGGTTAAGGATTTCTTCGAAAGTCACCCGGACTCCGGCGAAGATTCAGTAGACAGAGCACAGGCTGTAGAAACAATAAAAAATAATATTAAATGGACTTCCAAGAAAAAACCAGAAATATATAGATGGTTGAATGACTATTATAATGGATTAGGTAATGCTACAGCTTAAAATTAACTAAAACCTAAATATCAGAACAAGACAAGTTCATATTCAAACAACTTAGTAATTCTACTAGTATAACTCGGTAGATTCTTTATTTGCACATATTCTGACTACCACTCTCGATTTAATAAAAATTCAAATGCAAGTTATACGAGCAATATCTATGCATGCAATTATAACCTTAACAACCTATACATATATGACGAAATAAAAGACATTACCACACCCAATCAAATTATTGTGTTGCAATACAATACTGTTCAATCATTAGTCTTTTAATCAGCTACGCTATTTTCCAACGAAATAACCCTGTATACCTTTTTAGTTACAAAACGTTTTATCACAGAGAAATATGTTAGAAATGAAGAAATTCTAGCAAATAGCAATTTTAAGTGTTAACACCCTTCATATTCATATTTTAAACTATATAATTGCTAAAAAATATCTTTCAAATAATTAGTCAAAAGTGCTTTATTTACAACCACAAACGATACCTTCACGGTTAAACATCACGCATAAATCCATATAAACTACTGCTACAAGTACATATGTTACAGACACCACATTGGAAACAACAGAAGCATCTACCTCCGGGACAATTACAAGTACATACAATACACATACAACTACCGCAGAAACTACAACGACAAGAACAACAGAGCCCCCTACAACTTCATCCACTATACTAACTACCACAAGTGAGTTTACTAATAACCCATTTACTTCTACAACAACCACAACAGTAGAAACTATTACTCCGTTTACAACAACTACACCTACAACTAAGTCAACTACTACCCCGTCTATATCGTCAACACTAACGACCGTGGCAACTACATGGGGACCGAGATCAACAAAATATAATTCAGATACAACAGAAGGAAGTAGTAGTTCAAGCTCAATAGTAACGACCACAACCAAGCATTCCACACATCCAATTACAGAGAGCTCCATCACAATCCCAACTACTACGAGAACAACCACAACAGAAGCAACTACTACTCCTTCTACAACAAGTACTACAACCAAAACAGAAACACCCACTACTCCATCAACAAAAGTAACAACTACAGCCGAGTCCACTACTACAACAAGAACTACAACGTCGACCACCACATCATCAACTACTACCGAAACCACTACCACGCCAACAACTACAACGTCGACCACCACACCATCAACTACAACGTCGACCACCACACCATCAACTAATACTGAAACCACTACCACACCAACAACCGCTTCGTCGACCACCACACCGTCAGCTACATCGTCGACCACCACACCTTCAACTACCGAAACCACTACCACACCAACAAGTATAACATCGACCACCACACCATCTACTACTCCCGAAACCACTACCCCATCATCAACTACATCGTCGATCATAACACCTACAACTACAACATCGACCACCACACCATCTACTACTACCGAATCCACTACCACCCCAACAAGTATATCGTCGACTCCGACATCGTCAACTACAACGTCGACCACCTCGCCAATAACTACTACTGAAACCACTACCACACCAACAAGTATAACAGCCACCACCACACCATCTACTACTACCGAACACAATACCACCGTAACAAGTACATCATCGCTTCCGACATCGTCAACTACAACGTCGACCACCTCGTCAATAACTACTACTGAAACGACTAACACTCCAACAACTACATCGTCGACCACCACACCTTCAACTACTGCGGAAACTACTAGTACACCAACGTCTGTAACGTCGACTACTACACCACTAACTACTAAGGAAACCACCACCACACCAACAACAACAACATCGGCCACCTCTGCGTTTACTACCAAAACCGCTACCACACCAACTAGTAAACCGTCGACCCCAACATCTTCAACTACACCGACGACCACCTTACCATCAACTACTACTGGAACGACTACCACATCAACAACTACATCGTCGACCACCACACCATCAACTACTACGGAAACAACTAGTACACCAACAACTGTGATGTCGACCACCTCAGCATCTACTACTGCCGAAACCACTACCAACCCAACCAGTTCATCGTCCAACCCAACACCGCCAATTACAACGTCGACCACCACGCCATTAACGACTACCACATCATCAAATACATCGTCGGCCACCACACCTTTTACTACCGAAGCCACTACCACACCAACAAGTATAACATCAACCACCACACCATCTACTACTACTGAAGTGACTACCAAATCATCAACTACAACGTCTACCACCAAACCTTCAACTACCGAAACTGCTACCACACCAACACGTATAACATCGACCACGGCACCATCTACGACTCCCGAAACCGCTAGCACACCAGCAACTGTAACGTCGACCACCTCACCATCTACTACTACCGAATCCAACACCACAACAGCTACAACTTCGGCCACTTCATATTTTACTACCGAAACCACTACCACACCAACAAGTATAACATTGACCACTGCACCATCAACTACTTACGAATCCACTAGCTCACCAACAACTGTAACGTCGACCACCTCACCATTTACTACTACCGAATCCAACACCACAACAACAACTACAACTTCGGCCACCTCTCCTTTTACTACCGAAACCACTACCACACCAACAAGTATAACATCGACCACCACACCACCTACTACTACCGAAACCTCTACCACACCAACAGGTACGTCGTCGACCCCAACACCATTAACTACAACGTCGGCCACCTCACCATCAACTACTACTGAAGTGACTACCAAATCATCAACTACATCGTCTAACACCACACCTTCAACTACCGAAACTGGTACCACACCAACAAGTATCACATCGACCACCGCACCATCTACGACTCCCGATACCTCTAGCACACCAGCAACTGTAACGTCGACCACCTCACCATCTACTACTACCGAATCCAACACCACAACAACAACTACAACTTCGGCCACCTCTCATTTTACTACCGAAACCACTACCACACCAACAAGTATAACATCGACCACCCCACCATCAACTACTTCCGAATCCACTAGCGCACCAACAGCTGTAACGTCGACCACCTACCCATCTACTACTACCGAATCCAACACCACAACAACAACTACAACTTCGGCCACCTCTGATTTTACTACCGAAACCACTAACACACCAACAAGTATAACATCGACCACCGCACCATCTACGACTCCCGATACCGCTAGCACACCAGCAACTGTAACGTCGACCACCTCACCATCTACTACTACGGAATCCAACACCACAACAACAACTACAACTTCGGCCACCTCTCATTTTACTACCGAATCCACTACCACACCAACAAGTATAACATCGACCACCGCACCATCAACTACTTCCGAATCCACTAGCTCACCAACAACTGTAACGTCGACCACTTCACCATCTACTACTACCGAAACCACTACGACCCCAACAACTACATCGTCGACCACAACACCATTAACTACCACCTCGACCGCCTCACCATCAACTACTACTGAAGTGACTACCAAATCATCAACTACATCGTCTACCACCACACCTTCAACTACCGAAACTGCTACCACACCAACAAGGATAACATCGACCACCATACCACCTCCTACTACTGAAACCGCTACCACACCAACAGGTACATCGTCGACCCCAACACCATTAACTACAACGTCGACCACCTCACCATCAACTACTACTGAAGTGACTACCAAATCATCAACTACATCGTCTAACACCACACCTTCAACTACCGAAACTGCTACCACACCAACAAGTATCACATCGACCACCGCACCATCTACGACTCCCGATACCGCTAGCACACCAGCAACTGTAACGTCCAGCATCTCACCATCTACTACTACCGAATCCAACACCACAACAACTACAACTTTGGCCACCTCTCATTTTACTACTGAAACCACTACCTCACCAACAAGTATAACATCGACCACCGCACCATCATCTACTTCCGAATCCACTAGCTCACCAACAACTGTAACGTCGACCACCTCACCATCTACTACCACCGAATCCAACACCACAACAACAACTACAACTTCGGCCACCTCTCATTTTACTACCGAAACCACTACCACACCAACAAGTATAACATCGACCACCGCACCATCTACGACTCCCAATACCGCTAGCACACCAACAACTGTAACGTCGACCACCTCACCATCTACTACTACCGAATCCAACACCACAACAACAACTACAACTTCGGCGACCTCTCATTTTACTACCGAAACCACTACCACACCAACAAGTATAACATCGACCAGCGCACCATCAACTACATCTGAATCCTCTCCAACAACTGTAACGTCGACAACCTCACCATCTACTACTACCGAATCCAACACCACAACAACAACTACAACTTCGGCCACCTCTGATTTTACTACCGAAACCACTATCACACCAACAAGTATAACATCGACCACAGCACCATCTACGACTCCCGATACCGCTAGCACACCACCAACTGTAACGTCGAGCACCTCACCATCTACTACTACCGAATCCAACACCACAACAACTACAACTTCGGCCACCTCTCATTTTACTACTGAAACCACTACCACACCAACAAGTATAACATCGACCACCGCACCATCAACTACTTCTGAATCCACTAGCTCACCAACAACTGTAACGTCAACCACCTCACCATCTACTACTACCGAATCCAACACCACAACAACAACTACAACTTCGGCCACCTCTGATTTTACTACCGAAACCACTAACACACCAACAAGTATAACATCGACCACCGCACCATCTACGACTCCCGATACCGCTAGCACACCAGCAACTGTAACGTCGACCACCTCACCATCTACTACTACGGAATCCAACACCACAACAACAACTACAACTTCGGCCACTTCTCATTTTACTACCGAATCCACTACCACACCAACAAGTATAACATCGACCACCACACCATCAACTACTTCCGAATCCACTAGCTCACCAGCAACTGTAACGTCGACCACCTCACCATCTACTACTACCGAATCCAACACCACAGCAACAACTACAACTTCGGCCACATCTCATTTTACTACCGAAACCACTACCACACCAACAAGTATAACATCCACCACCGCACCATCAACTACTTCCGAATCCACTAGCTCACCAACAACTGTAACGACGACCACTTCACCATCTACTACTACCGAAACCACTACGACCCCAACAACTACATCGTCGACCCCAACACCATTAACTACCACCTCGACCGCCTCACCATCAACTACTACTGAAGTGACTACCAAATCATCAACTACATCGTCTACCACCACACCTTCAACTACCGAAACTGCTACCACACCAACAAGTATAACATCGACCACCATACCACCTCCTACTACTGAAACCGCTACCACACCAACAGGTACATCGTCGACCCCAATACCATTAACTACAACGTCGACCACCACACCATCAACTACTACTGAAGTGACTACCAAATCATCAACTACATCCTCTAGCACCACACCTTCAACTACCGAAACTGCTACCACACCAACAAGTATAACATCGAGCACCGCACCATCAACTACTTCCGAATCCACTAGCACACCAACAACTGTAACGTCGACCACCTCACCATCTACTACTACCGAATCCAACACCACAACAACTACAACTTCGGCCACCTCTCATTTTACTACTGAAACCACTACCACACCAACAAGTATAACATCTACCACCGCACCATCATCTACTTCCGAATCCACTAGCTCCCCAACAACTGTAACGTCGACCACCTCACCATCTACTACCACCGAATCCAACACCACAACAAATACTACAACTTCGGCCACCTCTGATTTTACTACCGAAACCACTACCACACCAACAAGTATAACATCGACCACCGCACCATCTACGACTCCCGATACAGCTAGCACACCAACAACTGTAACGTCGACCACCTCACCATCTACTACTACTGAAGTGACTACCAAATCATCAACTACATCGTCTAACACCACACCTTCAACTACCGAAACTGCTACCACACCAACAAGTATCACATCGACCACCGCACCATCTACGACTCCCGATACCGCTAGCACACCAGCAACTGTAACGTCGAGCACCTCACCATCTACTACTACCGAATCCAACACCACAACAACTACAACTTCGGCCACCTCTCATTTTACTACTGAAACCACTACCTCACCAACAAGTATAACATCGACTACCGCACCATCATCTACATCCGAATCCACTAGCTCACCAACAACTGTAACGTCGACCACCTCACCATCTACTACCACCGAATCCAACACCACAACAACAACTACAACTTCGGCCACGTCTGATTTTACTACCGAATCCACTACCACACCAACAAGTATAACATCGACCACCACACCATCAACTACTTCTGAATCCACTAGCTCACCAACAACTGTAACGTCGACCACCTCACCATCTACTACTACCGAATCCAACACCACAACAACAACTACAACTTCGGCCACCTCTGATTTTACTACCGAAACCACTAACACACCAACAAGTATAACATCGACCACCGCACCATCTACGACTCCCGATACCGCTAGCACACCAGCAACTGTAACGTCGACCACCTCACCATCTACTACTACGGAATCCAACACCACAACAACAACTACAACTTCGTCCACCTCTCATTTTACTACCGAATCCACTACCACACCAACAAGTAAAACATCCACCGCCGCACCATCAACTACTTCCGAATCCACTAGCTCACCAGCAACTGTAACGTCGACCACCTCACCATCTACTACTACCGAATCCAACACCACAGCAACAACTACAACTTCGGCCACCTCTCATTTTACTACCGAAACCACTACCACACCAACAAGTATAACATCCACCACCGCACCATCAACAACTGTAACGTCGACCACTTCACCATCTACTACTACCGAAACCACTACGACCCCAACAACTACATCGTCGACCCCAACACCATTAACTACCACCTCGACCGTCTCACCATCAACTACTACTGAAGTGACTACCAAATCATCAACTACATCGTCTACCACCACACCTTCAACTACCGAAACTGCTACCACACCAACAAGTATAACATCGACCACCATACCACCTCCTACTACTGAAACCGCTACCACACCAACAGGTACATCGTCGACCCCAATACCATTAACTACAACGTCGACCACCTCACCATCAACTACTACTGAAGTGACTACCAAATCATCAACTACATCGTCTAGCACCACACCTTCAACTACCGAAACTGCTACCACACCAACAAGTATAACATCGAGCACCGCACCATCAACTACTTCCGAATCCACTAGCACACCAACAACTGTAACGTCGACCACCTCACCATCTACTACTACCGAATCCAACACCACAACAACTACAACTTCGGCCACCTCTCATTTTACTACTGAAACCACTACCACACCAACAAGTATAACATCTACCACCGCACCATCATCTACTTCCGAATCCACTAGCTCACCAACAACTGGAACGTCGACCACCTCACCATCTACTACCACCGAATCCAACACCACAACAAATACTACAACTTCGGCCACCTCTGATCTTCCTACCGAAACCACTACCACACCAACAAGTATAACATCGACCACCGCACCATCTACGACTCCCGATACCGCTAGCACACCAACAACTGTAATGTCGACCACCTCACCATCTACTACTACTGAAGTGACTACCAAATCATCAACTACATCGTCTAACACCACACCTTCAACTACCGAAACTGCTACCACACCAACAAGTATCACATCGACCACCGCACCATCTACGACTCCCGATACCGCTAGCACACCAGCAACTGTAACGTCGAGCACCTCACCATCTACTACTACTGAATCCAACACCACAACAACTACAACTTCGGCCACCTCTCATTTTACTACTGAAACCACTACCTCACCAACAAGTATAACATCGACTACCGCACCATCATCTACATCCGAATCCACTAGCTCACCAACAACTGTAACGTCGACCACCTCACCATCTACTACCACCGAATCCAACACCACAACAACAACTACAACTTCGGCCACCTCTGATTTTACTACCGAATCCACTACCACACCAACAAGTATAACATCGACCACCACACCATCAACTACTTCTGAATCCACTAGCTCACCAACAACTGTAACGTCGACCACCTCACCATCTACTACTACCGAATCCAACACCACAACAACAACTACAACTTCGGCCACCTCTGATTTTACTACCGAAACCACTAACACACCAACAAGTATAACATCGACCACCGCACCATCTACGACTCCCGATACCGCTAGCACACCAGCAACTGTAACGTCGACCACCCCACCATCTACTACTACGGAATCCAACACCACAACAACAACTACAACTTCGTCCACCTCTCATTTTACTACCGAATCCACTACCACACTAACAAGTAAAACATCCACCGCCGCACCATCAACTACTTCCGAATCCACTAGCTCAACAGCAACTGTAACGTCGACCACCTCACCATCTACTACTACCGAATCCAACACCACAGCAACAACTACAACTTCGGCCACCTCTCATTTTACTACCGAAACCACTACCACACCAACAAGTATAACATCCACCACCGCACCATCAACAACTGTAACGTCGACCTATTCACCATCTACTACTACCGAAACCACTACGACCCCAACAACTACATCGTCGACCCCAACACCATTAACTACCACCTCGACCGCCTCACCATCAACTACTACTGAAATGACTACCAAATCATCAACTACATCGTCTACCACCACACCTTCAACTACCGAAACTACTACCACACCAACAAGTATAACATCGACCACCATACCACCTCCTACTACTGAAACCGCTACCACACCAACAGGTACATCGTCGACCCCAACACCATTAACTACAACATCGACCACCTCACCATCAACTACTACTGAAGTGACTACCAAATCATCAACTACATCGTCTAGCACCACACCTTCAACTACCGAAACTGCTACCACACCAACAAGTATAACATCGAGCACCGCACCATCAACTACTTCCGAATCCACTAGCACACCAACAACTGTAACGTCGACCACCTCACCATCTACTACTACCGAATCCAACACCACGACAACTACAACTTCGGCCACCTCTCATTTTACTACTGAAAGCACTACCACACCAACAAGTATAACATCGACCACCGCACCATCATCTACTTCCGAATCCACTAGCTCACCAACAACTGTAACTTCGACCACCTCACCATCTACTACCACCGAATCCAACACCACAACAACAACTACAACTTCGGCCACCTCTGATTTTACTACCGAAACCACTACCACACCAACAAGTATAACATCGACCACCGCACCATCTACGACTCCCGATACCGATAGCACACCAACAACTGTAACGTCGACCACCTCACCATCTACTACTACCGAATCCAACACCACAACAACAACTACAACTTCGGCCACCTCTCATTTTACTACCGAAACCACTACCACACCAACAAGTATAACATCGACCACCGCACCATCAACTACTTCTGAATCCACTAGCTCACCAACAACTGTAACGTCGACCACCTCACCATCTACTACTACCGAATCCAACACCACAACAACAACTACAACTTCGGCCACCTCTGATTTTACTACCGAAACCACTATCACACCAACAACTATAACATCGACCACAGCACCATCTACGACTCCCGATACCGCTAGCACACCAGCAACTGTAACGTCGAGCACCTCACCATCTACTACTACCGAATCCAACACCACAACAACTACAACTTCGGCCACCTCTCATTTTACTACTGAAACCACTACCACACCAACAAGTATAACATCGACCACCGCACCATCAACTACTTCTGAAACCACTAGCTCACCAGCAACTGTAACGTCGACCACCTCACCATCTACTACTACCGAATCCAACACCACAGCAACAACTACAACTTCGGCCACCTCTCATTTTACTACCGACACCACTACCACACCAACAAGTATAACATCCACCACCGCACCATCTACTACTACCGAAACCACTACGACCCCAACAACTACTTCGTCGACCCCAACACCATTAACTACCACCTCGACCGCCTCACCATCAACTACTACTGAAGTGACTACCAAACCCTCAACTGCATCGTCTACCACCACACCTTCAACTACCGAAACTGCTACCACACCAACAAGTATAACATCGACCACCATACCACCTCCTACTACTGAAACCGCTACCACACCAACAGGTACATGGTCGACCCCAACACCATTAACTACAACGTCGACCACCTCACCATCAACTACTACTGAAGTGACTACCAAATCATCAACTACATCGTCTAGTACCACACCTTCAACTACCGAAACTGCTACCACACCAACAAGTATAACATCGAGCACCGCACCATCAACTACTTCCAAATCCACTAGCACACCAACAACTGTAACGTCGACCACCTCACCATCTACTACTACCGAATCCAACACCACAACAACTACCACTTCGGCCACCTCTCATTTTACTACCGAAACCACTACGACACCAACAAGTATAACATCGACCACCGCAACATCAACTACTTCCGAATCCACTAGCTCACCAACAGCTGTAACGTCGACCACCTCACCATCTACTACTACCGAATCCAACACCACAACAACAACTACAACTTCGGCCACCTCTGATTTTACTACCGAAACCACTAACACACCAACAAGTATAACATCGACCACCGCACCATCTACGACTCCCGATACCGCTAGCACACCAGCAACTGTAACGTCGACCACCTCACCATCTACTACTACGGAATCCAACACCACAACAACAACTACAACTTCGGCCACCTCTCATTTTACTACCGAATCCACTACCACACCAACAAGTATAACATCGACCACCACACCATTAACTACTTCCGAATCCACTAGCTCACCAGCAACTGTAACGTCGACCACCTCACCATCTACTACTACCGAATCCAACACCACAGCAACAACTACAACTTCGGCCACCTCTCATTTTACCACCGAAACCACTACCACACCAACAAGTATAACATCCACCACCGCACCATCAACTACTTCCGAATCCACTAGCTCACCAACAACTGTAACGTCGACCGCCTCACCATCTACTACTACCGAATCCAACACCACAACAACAACTACAACTTCGGCTACCTCTGATTTTACTACCGAAACCACTACCACACCAACAAGTATAACATCGACCACCGCACCATTATCTACTTCCGAATCCATTAGCACACCAACAACTGTAACGTCGACCACTTCACCATCTACTACTACCGAAACCACTACGACCCCAACAACTACATCGTCGACCCCAACACCATTAACTACCACCTCGACCGCCTCACCATCAACTCCTACTGAAGTGACTACCAAATCATCAACTACATCGTCTACCACCACACCTTCAACTACCGAAACTGCTACCACACCAACAAGTATAACATCGACCACCATACCACCTCCTACTACTGAAACCGCTACCACACCAACAGGTACATCATCGACCCCAACACCATTAACTACAACGTCGACCACCTCACCATCAACTACTACTGAAGTGACTACTAAATCATCAACTACATCGTCTAGCACCACACCTTCAACTACCGAAACTGCTACCACATCAACAAGTATAACATCGAGCACCGCACCATCAACTACTTCCGAATCCACTAGCACACCAACAACTGTAACGTCGACCACCTCACCATCTACTACTACCGAATCCAACACCACAACAACTACAACTTCGGCCACCTCTCATTTTACTACTGAAACCACTACCACACCAACAAGTATAACATCGACCACCGCACCATCAACTACTTCTGAATCCACTAGCTCACCAACAACTGTAACGTCGACCACCTCACCTTCTACTACTACCGAATCCAACACCACAACACCAACTACAACTTCGGCCACCTCTGATTTTACTACCGAAACCACTATCACACCAACAAGTATAACATCGACCACAGCACCATCTACGACTCCCGATACCGCTAGCACACCAGCAACTGTAAATTCGAGCACCTCACCATCTACTACTACCGAATCCAACACCACAACAACTACAACTTCGGCCACCTCTCATTTTACTACCGAATCCACTACCACACCAACAAGTATAACATCGACCACCACACCATCAACTACTTCCGAATCCACTAGCTCACCAGCAACTGTAACGTCGACCACCTCACCATCTACTACTACCGAATCCAACACCACAACAACAACTACAACTTCGGCCACCTCTGATTTTACTACCGAAACCACTATCACACCAACAAGTATAACATCGACCACAGCACCATCTACGACTCCCGATACCGCTAGCACACCAGCAACTGTAACGTCGAGCACCTCACCATCTACTACTACCGAATCCAACACCACAACAACTACAACTTCGGCCACCTCTCATTTTACTACCGAAACCACTACCACACCAACAAGTATAACATCCACCACCGCACCATCAACTACTTCCGAATCCACTAGCTCACCAACAACTGTAACGTCGACCACTTCACCGTCTACTACTACCGAAACCACTACGACCCCAACAACTACATCGTCGACCCCAACACCATTAACTACCACCTCGACCGCCTCACCATCAACTACTACTGAAGTGACTACCAAATCATCAACTACATCGTCTACCACCACACCTTCAACTACCGAAACTGCTACCACACCAACAAGTATAACATCGACCACCATACCACCTCCTACTACTGAAACCGCTACCACACCAACAGGTACAACGTCGACCACCTCACCATCAACTACTACTGAAGTGACTACCAAATCATCAACTACATCGTCTAGCACCACACCTTCAACTACCGAAACTGCTACCACACCAACAAGTATAACATCGAGCACCGCACCATCAACTACTTCCGAATCCACTAACACACCAACAACTGTAACGTCGACCACCTCACCATCTACTACTACCGAATCCAACACCACAACAACTACAACTTCGGCCACCTCTCATTTTACTACCGAAACCACTACGGCACCAACAAGTATAACATCCACCACCGCATCATCAACTACTTCCGAATCCACTAGCTCACCAACAGCTGTAACGTCGACCACCTCACCATCTACTACTACCGAATCCAACACCACAACAACAACTACAACTTCGGCCACCTCTGATTTTACTACCGAAACCACTATCACACCAACAAGTATAACATCGACCACCGCACCATCTACGACTCCCGATACCGCTAGCACACCAACAACTGTAACGTCGACCACCTCACCATCTACTACTACCGAATCCAACACCACAACAACAACTACAACTTCGGCCACCTCTCATTTTACTACCGAAACCACTACCACACCAACAAGTATAACATCGACCACCGCACCATCAACTACTTCTGAATCCACTAGCTCACCAACAACTGTAACGTCGACCACCTCACCATCTACTACTACCGAATCCAACACCACAACAACAACTACAACTTCGGCCACCTCTGATTTTACTACCGAAACCACTATCACACCAACAAGTATAACATCGACCACAGCACCATCTACGACTCCCGATACCGCTAGCACACCAGCAACTGTAACATCGACCACCACACCATCAACTACTTCCGAATCCACTAGCTCACCAGCAACTGTAACGTCGACCACCTCACCATCTACTACTACCGAATCCAACATCACAGCAATAACTACAACTTCGGCCACCTCTCATTTTACTACCGAAACCACTACCACACCAACAAGTGTAACATCCACCACCGCACCATCAACTACTTCTGAATCCACTAGCACACCAACACCTGTAACGTCGACCACTTCACCATCTACTACTACCGAAACCACTACGACCCCAACAACTACATCGTCGACCCCACCACCATTAACTACCACCTCGACCGCCTCACCATCAACTACTACTGAAGTGACTACCAAATCATCAACTACATCGTCTACCACCACACCTTCAACTACCGAAACTGCTACCACACCAACAAGTAAAACATCGACCACCATACCACCTCCTAGTACTGAAACCGCTACCACACCAACAGGTACAACGTCGACCACCTTACCATCAACTACTACTGAAGTGACTACCAAATCATCAACTACATCGTCTAGCACCACACCTTCAACTACCGAAACTGCTACCACACCAACAAGTATAACATCGAGCACCGCACCATCAACTACTTCCGAATCCACTAGCACACCAACAACTGTAACGTCGACCACCTCACCATCTACTACTACCGAATCCAACACCACAGCAACAACTACAACTTCGGCCACCTCTCATTTTACCACCGAAACCACTACCACACCAACAAGTATAACATCCACCACCGCACCATCAACTACTTCTGGACCCACTAGCTCACCAACAACTGTAACGTCGACCACCTCACCATCTACTACTACCGAATCCAACACCACAGCAACAACTACTACTTCGGCCACCTCTCATTTTACCACCGAAACCACTACCACACCAACAAGTATAACATCCACCACCGCACCATCAACTACTTCCGAATCCACTAGCTCACCAACAACTATAACGTCGACCACCTCACCATCTACTACTACCGAATCCAACACCACAGCAACAACTACAACTTCGGCCACCTCTCATTTTACTACCGAAACCACTACCACACCAACAAGTATAACATCCACCACCGCACCATCAACTACTTCCGAATCCACTAGCTCACCAACAACTGCAACGTCGACCACTTCACCATCTACTACTACCGAAACCACTACGACCCCAACAACTACATCGTCGACCCCAACACCATTAACTACCACCTCGACCGCCTCACCATCAACTACTACTGAAGTGACTACCAAATCATCAACTACATCGTCTACCACCACACCTACAACTACCGAAACCGCTACCACACCAACAGGTACAACGTCGACCACCTCACCATCAACTACTACTGAAGTGACTACCAAATTATCAACTACATCGTCTAGCACCACACCTTCAACTACCGAAACTGCTACCACACCAACAAGTATAACATCGAGCACCGCACCATCAACTACTTCCGAATCCACTAGCACACCAACAACTGTAACGTCGACCACCTCACCATCTACTACTACCGAATCCAACACCACAACAACTACAACTTCGGCCACCTCTCATTTTACTACCGAAACCACTACGGCACCAACAAGTATAACATCGACCACCGCATCATCAACTACTTCCGAATCCACTAGCTCACCAACAGCTGTAACGTCGACCACCTCACCATCTACTACTACCGAATCCAACACCACAACAACAACTACAACTTCGGCCACCTCTGATATTACTACCGAAACCACTATCACACCAACAAGTATAACATCGACCACCGCACCATCTACGACTCCCTATACCGCTAGCACACCAACAACTGTAACGTCGACCACCTCACCATCTACTACTACCGAATCCAACACCACAACAACAACTACAACTTCGGCCACCTCTCATTTTACTACCGAAACCACTACCGCACCAACAAGTATAACATCGACCACCGCACCATCAACTACTTCTGAATCCACTAGCTCACCAACAACTGTAACGTCGACCACCTCACCATCTACTACTACCGAATCCAACACCACAACAACAACTACAACTTCGGCCACCTCTGATTTTACTACCGAAACCACTATCACACCAACAAGTATAACATCGACCACAGCACCATCTACGACTCCCGATACCGCTAGCACACCAGCAACTGTAACGTCGAGCACCTCACCATCTACTACTACCGAATCCAACACCACAACAACTACAACTTCGGCCACCTCTCATTTTACTACCGAAACCACTACCACACCAACAAGTATAACATCCACCACCGCACCATCAACTACTTCCGAATCCACTAGCTCACCAACAACTGTAACGTCGACCACTTCACCGTCTACTACTACCGAAACCACTACGACCCCAACAACTACATCGTCGACCCCAACACCATTAACTACCACCTCGACCGCCTCACCATCAACTACTACTGAAGTGACTACCAAATCATCAACTACATCGTCTACCACCACACCTTCAACTACCGTAACTGCTACCACACCAACAAGTATAACATCGACCACCATACCACCTCCTACTACTGAAACCGCTACCACACCAACAGGTACAACGTCGACCACCTCACCATCAACTACTACTGAAGTGACTACCAAATCATCAACTACATCGTCTAGCACCACACCTTCAACTACCGAAACTGCTACCACACCAACAAGTATAACATCGAGCACCGCACCATCAACTACTTCCGAATCCACTAACACACCAACAACTGTAACGTCGACCACCTCACCATCTACTACTACCGAATCCAACACCACAACAACTACAACTTCGGCCACCTCTCATTTTACTACCGAAACCACTACGGCACCAACAAGTATAACATCCACCACCGCATCATCAACTACTTCCGAATCCACTAGCTCACCAACAGCTGTAACGTCGACCACCTCACCATCTACTACTACCGAATCCAACACCACAACAACAACTACAACTTCGGCCACCTCTGATTTTACTACCGAAACCACTATCACACCAACAAGTATAACATCGACCACCGCACCATCTACGACTCCCGATACCGCTAGCACACCAACAACTGTAACGTCGACCACCTCACCATCTACTACTACCGAATCCAACACCACAACAACAACTACAACTTCGGCCACCTCTCATTTTACTACCGAAACCACTACCACACCAACAAGTATAACATCGACCACCGCACCATCAACTACTTCTGAATCCACTAGCTCACCAACAACTGTAACGTCGACCACCTCACCATCTACTACTACCGAATCCAACACCACAACAACAACTACAACTTCGGCCACCTCTGATTTTACTACCGAAACCACTATCACACCAACAAGTATAACATCGACCACAGCACCATCTACGACTCCCGATACCGCTAGCACACCAGCAACTGTAACGTCGAGCACCTCACCATCTACTACTACCGAATCCAACACCACAACAACTACAACTTCGGCCACCTCTCATTTTACTACTGAAACCACTACCACACCAACAAGTATAACATCGACCACAGCACCATCAACTACTTCTGAATCCACTAGCTCACCAACAACTGTAACGTCGACCACCTCACCATCTACTACTACCGAATCCAACACCACAACAACAACTACAACTTCGGCCACCTCTGATTTTACTACCGAAACCACTAACACACCAACAAGTATAACATCGACCACCGCACCATCTACGACTCCCGATACCGCTAGCACACCAGCAACTGTAACGTCGACCACCTCACCATCTACTACTACGGAATCCAACACCACAACAACAACTACAACTTCGGCCACCTCTCATTTTACTACCGAATCCACTACCACACCAACAAGTATAACATCGACCACCATACCACCTCCTACTACTGAAACCGCTACCACACCAACAGGTACATCGTCGAACCCAACACCATTAACTACAACGTCGACCACCTCTCCATCAACTACTACTGAAGTGACTACCAAATCATCAACTACATCGTCTAGCACCACACCTTCAACTACCGAAACTGCTACCACACCAACAAGTATAACATCGAGCACCGCACCATCAACTACTTCCGAATCCACTAGCACACCAACAACTGTAACGTCGACCACCTCACCATCTACTACTACCGAATCCAACACCACAACAACTACAACTTCGGCCACCTCTCATTTTACTACTGAAACCACTACCACACCAACAAGTATAACATCGACCACCGCACCATCATCTACTTCCGAATCCACTAGCTTACCAACAACTGTAACGTCGACCACCTTACCATCTACTACCACCGAATCCAACACCACAACAACAACTACAACTTCGGCCACCTCTGATTTTACTACGGAAACCACTACCACACCAACAAGTATAACATCGACCACCGCACCATCTACGACTCCCGATACCGCTAGCACACCAACAACTGTAACGTCGACCACCTCACCATCTACTACTACCGAATCCAACACCACAACAACAACTACAACTTCGGGTACCTCTGATTTTACTACCGAAACCACTACCACACCAACAAGTATAACATCGACCACCGCACCATCATCTACTTCCGAATCCATTAGCACACCAACAACTGTAACGTCGACCACCTCACCATCTACTACTACCGAATCCAACACCACAACAACAACTACAACTTCGGCCACCTCTCATTTTACTACCGAAACCACTACCACACCAACAAGTATAACATCCACCACCGCACCATCAACTACTTCCGAATCCACTAGCTCACCAACAACTGTAACGTCGACCACTTCACCATCTACTACTACCGAAACCACTACGACCCCAACAACTACATCGTCGACCCCAACACCATTAACTACCACCTCGACCGCCTCACCATCAACTACTACTGAAGTGACTACCAAATCATCAACTACATCGTCTACCACCACACCTTCAACTACCGAAACTGCTACCACACCAACAAGTATAACATCGACCACCATACCACCTCCTACTACTGAAACCGCTACCACACCAACAGGTACAACGTCGACCACCTCACCATCAACTACTACTGAAGTGACTACCAAATCATCAACTACATCGTCTACCACCACACCTTCAACTACCGAAACTGTTACCACACCAACAAGTATAACATCGAGCACCGCACCATCAACTACTTCCGAATCCACTAGCACACCAACAACTGTAACGTCGACCACCTCACCATCTACTACTACCGAATCCAACACCACAACAACTACAACTTCGGCCACCTCTCATTTTACTACCGAAACCACTACGACACCAACAAGTATAACATCGACCACCGCACCATCAACTACTTCCGAATCCACTAGCTCACCAACAGCTGTAACGTCGACCACCTCACCATCTACTACTACCGAATCCAACACCACAACAACAACTACAACTTCGGCCACCTCTGATTTTACTACCGAAACCACTATCACACCAACAAGTATAACATCGACCACCGCACCATCTACCACTCCCGATACCGCTAGCACACCAACAACTGTAACGTCGACCACCTCACCATCTACTACTACCGAATCCAACACCACAACAACAACTACAACTTCGGCCACTTCTCATTTTACTACCGAAACCACTACCACACCAACAAGTATAACATCGACCACCGCACCATCAACTACTTCTGAATCCACTAGCTCACCAACAACTGTAACGTCGACCAACTCACCATCTACTACTACCGAATCCAACACCACAACAACAACTACAACTTCGGCCACCTCTGATTTTACTACCGAAACCACTATCACACCAACAAGTATAACATCGACCACAGCACCATCTACGACTCCCGATACCGCTAGCACACCAGCAACTGTAACGTCGAGCACCTCACCATCTACTACTACCGAATCCAACACTACAACAACTACAACTTCGACCACCTCTCATTTTACTACTGAAACCACTTCCACACCAACAAGTATAACATCGACCACAGCACCATCAACTACTTCTGAATCCACTAGCTCACCAACAACTGTAACGTCGACCACCTCACCATCTACTACTACCGAATCCAACACCACAACAACAACTACAACTTCGGCCACCTCTGATTTTACTACCGAAACCACTAACACACCAACAAGTATAACATCGACCACCGCACCATCTACGACTCCCGATACCGCTAGCACACCAGCAACTGTAACGTCGACCACCTCACCATCTACTACTACGGAATCCAACACCACAACAACTACAACTTCGGCCACCTCTCATTTTACTACCGAATCCACTACCACACCAACAAGTATAACATCGACCACCACACCATCAACTACTTCCGAATCCACTAGCTCACCAGCAACTGTAACGTCGACCACCTCACCATCTACTACTACCGAATCCAACACCACAGCAACAACTACAACTTCAGCCACCTCTCATATTACTACCGAAACCACTACCACACCAACAAGTATAACATCCACCACCGCACCATCAACTACTTCCGAATCCACTAGCTCACCAACAACTGTAACGTCGACCACTTCACCATCTACTACTACCGAAACCACTACGACCCCAACAACTACATCGTCGACCCCAACACCATTAACTACCACCTCGACCGCCTCACCATCAACTACTACTGA
This sequence comes from Agriotes lineatus, assembly GCA_940337035.1. Classification (NCBI taxonomy): domain Eukaryota; kingdom Metazoa; phylum Arthropoda; class Insecta; order Coleoptera; family Elateridae; genus Agriotes; species Agriotes lineatus. The sequence continues at coordinate 198,071,638 of OW679194.1, forward strand.
AGTGACTACCAAATCATCAACTACATCGTCTACCACCACACCTTCAACTACCGATTCTGCTACCACACCAACAAGTATAACATCGAGCACCGCACCATCAACTACTTCCGAATCCACTAGCACACCAACAACTGTAACGTCGACCACCTCACCATCTACTACTACCGAATCCAACACCACAACAACTACAACTTCGGCCACCTCTCATTTTACTACTGAAACCACTACCACACCAACAAGTATAACATCGACCACCGCACCATCATCTACTTCCGAATCCACTAGCTCACCAACAACTGTAACGTCGACCACTTCACCATCTACTACTACCGAAACCACTACGACCCCAACAACTACATCGTCGACCCCAACACCATTAACTACCACCTCGACCGCCTCACCATCAACTACTACTGAAGTGACTACCAAATCATCAACTACATCGTCTACCACCACACCTTCAACTACCGAAACTGCTACCACACCAACAAGTATAACATCGACCACCATACCACCTCCTAGTACTGAAACCGCTACCACACCAACAGTTACAACGTCGACCACCTCACCATCAACTACTACTGAAGTGACTACCAAATCATCAACTACATCGTCTAGCACCACACCTTCAACTACCGAAACTGCTACCACACCAACAAATATAACATCGAGCACCGCACCATCAACTACTTCCGAATCCACTAGCACACCAACAACTGTAACGTCGACCACCTCACCATCTACTACTACCGAATCCAACACCACAACAACTACAACTTCGGCCACCTCTCATTTTACTACCGAAACCACTACCACACCAACAAGTATAACATCGACCACCGCATCATCAACTACTTCCGAATCCACTAGCTCACCAACAGCTGTAACGTCGACCACCTCACCATCTACTACTACCGAATCCAACACCACAACAACAACTACAACTTCGGCCACCTCTCATTTTACTACCGAAACCACTACCACACCAACAAGTATAACATCCACCACCGCACCATCAACTACTTCCGAATCCACTAGCTCACCAACAACTGTAACGTCGACCACTTCACCATCTACTACTACCGAAACCACTACGACCCCAACAACTACATCGTCGACCCCAACACCATTAACTACCACCTCGACCGCCTCACCATCAACTACTACTGAAGTGACTACCAAATCATCAACTCCATCGTCTACCACCACACCTGCAACTACCGAAACTGCTACCACACCAACAAGTATAACATCGACCACCATACCACCTCCTACTACTGAAACCGCTACCACACCAACAGGTACATCGTCGACCCCAACACCATTAACTACAACGTCGACCACCTCACCATCAACTACTACTGAAGTGACTACCAAATCATCAACTACATCGTCTAGCACCACACCTTCAACTACCGAAACTGCTACCACACCAACAAATATAACATCGAGCACCGCACCATCAACTACTTCCGAATCCACTAGCACACCAACAACTGTAACGTCGACCACCTCACCATCTACTACTACCGAATCCAACACCACAACAACTACAACTTCGGCCACCTCTCATTTTACTACTGAAACCACTACCACACCAACAAGTATAACATCTACCACCGCACCATCATCTACTTCCGAATCTACTAGCTCACCAACAACTGTAACGTCGACCACCTCACCATCTACTACTACCGAATCCAACACCACAACAACAACTACAACTTCGGCCACCTCTGATTTTACTACCGAAACCACTATCACACCAACAAGTATAACATCGACCACAGCACCATCTACGACTCCCGATACCGCTAGCACACCAGCAACTGTAACGTCGACCACCTCACCATCTACTACTACCGAATCCAACACCACAACAACAACGACAACTTCGGCCACCTCTCATTTTACTACCGAAACCACTACCACACCAACAAGTATAACATCGCCCACCGCACCATCAACTACTTCTGAATCCACTAGCTCATTAACAACTGTAACGTCGACCACCTCACCATCTACTACTACCGAATCCAACACCACAACAACTACAACTTCGGCCACCTCTCATTTTACTACCGAAACCACTACCACACCAACAAGTATAACATCGACCACCGCACCATCAACTACTTCCGAATCCACTAGCTCACCAACAGCTGTAACGTCGACCACCTCACCATCTACTACTACCGAATCCAACACCACAACAACAACTACAACTTCGGCCACCTCTGATTTTACTACCGAAACCACTAACACACCAACAGGTATAACATCGACCACCGCACCATCTACGACTCCCGATACCGCTAGCACACCAGCAACTGTAACGTCGACCACCTCACCATCTACTACTACCGAATCCAACACCACAACAACAACTACAACTTCGGCCACGTCTCATTTTACTACCGAATCCACTACCACACCAACAAGTATAACATCGACCACCGCACCATCAACTACTTCCGAATCCACTAGCTCATCAACAGCTGTAACGTCGACCACCTCACCATCTACTACTACCGAATCTAACACCACAACAACTACAACTTCGGCCACCTCTGATTTTACTACCGAAACCACTACCACACCAACAAGTGTAACATCGACCACAGCACCATCTACGACTCCCGATACCGCTAGCACACCAGCAACTGTAACGTCGACCACCTCACCATCTACTACTACCGAATCCAACACCACAACAACAAGTACAACTTCGGCCACCTCTCATTTTACTACCGAATCCACTACCACACCAACAAGTATAACATCGACCACCGCACCATCAACTACTTCCGAATCCACTAGCTCACCAACAACTGTAACGTCGACCACCTCACCAACTACTACTACCGAATCCAACACCACAACAATAACTACAACTTCGGCCATCTCTGATTTTACTACCGAAACCACTACCACACCAACAAGTATAACATCAACCACCACACCATCTACTACTACCGAAACCACTACCACACCAACAAGTACATCGTCGACCCCAATACCATCAACAACAACGTCGGCCACCACACCACCAACTACTACCGAAATCACTACCACACCTACAAGTATAACATCGAGCACCACACCATCTACTACTACCGAAACCACTACCACACCAACAAGTGGATCGTTGACCCCAACACTGTCAACTACCACGTCGACCACTTCGCCATCAACTACTACCGAAACGACTACCACATTAACAACTACATCGTCGACAACCACACCTTCAACTACTCCGGAAACCACTAGCACACCAACAACTGTAACGTCGACAACCACACCACCAACTACTACCGAAACCACCACAACACAAACAACTACAATGTCGGCCACCTCTCCTTCTCCTACCGAAACCACTACCATACCAACAACTGTAACGTTGACCACCTCACCATCTACTACTACTGAAACCACTACTACCGAAACCACTACCATCCCAACAATTACATCGTCTACACCGGCACATTCAACTACAACGTCGACCACCTTGACATCAACTACTACTGAAGTGACTACCACATCATCAGCTACATCATCGACCACCACACCTTCAACTACTGAAACCACTACCACACCAACAAGTATAACATCGACCACCACACCATCTACTACTACCAAAACCACTACAACAGCAACAAGTATATCGTCGACCGCAACACCATTAACTACAACGTCGACCACCTCGCCCTTAACTACTACTAAAATGACTACCACAGCATCAACTACATCGTCGATCACTACACCTCTAACTAGCGAAACCTTTACCACACCAACAAGTATAACATCGACCACCACACCATCAACTACTACCAAAACCACTATTACACCAACAAATATAACATCGACCACCACCCCTTCTACTACTACTGAAACCACTACCATACCAACAAGTACATCGTCGGTCCCAGCACCGTCAACTACGACGTGGACCACCTCGCCATCAATTACTACTGAAACGAATACCACACCAACAACTACAACGACAACCACCACACCAACAGCTACTACCGAGAGTATTACCACACCAGTTACTACAACCCATTCTACAACTATCCCAACAACTCCATCATCAACTACAACGCTGATCACCACGTTATCAACTACAACAAAGTCAGTTCGCACTCCGACAAGAACTCCAACCACTACTACCAAATCAACTACCACACCATCAACTACAACGGAATCAACTGTCACTCCGACAATCACTCCAAAAACTACAACCGAATCTAGTACTACTCCGAAAACCACAAGTACTAAAACAAAAAGAACTACAACAACAAAATCTGCCACAACCAAATCTACTACCACGCCAGTTACCAGACCAACAACTGCAACTGAATCCACTGCTACCCCAACTACCACAGCAACTACTACAACGAAATTAACTGTCACCCCGACTGCTAAACGAACTACTACAACCGTGATTAGAACTACTCCGTCTACTATCACGCAAACTCAGAAGACAACAAGACTTACTACTAGTGGGAGTGTAACTACAAGAAAACCAGTACCTACCTCATCTGCAGTAGTTAAAACAACGAAAATTCCATGCACAAGACCAGATATTATTACACAACTCTTAAGGTAAGTATTCTTGTTCTTCCGATTATTTTTATTAGATCTACCACCTGTTCACTTTGTTAGCCTTGTTCTTATAATGATGACAAGTACATCTAGGTAAATATTTTCTTTCAACTAAACTTCTATGTACATCCATAACCTCCTAAGCAGTAAATCTACGTTTCCTTTTTTTGCTCATCAATATACATATACACGTAAAGGTGTGGTCGTTGTTGTTTGTCCCTAAAAACCCATGTTTGACCCGTCCGAACGCACTGATCACGTGTCAGTTCTTCTCTAAATAATACAAGCCTCGGTATATATTTAAAGGCAAAAATATGCTCCTAATATACCTCAGACTTGAATAACTGAAAGATTTTTTAAATGATTGAAAAAGGACAGTATTTTGAAAATACTTAAAAATTCAAAATATTTCAATTCATAACGGCAGATTGCATAAAAGAGACGGAGACAAAGAATGAACTAAGGATTAAAGTACTACAAACACGACGAAAGAAAGATAAAGAAGCATATAGAGAAACCAAGAAAGAGAGCAAGAAAGGTTCATAGACAGAAGAAGAAATCGGTCAACAATTAGAGGGTAAAAGAAGCAAATCAATATAAAAGATACAAGCTCCTTATCAATACTTCGGCACACTGTTGGCACGGAGCGGTTTTGTCATGAGCTCATTGGGACTTCCGCTAATTAAGACACATTCAGTCTTCGTAATCTGTTGAAACTGTGCTCTTAGTGTGGATAGCCGTTATCACTTATGTTATGCGTGCGACAACTTTGGATAAAGAGAATTTGCAACCAAAACGGGAACTCATTATTGCGAAGCCTACATATCGGAAATCGGTTTAAAATAGATTCGGAGAGTTATTAATACTATTAGCAGAGAATGCAAATGGGACAGAGAGCGCCGATAATTTGACATTTCAGATCTAAGACGGGAAGGAATAGAAATAGGTATCGACATCTTTCAATAACTTTTATCTACGACAGTATGTAAAATTGACTTTTAGTTGGCAGTTAAGTTTGTAAAACGACTGTTCAATAACATGTTTTCATTAGTTTACGTCGTCAGTAGCAATGTGTTTTAAAATTTTTAACCACTCAAAATTACGACTGGTTGTTAGTAATCCTAATTACTTCGACACGAAGTGTACGAAGTATTGAAATTCCCTCATATCGAATACCAACCTGAGTCAAATATCCCTAAAATTCCGTGTCAACCGACTAATGAACCCACTATACCCAATCTCCGCCTCGGCTGTGCGGATCTTTTGGTCAAGACCCCAGTCCACTAGTTCCCTTCCTCGTATTGGGGGGTGCCTAAACGTGCTGTGCGGTGTACGTATGTTTGTATGTGTACACGATTCCGGTCACCAGGAACCTTCCTGAAGTGTTGGGTCTTTTTCATACAATAGGTCGTCCGAAAATTAAAGCAACATCAACTTTTGAGGTATGGTCGAAGCCAAAAATCCAAAGATATGGCACTTTCTCATCTTTTTCATACAACACTAAAACCTCGCTAAACCGGCTTATAAATAAAAATCAAAGTCTCGATAGACGGACATCAATTCAAAAATTACCGTTGACCTATTCTAAGTTCGCACGTGTGACCCACGTGCCATGGGTGTGAACCACGTGCCATGGGTGTGACCCACGTGCCATAAGCCAAACAATAGTTGCCAGCCTCAAAATGTCCGTATCGGTCCGGTTGCTGTTATTTTCCTTAATAATAGTCACATGTAAATATATATAGTCCAGAGAAATTAGACAAAATAAAAGCAAAACTTCGGAAAAATTCCCGGAAAGCTGGATTTTGGTATGAGCCTTGATATTGTGGTTCTAAACAAAATGTCAAAAGTCCTCATCGATCCGAGTGCCGCTAAAAATTTTAAGGGGGAGCAAAGGTCACCAAAAACGGTATTTCGTGAATATCTCGTTAACGGTCACTTTTACAGAGAAAATATTAATTACCAAATTTGTAGCTTATGAAATTTCTAACAATAAAGATATCATGACTTTTATTCGTATAGTAACCGTTTTGGAGATAATTCAATTTACAGAGTTGAAACGTGCACTCTTTTCCACACCACCTTCGAGGTAGAGTACAAGGTGCGTTTTTTTCATGTGGTGTCTCCAGTAGGCATATTCCACGTTTAGTTCCATGTTTATTTTTAAAAAAAATTTAAGTGAACTTCTTCATTAATCAATTTTGGATTCAAAACAGGAGTTATTAATATTCATCTTCAGACTCTATTTCAATCGGTATGCTTTCCTCTTTATCATCTTTGTCTTCTTCTTCTTGTTCTTCTGCTGTCTTCTCTATTTCCATAGATTCAGTCAGGAAACATGATGGATCTACATCTTCAGTGGAGTCGCAAGTATAGACGTCATTTATATCGGGTGTTACATTTATGCAAGACTGACGAGATAAAGTATTTTTTTTCGTATTTTGTTCACAACGTTGTTTATAGTGTAGTCATAGTGACGCTCTCCAAAGCACCCTACATTTATCAATCTACCCAATCCTCTACCTTAAAATAATTCCAGGTTTCTTAAAATTTCTTAAATAATTTGTTATAAACGTTTGAAGAAAAAATACTATATGTTATTCGGAACAAAAGTATCTTTATGTGGCTCAGCTGTAATGATCTGTCTCGCAAGTTCGGCAGATAAACAGTCCAACCATGCCAAATAAAGTATAATTTTTGCTCCTAATAACACAATATACTATTATGCTCCTACACGAATAGCAAGCTGATGTCCCTTGAGGTTTTATGACAACGGAGGGGAACTTTTCGGAGCACATTCCTCTATCTAGACTACAGTGTACTATATATGTGTTTCTTTCTATTTTTATGGGCTCTGAAAGAAGGAAATTCTGGAATATTTCAAGTCGCAACTCCAATGAGATATACATGTCATTGAAGAGTGCACCTATTCGTTTCAACTCTGTAAATCAATTTATCTCCAAAACGGTTACTTTTACGAATAAAAGTTATGATATCTTTATTAGAAATTTCATAAGCTACAAATTTGATAATCAATATTTTTTCTGTAAAAGTGACGGTTCAAGAGATATTCACGAAATACCGTTTTTGATGACCTTTGCCCCCCCTTAAAATTTTTAGCGGCACTCGGATCGATGAGGACTTTTGACATTTTGTTTAGAACCACAATATCAAGGCTCATACCAAAATCCAGCTTTCCGGAAATTTTTCCGAAGAGCAATGTCTAATTTCTCTGGACTAATAGGGCAAATCCACTGATGCTGATGATGCTGATTACAAAAAAATTTAATTTAACTAAACTTGTTCAAAATTCTTTTTGTCATAACGGTTTCCTAAGAAACAAAGTTGAATTGATTAGATTTGTCAATTTTTAGTATTTAAATCAATTTCATGAATTCATTTTTTGTTTTTGTTAAAATTTAATTGAAATGAAATAATTAATACATTTGTTTAAGTTAAGCATTAAAATAAATTTTTGTTTTTTATTTTTTACATGATATAACGAACATCATTTTTTACAGCATTCAAATGATTTCTTAAATACACTAATTAATAACACATTGAATTAGATAATGAACGCCAAGATAAGGTGCCGAAGTATTCTTGGAATGCACCGAAGGGCGCCTATCAATAGTTTCTATAACAATAGACTGATTCGTAACATTGAACTGTGAGCGGAGTGTAATGCGTATTGACAATTTTTATGATAAATAACTGGTTCATAACATTTCATTGTACTAGCGAAACGGAGTGATGTTTAGTGTCGAAGTATTCTTGGAAAGCACCGAAGGGCGTTTTCCTGGGGTGGGGGGGTACAGTATATTTTACATTTACAATATTTTTTATTTACCGCGTTTTCTAGATTGTATCGTAGATAAAATATTGTACGGTACACATCCGTAATGTATCTTAGTCACTCGCGGGGCTAAAACGCTCGCTCACTCTTTTTTTGACTCTGCCCAATTTGTGACTAAATACTAGCTTCACGCACTTGTATCGAAAATTACTACTATTAAAAAGCCTTGACGGGACCGAGCTTCGAAAACGCTCAGGCGCGGTAGTCCATGAATGTTCTACTTGATATCATAACAAATCTGCGTTGGCTATTCTTTCAAGAAAAATACACAAACTTGTGACTGAATACAATTGCCGGCCAAACCAAACTCGTTTGGAGACAGCGTGTACAGTTCTTTAAATATATTCAAAAAGGGCGCCAACGGATTTTATATATTATATATACAGGGTGTTTCTAAATAAGTGTCGCAACGGAACACTGTAGATTCCTCATGAAAAAAGAAACACTTTTTTCGTCTTTCATTTTTCTCTCCGGGTTTTTGTTTTCGAGATACAGGGTGTCATAAAATTTTAGAAAAGCTGGTTCATTGCGGTTGACACCGCATACGTTATCGGAAAAAAAACTAAGTTACCATTGAAAACAAATTACCTTAGAACTGTCAAGAGTCTCAAGTTAATTAATTGTCATTCTGCTGAGTGTTTCTTTTGTAATTGCTTAAAATTGTTAAAAGTGTGGTAAAAATGGAAGGTTTTACTAATAATGAATACATTGAAATGATCAAAATTTACGGTGAAACGTTTAGCAAAATGTTTGTTTTTGTTCATAAAAAGCCATTTTTCTAGAAAACGGTTGACTTTAGAGCAATGAACCAGCTTTCGTAAAAAAAATTGACACCCGGTATCTCGAAAACGAAAGCCCGGAAAGAAGAATGGAAGACGAAAAAAGTGTTCCCTTTTTCATGAGGAATCTACAGTGTTCCGTTGCGACACTTATGTAGAAACACCCTGTATAATATATATAAAACACAAGTTGACAAATTACGAGGCACTTCATAAAACGCATAAGATCTAATACATAATTCTTAACAAAAGTTACGATACTGCGATACAAGATTATCGCACACATTAAAATTAGACACAGTTTACAAGCTGATGTACAAGTGTGCTCCCAGGTACCAAATTCGCGAAGCGAGCTGTATAACCCAAAGTTGATCCAGATTTCAGAATTCCTGAGCGGTGCTCGAAGCGTCCGGAATGCACGCCACAGGTGTGCAGCGGCCATGCGACGGGAGATAAAAATGGGGGCCAAGATCACGGTAAAAGCGACTACCGCATCGCAAACCTGGTGAAAACGAACACCTTTGCCAAAACTGCCCTAAACGGCTTCTCTGTGAGTGCCCAATATTCTGGGCATGTGTGAAGAAGAAAACCAGTAGCGTAGAATATGGTTAAAGAAAGAAAAATCGCACAAAATCAAACTGCATGATTTCAATAATTCACAGAACACTATTACTGGACGCTTAATCTGGCTTCATGCTGCTAACGAGGCAGCTGGAAAAATAACGTCAAGCTAACAATTGCAGCCTTATAATCTCTGCGCTGCAGCCAAAAGTAGGCGTGGCCCAAGCGCGCGAGATATGAACTCAGTCCCATAAACATTAGAATCGAATAGATGCGTAACAATATGGAATAAGTACTACATACTTCGAAATCAAATGAAGGCGCAATTAAATCGTAACAAACTATACCACTCTGACAGTGTAGTTACGCGATCGCTTAACGTCTATTATTGGCAATGCTAATATAAATCGACAATTACATACAAAGAAAAATGCCATGAATCGCGCCGAAAAGCTTTTCAGTTCTTTGCATTAATATTGTATATGTATTGTATAAAGTAAGTTTTTCTCGAGTTAGCGTGTTTACGACTTTACATCCATTTGGCTTGATATACGTCACTAAATTAGATTTACTTTACTTTTTTTTAACGCCAAATTTGTTGCTGTCTTCCCTAAGGTTGTGTAGTTTCATGAGACCTTTCATATAATTGGGGTATCGTAGCGATTGATTGAAAGTTTGCGACAAAAATTGTAAATTGTAAATTTGTAAAAATTATAGAGCTCGAAAGAACTACTTCGATAGGTAGTGGTGAAGTGATACAAAATTTCTATAGAAATGTTGAAAAGAGAAAAAAAATCTAAACAAACAATACACAGATTGTCCGCAGATACTAGGACTAGACAAAAAAAGTCTCTGTATCTAGTTACCGTATATACCTAGTACCGGCAGACAATCTGTATGTCAAGAACAATAATGACAATTTGATAGGCGAATAAAAAAATAAGACAAATTTGGAGAAAAGGAAAAGAAGAGACAGGTCAAGATCAAGGACTTGTAATGGAGAAAAGGAATACTGTTGCACAGCACTAATAAGCAATAAATAAATAAAATCATTGAAAAGCTCAAATATAGCAAGAGTCCAAAAAGAAACGAAATAAGAGCAAATAATATAAAACTTGCCGGGGATGACGCAAAACAAGGAATATACAAAATCATACTGGCGATCTGAAGAAAAGAAAATATGCCGAAAAGCGGAAAAAATGCTACGAGTTTACCAATATCAAAAAAAGGATACGCAACAGAATTTTACAACTGGAAAGGAATATCTCTATTAGATGTAGTATACAAGATATTGAAAATGAGGTTGAACCAATCGCAGAAACACAGGCGGGAGAATACCAGACAGGGTTCAGAAAGGGCAGAGCAACATGTGACTAAATTTTCTTAATGAAAAAAGTTTTCACAACGTGTTGAGTACAAGAGTTGTATTATTCTTAGACAAATATCTAAATAACGTTAAATATGTTCATCAAATGTTTCTTCTTGAATTATTATTTGTTAGTTCATCAAATTCCAAAAAAACAAAAACTATTGACATTTTAGGGTAATATCAGGATACAGGATTAAGTGAGCTTTAAATAATATATTATTTAGATTTGATCTCTAATATAGGTAACAAAGGTTAATAGTTATTTCTTTTACAGGATTTGCATTAGCTGCAACCAACCGCAATGTATACACTCTCCTTCTGGTCCTCGTGGTCCTGGTGGTCCAATCAAAAAGCAACCTTGTAAACAGACATTTCCTTATCCGATGATGCGTTCACATGTATTTCACAATATGTTCTGGTAATTTTGCACAGCGTTACATATGGTGAGTGTAAAAGATGCTATTTATGTTTAACGTGATCGCTTGTTTTCATTAAATAGGTCGTCTTTTTTCCAGCAACCATTAACAAATGATAATTAATATGATACTGTAACTAATAAAAACAGTGTTTACTCTGTATTCTGACAGCAATTACTACTCGTAGACATTAAAACTTTAGTATAAATAGTTTTTAAGTTAAACTTGTTTGTTAATTTATATGTAAATATATTATATGTAATATAAGAAATAATATACATATTTTAGAAAATGCTCCTTTATTTTCCACCTCTAAGAGTTCTACATACTATATTCTATCGACTTGTTAACAAAAGTACTTCTATGCATCATACTTGCCCCATGTAACAAAACGAACAAATAGTGCTAAGCAAACAACAGCTCGATTCCTTGATTGATTTTCTCTGTAATTAGCATAAATGTATTGGAGGGGGCGGGGGGGGTGCCTAAACGTGCTGTGCGGTATACGTATATTCGTATGTGTACACGATTCCTGTCGCCATGAACCTTCCTGAAGTCTTGGATCATTGTCATGAAGGCAACATCAACTTTCGAGTTATGGTCGAAGGTAAAAAAAATTCTTTTAGGTTTTTTTTAATAAATAACTGGTTCATAACATTTCATTTTACTAGCGAAACGGAGTGATGCTGAGTGTCGAAGTATTCTTGGAAAGACCCGAAGAGCGTTTTTCTCGGGTGGGGGAGGGGGCACCGTATATTGTTTCATCAAATAATTTTGAATTTAAGAAACACCAATGAAAACTATAAGGCTATACAGAATTTTAAAAATCTTATGAGCAGTTGGAAAATAACTAAATAGATAACTCATATAATGTAAATATTAATTTACCATAAATCTCATCGGTCAGCCGGCGGGAAGGTAGGCAACCTCAATTGCCTGCGTGCTCGTCCGGGATCCACGGTTTGGGTGGTCGCTGGAACCAACAGGGAATTTTGCTAGCTTTGGTAAACCTGTAAAATAGTAATCGATTATTGACAGCTGGCGGTATTGTAAATAAACTTGCATAATTATGGTTTGCTTTAATTAAAAAGAACTAGCTGAGGGTTTGATATCGTTACCATATATGTTCGAGGTGCAAGGGTACGTCCGTGTCGCGTTCTGATAAGCCAAGGTCATAACCCCAGACCTTGTGCCAGGGGTAAAATTCTTCCGTGCCGTTATCTGCAGGTTCGCGCGTGGCAAGGTCAACTTTCAGGACGGGCAGACTAATTCCTACAGGTACGTAGCTCTCTTAGACCAGGGGGAACCGCATATTTTGTCGAAAAATTTGAGCGGCATTTCGACCAAAAAGATTTAGGTGCCTCCGGACTGTAGAAATACCGCCAGGCTTTAAATTATTTAAAATAGCGCAACCCGATTCTCATATTTGCGTCAGTCCAAACTAAGAAGTTATGGGAGTTTTCGAACTTTGAATTATTTAAAATAGTGCAACTCGATTCTCAGATTTGCGTTATTTCAAAATTAATTTATGCACAGAACGCATAGTAACTTTTGACAGCGGGACAGGTTATCTACTAGTTGGTTCTTCAGAAATCTAACACGAAGTTTTCTCGAATAATTCTCTCACAATTCTGGCGGCCCAGCTGAGGGCCGCGGGATCGGCCTGAAGACCCGACGATCGCTTTACCGGCATAATTATCCTCGAGTTCCACGGAATAATTCATTTTATACGTTGTTGTCCAGTTCCCTCTCGGGAGTCAATTCAACGAGGTATCTCGATACGGTTATCAAGATATTGAAGGAAAAGGAACATCTTTCGTAAACTCAGGTATCACAACACTAGAAGAGGCTGCTACTACCGTTAACATTATTCTCAACACTCCTTTTTTAGGTTCTGAAGAACTAATATTACCCAGTCTAGCCCGATCATGTGATCAAAGAGATATCGAATCGATCAACCCCAATACTAGTAGGCGCAAAATCTATCAAAAGTAGTTGATACAATAACATAAGGAGAAAACAGAATAAAATACGAACAGAACTCCGAGAAGAGTAAGAAAAAGAATCATCGGCAGTTTAAGAACTTTACTTCTACAGCACGAACACCAAGAGACAAATGCACGAAATAGATACGTATGTAGCAAACTTTTTGGGTTTTTTAAGCTAGAGAAATATAATTAAACAATGCATTATCAAGTCGCCATTGGAATTTATAATAACAGTACAAATTTTTCAATCACATTGCTCAAAATGTTTGACAAACTTGAAAGAGGAATGCACTTTTCTGAATTGGTTGTACGAATGCTTAGGCGCGATATTGTCAACATCTTCAGCGACCAAAATGTGTCAGATACAATAATCTATCGAACTATAAGAGAATGCAGACAAGGAATACCTTGTATCTCTCTCTCGTCGTATTCTTAGAGTCCGAAGATCGTGATTCATGCGTTGTATATTAACTAATTAACGGCTTGAGTTATCTCTCTCCATTGTCTTCTATCCTGATCGTTCCTGATATTTCCTTCTAGGTTGGTACCAGTCAAATCTTCCACCTCGTCAAGCCATCTTCTAGGAGTTCTTTCTCTCATCCTCTTGCCTTCTATTTTTCTCAGCGCCAATAATTTTTCTAGGTCCTGTTCTGTTCGTCGCGCTATATGATTAAAGAATTGTAGGATTCTGCTCTGAATAACAGTGACTAGTCGATCCTTTACGCCTACCTCTTGGATTACGAAATCGTTTGTTCGGTGCTCCATCCACGATACTCTCAACATTCTTCTCAAGCACCTCATTTCGAATGTTGCTATATCATTCATGTCTATTTTTTTGAGTGTGCATGTTTCTGCTGCGTATAGCGCGATGGAGAATACGAGTGTCGTCATAATTTTTATTTTGGTATCTTGGTTATGCAATGGTCTTTCTAAATTGTGTTTAGTTTTGTCACAGCTGCTTTTGCTAGTGCTATTCTTCTTTTAATTTCCTCTGTGCAACTTCCCGTATTGTTAATATATGAGCCTAAGTAATTATATTGGTTCACTATTCCAATTTCTCCAAATTCATCTATTGGCAGATGTATCTTAGTTCTGTTTATCACCATAATTTTGGTTTTGGTTTTGTTTAATTGCATCCCTAGTTTTCTACTTTCTGTTTCGACGATGTCTAATAAGGTATGCATTTCGTCGGCCGTTGTTGCAAAAATGGCTGTATCATCAGCGTACCTCAGATTCGTTATTTTAACACCGCCGATGGCAATTCCTACATTCCACTCATTGAAAGATTTCTTCATTATATATTCACAGTATATATTAAATAATAAGGGGGATAGTATACAACCTTGTCGTACACCTTTTTGTATACATTTACCTAAAAGTGAAAGCCCCAAAGTTTATCTGAGCAAGTTGTCGACATAATGGTAAGAAGAACTAAATATCAGGGCCGTAACTAGGTATAGGCCGAGTAGATCCCCGCCTACAGGCGCAAGCGACAAGGGCGCCAAAATGGCACTGGAAAAAATTATGCCTTTCATACTAATGAAAAAATATCAAAGAGTGACAATTTTAGCGACAAATTAATTTGTAATATTAACTATTTTACCCACACGACACATTACATTCCATGCTAACGATCATTTTCTAAATTACAACTAATGACGAAGTTTCTAAAGTCAACTATATGTCAAGACTGAGCGTCCCATACAGCCTTAATATCTATAGAGAGGTTTCTCACAAATTATCTCATTTCAACCATATATTTTAAAATTTGCGGCACAGAAAGCAAGAAAAATTTGTAGTTAAAATAAGTGTCAATAAATAAAATTTTTAAGGCGAGGTGACAGGTACGAAAATTTTCAAGTACCTATAAGTGTTATTATTATTATTATTATTTATGTTTTGTGTTCAAATGTTAGTAAGCATAATAATATGAACTTATTATTTTGAATTGCGTTTTATGTTTTTTATTCCAATTCCTATTATTTTGTATGTTTCTAATAACACTGAAATAGTAAAAGAGAACACTTAGTAATGCAAATTACATTAATTCACAAATACAACAAAAATCAATCTTGGTGGGATTCGAACCCGAGTTCCCAGAGAGAATTTGATTTGTAGACAAACGTCTTAATTGTACGCTGAACAAGGAAGCGGACACAGCTCCAAATCGGCAACGATACAAATATAACAGACGCAACCAAGCACACACGCAAGCCCAACATGCGATTATATGTAAGGAACTATGTTCTGTTGACTTCATAATAACATGTACTGGTACTCGCTTTATTAGAATTATTGTGTTTTATGTTTTTGTTTTTTTTCTTTTTTTATTTATATTCTATTTTGCGTTAGACGCGTTTTTGTGTGTTACGTTAAAATTAACACAATGCGGCAGTTCAAACGTAAGCCTTCCTTGGCCACGTGACGGCGGCACACGGTTAAATGTAAAAATAATTTAAACTTACTAACTTCGAAATATCATCGATGATAATAATTGTACTCACCATCAGTGGCCTTCCCCTGACCACTTCATACTTCTGCCAACCCATCGCTACCTTCACTGATTTGGTTAGCTCTCGGCACTTCTAGCTAGTACTGCCCAATAGTAACCTGCTAGATTAACTGTTGTTGCAACCCGTACAGAAGAAGTAAGTGCCCGATGCCTGCTGATCTTTCACATTACAGCACTTACTGTCAATCGGTAAATCCGCTCGGCTGCTACCCACTGCAGAACAACATGCCTCCGCTCACAAGCGAGTTTACTAGGCAGAGCAACATGTCTTAGCGGAATCCATAGCCGGAACAACATGTCTCCGCGGGATCCACTCCCCTCAATTATAATGTAACCATCCATCACGAGCAAGAACGTTTGACGTCTATCACCTACTGTAGTTAAAAAGGCACCGACATGATGAAACAAACTAACACGTGCATTCTACCGTAGCTACCGTCGAACGCATTAACTAAGAATAGGCATAGCAGCGCTTGCAGGGTCGCATCGCATTGTTGTAACAGATCCCATTATAATTAATTATTGGTTCTCATAATCGCATACGCCAACAACTACGAAAACAGGACACTTTAACAAATATGCGTCCTTCCACTGCAAGAGCTCCGAACATTTCCTTCACATTCACCTTCACAAACTACCAAATATTGTAACCCTAGCAAATGTTACTTTATCAGTTAGTTGTTTATTTTTAAAATTTTAAATTAAAAATTATGGATTTATTTAAGAATATTTACCTGTTTGCTTTTAATATACAGTATACACAGTCGGCCAAAAAAACCGGTACAAAATTTAAATACTTTTATTTCCAATACTAATTAGTGAATTCAAATATTTCTTCGAAAAACGAAATGCTCACACTTTGGATATTAAAAATATATCTTATTTGCATAATACAACGTTTCAATTCGATTTTATTTTACTTTAATAAAGGTCATGTAAAACGAGAGTTTTTAATAAAGTCTCGTCGCTTTAATGTAAAATTACATCTGTAACAAAATTAGTAGGCAATGACTTTTGTTTTATTTGTTTGATCAATGTCAGTTTGTATCTGTCATTTTAGTTTTAATTGTTGCTTTAATCGAAGTCCTGAAGAAAATGGTACGCTTAACTAAAGGCGCAAATCGCTTTTGCGATTTGGCACTGGCGAAGACGATTACAACTGATTGTTGATAAAAATGGTGGAAGTATGGAACCATATTTTCAAATACCATATTTAATAACTATTTAGATAATTTTTGTTATTAGTATTGAATTGCCTTAAGTTTGAAATAATAAACTTTTCACAAAAAACTGGATTTCTTATATAACTTTGTTTAACCAGGCACCACTTTGAATAGGCATTGTCACTTTGTAGTAAAAGTGCTTCACTTCCATCTATAAACATTGAGCTTTTCGATGATATAATAGTCATTTGAAAATATTAATGACTTACGAATATACGAGGCTATAAAATCTGTACCGCTTTTTTTAACCCACTGTGTATATACGGAAATAAATACAGAAGTCATACACTAAAATTAGTATTTTATGCCACTTCTACTGTTAGTGTACTGAGGGGCGCAAAAATGTTGGTTTGCCCACAGTAACATTTTACTTAGTTATGGCTCTGCTAAATATAGAGGAAAAACATCAGTTCGGAGGTTATGTCGACGTTTTCATGTTTCACACATGACTGCATCGATAATTGCATCGTAATGTTTTAAGGTTGACGTTTAGTTTATGCTGCTAGTTTAAAAAACCCCATCAAAAGGTGTTCTTGGCGCCCCATGACACACCAAATTTGCAAATAATATTGGAACACGTTTTAAAAAATTAACAAAATTTACGATATTTCCTCTCAAATTCAACATCCTGTATCTTGAAAGCAAAGAACTTGCGGACCAATACTGATAAGAAAAATTGTCTTAAAGTAAGCCAATAAATATTCCAGCCAAATTTCTACACGTAATTAGGAAACACCCTGTATATAGCACTAGAGCTGTACATACATATAGAATTTGTTTTAAATTAAAAAAATGTCCGCTATAATTGCAACTATCTACCATTAGAGAAGCCTCAAGATATTATTCTACCAAACTCTAATTTCACACAATTAAATGAATAGAGAAAAAGCACACTTTTGACCCCCACAACAAAAAAGAAACATAAAATCGCATATATCATCGCTCCACCCTACTGTATAAATTATAATAAAAATCAGCATTTCAGTCAGTTACTTCTAAAAACAAGCTCACCATCGACAGTAACTTTTGGGCACACGTAGCCTGATTTACTGCGAAAAGAGTGTGTGAAAATTGGACCTTCAGATTACGTCATGTATACGCCAATCGCGGCGGTCACATGCCCGAAATCATATTCAAACATAAATGCCATAAAATTATCTTTCAAATAAAGCCAATTTCATGGATATTAAAAACATCTTTCTGTATTTTATTTCAATTTAAAGTTGTATCCCTCTAAAAAAACACCCTTCATATTCATATATTATACAACTAAACGATCGAAAATAATCGATTATACGAAACATACACGTCGCTAAGTGACCTTTTAATCATGCCTTCATAGCCAGTGACTAAAGAGCCTCTTAGTCACGGGCTGAAGTTAGCAACGATGTTTTAGTCACGGGGTGAAATTAGGTTCCAACAGTATTTGCTTTATTAGCCACAGCCACAACTAAAATCAAGTTAGTTTTCAACAGGCAACATTGACGTTTGTCGAGCATAATTTGACGTAACCTAATATTCAAAATCTTAATGAAATAATATGATGTTATATTGTCTAAATCTGTGGTCGTAGAAAAACTATAGTATGTAACACATTACGTGACTAAAGTGACGTTTATAAAATTTGTTACATAATATACTATTAATAATAAATTTCGTGTTTACTTGTCAAATTTCTAATTCGTTTATGTACCTAGTTTTAATATTATGTTAGTGTATCTGTCACATTTTTGCAAGGCTATGTGATTTTAATAACTGTGACTATACAAATGCTGGTATTATATCGGTTATACAAAGGTTTATATAATCGATATCGCCATAGTTACCGAAATAGTGTTTTAGTACACAGAAACTGAGGAAAATTACGTTCTTATTGGCTTTTAACCTCATGAATGGTATAGTCAAGTTAATATCTTAAATTTCTCCACAAATAAAAATGCCAAGTCTTTTTAATAGTGACATGGCGCCCTACAAAATATCCCCACAGAAAAACTCTGACATCTTCAAATTAGAAGACCTTGGGGTTACAACATGTTTCCAATCGGCTAACGCTGTGCTCATCAAATAATCTCTGCACTCCCACTATGCTGTTCCTCGGTTAGATGTTTTCCCATCTTGTTGAAGAAAAAAATTATCTACCCAAGATACAATATGTAAACTTTTTTCAAATGCTAAAAAGAAGCATTCTTTTTCCTATATGCCTGTTTAGTTTTTTCATAAGAGCCCTAAGACGATTTATCTTACAGTAGCGCCTATTACCATACATTATACAACTGTTTTCAGTGACTAAAATGAAGTTTTATTCACAGGTGAGTTTTCATTATTTATACTACTGCATTGTTGGTAGCACTGTCAAGCTATGTCAAATTCGTAATTTTCAGGTTAAGTTTTGCGTCAGTCTGTGTCAAATAACAAACAAAACTTAATCTACGAACCTTGAATTTGACATAGACTGACAATACACTTCAGTACTGTCAAACATATCACAAATCATAGGCGACTAATTATAAATTTATTTCGCGACATATTCTGACTGCGCAAACTATTTAGGCACAAGAATTACTACTGTAAAAAAACGTCGTATATCACACGTGAGCGAAATGCCATTATAAGCTCGTGAGAAATTGTATCGTTCGTGCTGGTGCACTAGCGATTCAAAATTCTCACTCGCAAATATTTAATGATGCATTTCTCTCACTTATAATATAATCTACTATTATACCTACATACCCACAAAAAACAAAATGTAATATATTAATTCGTCATTTCGTAATTGTTGACACTAAAGACACTATTTTTTCGAGCACAGGGCAGTGCAGTGGGTAAGAACATCGGTTTGAATCCATGCGCAGGCGGAATTCTTTCCGCAGTCTATTAGATTCCCGCGACCATCTGCTCTGATTCAAGTTTTGAGATGGCTTTTTTGAGTCAACAGAGTACTTTCTCTGATGCAAATGCAGGGGCAGTATTTCTCCACCTTTCCTGGCCTTTCTTCCATTCTCCATCCCTCTTTTCTCTCACCCATCCTGTAACTCCCATTCTTGGCTAAAGAGGGACGCAAAGTTCCTATAGCAGCCCGCCCCCAGTTGGGGAATTGAAATTACGTTGAACCACCCCTACACATAACGCATACCTACTGCTCACACAATATACACTGATATGATAGATCACCTCAGTCGACAGCCGAACTTTGTTAGTCGTTGAACACTCTTGCAACTAATAGCAAGCATCAAACTAAACCAATGATCATAACAACACTCTTTAACGCAAGCCAGACAGCGAATTGTGAATACCCAAAGATGGTCACGTAACCATTGCGTTTAACGGGGCCCGCTGACTAAACTCCGGCAGAAAGAAGTGAGTTAACACTAAACTGGATATAACTAAATACAGGCACCACCAATTTAAATAACCAATTCGCAAAATTTTAATTGAAAAATTCTCCAATAATATGGAGTATCAAATCCTTGATAAGTCATAATCTATAACAAGCCATAAATTCGATGCAATTACAGAGACGTTTATTTTAATATGTATATGCAGGTAAATAAAAACATGCACATATATATATAAAGATAGTTCCTCGTACCGAAGTAATATATTGTTATTATACGACTACATTATGCTCGTGGTTTAAATAAAAAATTATTAAAGAAATTGGGATGTTATTACAACCCATATCAGCCCATTGTAATAGTTGAGCATAAGAAGAAGAATTAACTGAAGAAGATTAGTGCTAAATAGTCGACGAAACTAATGAATAGAAGAATTGTAACATACAAGTAAAATACTAAAGAGGCATACTGGGTCAGCTTTATTTTGAATTACATTTGACATCTGACGAGAGTAAAATGGGATTATGCAAGGATATGTGTTTTTGAGTGGAGCTTCCAAAGGGGTAGCATCTTGGAGTGAAGGAGCGTACCAGGTAGCAGTGGACTGTGGCAGCTGGAGGTCCAAGTTTGCTGATCGTTGACGAGAGTTCGAGATTTGTTGCTGCTGGGTAGTAGGTGCGAGTTTTCTGTTGGAGAGAGGTGCATTGCAGTAGGAATACTGAAGGGGTAGAGCTGCAGATATCACATAGGTTGCTGTCTTGGAGCTTGTGTAAGAACGATATAAGGTGGGAGATTTCTTAGAGAATACTAACTAGAAAGTAAATAAAGACGTTAATAAGGTGAAATTGATTATCAAATAAAGGGTGTTTTTTTAGAGTGGGAGAACTTTAAATTGAAATAAAACAAAGAAAAATGTTTTTAATATCCATGTATTTGGCTTTATTTGAAAGATCATTTTATGGCATTTATGTTTGAATATGATTTGGGGCATGTGACCGCCGCGGCTGGCGTGTACATGACGTAATCTGGAGGTCCAATTTTCACACACTCTTCGCAGTAAATCAGGCTGTATTTCGGCAATAAAGAGTCGAATGTTGGCTTCCAAGTGCTCAATTGTTTCCG
The DNA here is from genome assembly GCA_940337035.1 of Agriotes lineatus. Taxonomy (NCBI): domain Eukaryota; kingdom Metazoa; phylum Arthropoda; class Insecta; order Coleoptera; family Elateridae; genus Agriotes; species Agriotes lineatus. The sequence continues at coordinate 198,093,404 of OW679194.1, forward strand.
GTTTATCGACGTAGACATGCGACTTTACATATCCTCAAAGAAAATAATCTAACGGCGTCAAATTGCACGAAAGAGGTGGCCAATTAACAGATCCACAAAATGGATCCACGAAATGGAACTAGTGGGTTCTTGATTATCAAATAATCATTTCTGTTTACTCGAGGTATATTGTTTGGCAATCGCGCGAGTCCGAAGGAGGAGCGTGATTGCCTACAATAATATATCGAGTGGAAACAGAAATGATTCGATAATCAAAAAGACACGAGTTGCATTCGGCTAAATTATATCACGAGTTAATAAACAACGTTTGAACAGTTTATAAATATTAAAAGTACATTTAATGTGGTTGTTATGACAATTGTGCTGTCAGCAAATAACGCGATGTTTGTGAAGACATGTGACTATCACTTATTAGTCAGGAAAGTATATGATTATCACAGTTGCTATGTACATTATCAAAAGTTAGTACATGCGTAACTATGCATTCTAACGTTTTTCATTGGTTGATTTAGAGGGAGTGGTATAATCAAAATAATTCGAACCAATATAAATAAGTAGCTTATCTTAGAATCCATGAAGAAGTCAAGAGGCTCAAAGTCAGAAGTGGGAACTCCTATTTGGCTACCAGATCCAAATCTAGCAGGCCGAGTCCACAGCTAAACAATCAAATCGAGACGACGTGTCTTTTATTTAAAAACCTTACCCAAAATAAAAAAACGGCTTTAACGTGCTTTCTCCAGGCTTGTACAGAATAATCCAGATGTGTTGACTAAATAAATACCTAAATAGAATGAACTTGCATCGCAAACTTGCCAAAATTATTATTTACGGCTTACTAAACATCGCTAGGTTCATTAAACTCCACCGTATAGAATGCTATTCCGAAACTATCCACAAACAAGAATCGGGAACAATAAATACTGAGCTATTCATCGATGCACAAATTTTCAATCAATTTGGATTAGAGACGATCTTCCACAAAATCTCGATTAATTGTTTGCTACTTTTTGCTCAAGTTGTTTTTCTATACTTAAGCGACAAAAACAAAAATAGGCTAATACCACCACAGTGTGATGCAATGACACTAGAATTTCTGATCGCAACTGGAAGTTACTATAAAGTCGCTTAAAATCGTACAGCAGCGAAAAGCATAGCTTCACAAAGTAGGTAAACAATACTTCGAATCTCAACAGATAACGTCGGATGAGGTATGACAACTTCGAAATATTTCGCATAAATTGACATGAACAACCCAAATTAGGCCTTAACGAGCATCGGCTGTCAGTTAGGGTCACTTTAATGAGGTGAGAGGCACAGCCGACTCTTTACACGTCAAATGCCTAATCTCCAAACGTCAGTGACCAACAAATAAGTAATTGATTAATTATATTAGCTGAACTCGTTATTCTGCATATTCATTTCAGAAGACCAAGAAACAGCAAGCACAACTCGATGACTAAACGCAGTTAGTAGTCCCGACCACAAGCAAAACTGCTATTCCACGATAACTGTAGCGAAAATTATTATTCATATCCTTTTTTCTGCGTATAGTAATTAAGTACGTTTAGAACAACTCGGATGAGGCACACATTTAAAAATATGCCTCAATTATAGGAGTAGGTCAAAACATGCGCACAAAATCTCTAAATAACTGTAACAACTTCTTAGGTCGTAGACCCCGGCCAGAAACACCATGTGAAAACATTTTTAATTAATTTACCGAGGAGAGAATGTTTCGCCTATCATTACAATTCAGTTTATTTTGTACCTAATAAATACTTTTATGTACGATCAGGCGGAATTGGTCACTTTATACCATATCTTTGAGAACGTAATATGTCACTTTACATAGTTGGTTGCCAAAAATTATAATTCCGGTTCCAATTGTGAATATTCCAATCTGTACATAAAATGTTGTATGCACCTCGTGCATAACTAGCGTTTATGGCCTTTGTCGTGTTAAAGCTCACGGCTACAACTTGGGCTCTAATTTTCACGCCGCGGGCCATAAACGCCTACTTACGCCCTACATAACTACAAAAATAATTTGGGAAATAATGAAATCTAAAGTTTGTGTTCGACTGCCAATGTCTACTATTAACTATTTTTCAATATTCAGCTGCACCATTGATTTCTAATGTTCATAATCTACACTTCAAACCACATTTACTCAAACATTTTCTTATGCAATCTTATAAAAATGCAGTAGGCCAGATTCCCAAACTGTGGTACGCGTAAGCCGTCCTGGTGGTACGCAATCGTATGCGATTACTTGAGTATCTATAAGAAAAGTTTCGCCTAGGGTATGGACCCGAATCAGACGGAAATGTGAATTGTGGCATCATAAGTTGAAAAGTTTGGAAACTGCTTCACTAGACTGTTACACAGAGAAAAATAACATAGCAACAAAGAAAACTAAGGCCAAAAATGCTCAAGGTCGTTCCAAATACATTATCAACAATTTGTATAGGTACATATTACTGTTTAATTTGAACAGTAATTTAAAATTTAGAATAGTTATGCTTTAATTTTAGATATGCTGTGTGTGTTTCACTCACATATTCACACCCTTGTATCTTTTTTATTTGTTTTCTGATCGATTTCAAATTTTGGTCAATTTTAAAAAGTGATTTTTTACAATGCCCTTATCAATACTTGGGCACAGTGTTGGGATGGCGCATTCTTTAGGGCATCCGCTCCTTACTACATATTAATTTAATCTTCGTAATCTGTTAAAACGGTGCTTTCAGTGTAGTATGGTCATTATCATATTGTGTTTTATATTGCGACGATTTCGGCTTCGAATTCCCAAGGGAGACAAGAACTAATTATTGCGAACCTAGATAAAAGAAATTACTTTCAATTCGATTCAGCGATTATCAATACATACCTACAGCGGAGAGTGCGAACTGAGCAAAGAATGCCAATAATGTGGCATTTCAGATTTAAAGGGGAGAAAGGATATAAATTTGCATCCGCTTCTATCGACAACTTTTAACAAAATCTTTCCCGTGTCGAGATTCGAACTTACGACCTCTAGCTCAGAAGTCGAATATGTATTCCACTATACCAGGGGTGGCGAACCTCTGGCACGCGTGCCAGGAATGGCACGCCAAACAATTTTACTGGCACGTAGAGAACATTGTATAATATATATTATATTTTTCAAAAACTTACGTAAATATTAACCTTTAGTAACCTTAGCATAAATATTAAATTTTAGTTACTACAAAAATATTTTTCAAATGTTTCGTAGAGGTCAATGATTTTAAGACGTGTAATAATGCACAAAGTCAGTTTTAGTTTTCTACTGCAAGCGTAAGATGATACTTTTATTCTACTCTTGGTTATTCGTACGTGTAATAATGTACAGGGTCAGTTTTAGTTTTCTACTGCAAGCGTAAGATGACACTTTTATTCTACTCTTGGTTATTCGTATTCGTACATATTTGCCATTGTCCTGTAATTCCGTAGTGGTGTGAGGTGTGTGGTTATGCTTCCAATAAAGTACTCTTTGGTGTTCGAAATCGTTAACGGACGGGTTATTTCATCTCGACAGGTAATTACATTTGTACTTAAAGCATAGTTTCGAAACTGATTATTATTTATTTGATTTTTCGTACGGTTCCCGTTAACATGGCTAGTTCAAATAAAAAGCAAAGATTATCTTTAGATTCAAGTAGCAGAGAATTTCAAAGTTGGTGGACTGAAGAGTATGGGATGACATACACAGGAAATAAAGCGATATGTTCAGGGTCAGTAGTATGCAGGACGTCATCAGTTAAAAGACATTTTGAAACAAATCATGCATCTCTTCTTGAAAAAAGTAAAGAAGAAAGAAAAGAATTTATTGCTCGGGCAATTAAAAATAGAACAACATCTTTAATGAAATACGTCTCCAGTGAATCAAATACAACCGCTGCCAGTTTTGCTGTCTCTAATGTAATTGCTAAACATGGAAAACCGTTTAGTAGTGGAGAATTTTAAAAAAAATGCATGATTGAAATCCGCGCAGTATCTTTTTGACGATTTCGGAAATAAAAAAAAATCATTCAAAAAATACGAAATGTGCCTCTGGGTAGAAACACTGTAAAAGACCGAATTTTAAAAATGGCGGCAAATATAAGTCAACAGCAAAACACAGAAATAATTTTTTCAGGCCTATTTTCGCTTTGCCTTGATGAGAGTACTGAAATTTCCGGGTCAGCACGTTTGGCAATTTTTGTCCGATATTGCACTGGGAATTATGTTAAAGAAGAATTAATAGACTTAAAATTTTTAGCAACAACAACAAAAGGAGTGGATATTTGTGAAGCAGTTATAAATGCGCTGTCCGAAAGAAACTTAGATCCCTTCACTGTTGTATCGGTAACTACTGATGGTGCTCCCAGTATGTTTACAAAACACATTGGACGTTCACTTTTGGGTTTTCACTGCATTATACATCAGCAAGTTTATGCTCAAAGACTGGTTTCAAAATTCTAGAAAATATTATGCGCACGGTAACAAGAGTAGTAAATTTTATATCTGCAAATGCGTTGAACAAAAGAAAATTCAATAATGACAATAATGTCCGATGGCTAAGTGGAGGTAAAGTGCTCCAACGATTTGTTGAATGCTTGGATGAAGTTAGACTTTTTCTACATAATGAGAATAAAACTGAACAATACCAAGAATTAATGAACGTTGAATAGACCTCAAAATTAATGTTTTCGACAGACTTATGCCTACATTTAAATGAATTAAATGTTAAATTGCAAGGTGTCAATAAGACTATAATCGGCATGTTTGACCTAATTCAAGCATTTGAAGCAAAATTGCAAATATTTTATCGAGACATCGCTTCCAAAAGCTTCAAATATTTTCCAAATTTGAAAGAATTCTTCACAGATTTGAAGTTTCACGAAAAACCAGATGAACCTAAACTGACTGAAGAATTTTTAGATGTAGTTAATTCCATAATCAGTGAGTTTTCATCAAGATTCACCTACTTTAGACAATTTGCTGAAACTGCAAAATTTATCATGAACCCAGATACAATGGGTGCAGATAACCTGAACTTAGAAGCATTTGACTGGTTAAAGTTAGACGAACTTGAAACGCAAAGCTTCCATTGTTTGAAAAAACTAGCACTGGCAATTTTGACAGTTTTTTCTTTTACATATGTTTGTGAATCTTTGTTTTCGGAAATGAACTTCATAAAAAATAGTTTCAGGAACAGATTGACGGATGAATCTAGTTTAGCATGCGTGTTGCTGAAAGTCTCCAAATATGAACCAGATATAAAGTGTTTGTCATCGAATATTCAGCAACAAAAATCCCATTAATAAATTATTGGAATTTGTTTTTTACATTTTTCTATTTCAATATAACAATAAACGTTAACGTAAAGTAGTATGGCAATAAAATGTTGTTACAATGAATTATATTGTGTTAAAGTTTGTCCTTTTTTAAAACCAACTAATTGGCACGTCAGCACATTAAAAAATGTATTTTTTTTTATTTTTGGCACGGTAACAGAAAAAGGTTCGCCACCCCTGCACTATACCATTTTTTTTAGATTAGATTAGATTTAGATTCCACGACTGCCTTTTGCTTCCATGCGCACGTCAGCCCTTTGGGCTTTTTGTACTGTCGGGAGTTTTCAAGTTAGCAGGCCGACATCCGTATCTTTTACTAGACTTGCAATGTCCCCTACTAGCTTGCGGTTGTCAATAGAGTTAAGGCTCCAATCGAGTTGGTGTCTTTTACGCTCTAATGCTGGGCATTCAAAGAGGATATGATAGGCTGTTTCATCATCGTCTTGGCATAGTCTGCAAACAGGTTCATCTATATAGATATTGATCCTGTGCATACATTCTCTGAATGCTCCAAGGCCTGTTAGTAGACTGACTACTTGCTTGATTCGAGTTCTGTTCAGTCTCAACAGGGTTTTGGTGGTTTGTGGATTCGGAGTTTTTTGCAATCTTTTGCAGTGTGTTGCTTGATTGTAGTTTCTCCACCTTAGTTGGTGTGCGGTGTTGACCCATTCATTAATGGCTGAGCGGGCTTGGTTTTTCTGAATGCTTAGACCAGGTTCTGGACCGGTCATTGCATTACGGGCTGCTTCTTTTTCGAGCTTGTCCGCCTTTTCGTTTCCTTCAATACCTTGGTGACCTGGGATCCAGCATAATTTTACTGTATTTCCCTGGCTTAAGGTTTGAAGTTTGGATTTGCATTCATTGACCAGTCTCGATAAAGTACTGAAAGCGTTTAGCGCTTTCAGTGCTGCCTGACTGTCTGAGAGAATGTGTATGTCTCGATTGAGCAGCTTCTTTTCTATGCTGATGTTTGCGCATCCGTGCACTATACCATAGTAACATCGTAATTACGTTACTGCTTAACGTATATTATTGGTAACGAGATTACAACTCCATACATACATAAAAATACAAAAGCGGCCAATCTCGCCTAAAAGCTTTTCAGTTTTTTCCATTAATGTTCCACACAAAAATCATCCTGATAGGTTATTTCGTTCTCGAGATGTAGGTACATCTATCCTACAGTAGACTAGACATTTTTCATGTTTACTAATTTTACAAGAGGTGAGATGAATTAAAAATTTTTGAATTTTATTTTAAGATTGTGGGATTAGGTCCTGCTTGGTCTGAAGAGAATTTCAAGAATATTTTCAGTTTAAAAAACACCTCGGCCTTGACAGTGAAGCAAAAACTATTTTCTTTTCAGGTAAATTACCCTTTTTGTTTATGATACGGAAAAACACCAAGAAAAGTTGTCATAATGATAAATTACAGCCCTATACAACATTTCAGGAAAATCTACCTTCTTAGATTACCTAAACCGTTATTTTTAGATTAAACAAAATAAATTGTGTTTTCTTTTCAGGTCAACTACCCTTTTTGTTTATAATACGGCAAATTTTTTCTAATAAAAGTTGTTCAGAATGAAAAATTATGTCCTATACAAAATTTCTGGAAGTTTTACCTACTTAGATCAAACCGTCATTTTTAAGTAAATACAATTTTAGCGGTTTAATTTAAGTACGTAGATCTTCCTGAAATATTGTATAGGGTCATGAACAACTTTTCTTGGTAACATTTTGCCGTATCAGTAACAAAAAGAGTAGTTTACCTGAATAGAAAATATTCTTAAAATTCTCTTCAGACCAAACAGGACCTAATCCCACAATCTTAAAATGAAATTCATTTTTTTTAATTCCTCTCACCTCTTGTAACATCAATCCTGTGACACACTGTATATTATGACTGATGATACTATAAATATTACAAATTAAACTTGAATTATTTTTATATTTTGTTCAAATGAATGAATAAACATTATTTGATGAGGTTAGTAAGACAAATTACAGTGTAATTAGTGTAGTAGAAAAGTAGGTAATTATGTAGGTAATATCTATCAATAACTACCTAATAATCTTTATTTAAATTTGTTTAAATATCCCCTGTTGTACTCAATGTAAAACTATGTAACAATTATTAGCAATTACACAAATAGCATTTGTAAGAAATATTTAATTTCCGGTAATGAATCTAAACATTCTAAACTGTTTACGAAACCCCACTTCATTCTTAGTTTTTACTCTATAAATTACACCATTATATTCATATTGGGCGGTAAACACGTCCATCTTACTGAACGGTTTTGAAATGCGCTACAAAAAATGGCGACCGCCCATCGCTACGACTGAGCGGCTAAGTTAGCGGTCGATTTTATACGCATTCAGGAAAATTTCACTCAACAGTTGTCTGAATGCGCCCATTGACTCCATAACAACGAATCTAATATTCCATGCTCTAATTTCCCAGTTTTAAGAAAAAAATCTAAACTTGGCAACCCTGTTTATTTCTAAAGCAAACAGGAGATCGGTGTATCTGACTAAATTTGTGTGAATTGATGACTGAGTTTCAACGTTTAGTGCAGTGAATGTTAAGTAAGTTAAATGAATTGTATGAATTTAATTGTAAATATATAATTACCAGTTGTGATTAAATCCACGAAAAATCGATTACTACCTCTTTTTTCAATTTGCCGGATCTCTGTGTAAATTGGTTAAGTGGTGGCCAGTGGCCATGACCAGCAATATTTTGCGAAGGACGCTGTTAGGTTGGTACCAACACGCGCTAAAGTTCCTGTTTCAAATTCAAACAATACTCCAAAGGTAATTTCCATTTATAAATTTACATTTTTCTCCATTTACAGTTCAGTTGAGAAGACAATTATACAGCACTTACATTACACCAAGCTATCGAAACATTCGACCTATACCATATCCCCCACGATTAAGAGAAATTGACTTGCAACGTACGTATATAACAATGTGTTTCTTGCTTTTTAAGGCAGTAGCTGGTACAACTAATTTTGAAATGTAAAATGAAAATCATGGGATACCTAATCTTTTGTGTTGTGTATATTATTTTAATGTATAATGGTTATATGAAGGCTTACCAACCACATGCTTTAGCATTAACGATCACTTTAACTGTATTCAAAGTGACCTAATTTCCTTGTAAAATGTGGTTTGCCATATAAGATGTACGTAGTACAGCTATAGCAAAGCTGTTTTAATAATCTAGAAGTTGTTCCTAGAGTTATTCCATAAATGGATTTTTGTAACTGATTAAGGTCAACATTTTATTTATTCCAAATTTAAAAGAATTCATAAAAATTCATATATAGAAGTTGTATAAAAGAAATTTGCTATATTTTTTAAAAATCAGATGTAGAATTTATGTAAATAAATAAATCCGTTTACTTTGTATTGTTGCCATCGTACTTAACGCCCATTCTAAAAATGGATTGTTATTTACATCGAAAATTATAAAAATCAAGTTTTACATTTTTATTTATTGATTGTATTATAGTATGTATTTCTCTGTAACAGAAGAAAGTAAATACTTTTTTGGAACTTATCACAGTATTATACTCCACTTTTATTGTACCTTTTAATTGTATTAACCACCTTTTGTGTATAAACCTAATACAGATACATGTGACATAGTAAAACAAGGCAATATTGAAGTCTATTGAACTCTAAACGTGTAGGTATGTACAATTTGCCAAATTTGTTCTGATCTGAAATACCTATATCGTATTGCACTATCAGAAAATGCTTGTAAACTGCACCGCACATTGTCTATATAACATACACCTATTTTTGATGTATGATTTGTACTTACTCTCTTGTTACAATAAATCATGTTTAAAAATGTTAAGAACGACCATGAAAGCTTAAAAGCTATGTAATAGGGAAACAGCAAATTTACTAGTAGCTACAGTACAAAGGTAATGTACACACGTGTTAACTGAAACCTACCTTTGTAGCTACAATGATTAATTAAATTTAATTTGTTGAAGCAAGGTAAGACATTTAGGTATTTACTTTTTTTTTAAACATTGATGTTATCTTGGTAGATGCAACTATTACATAACTTGCACACATTTTATACTGATAAAAGTTCAAAGTGGCTAAATTGTACCAATATAAATTAATTTAAAAAAAAGATAAATGTTTCAATTTGTAACACAATTATTAATTAGTTGGTAAGCATATAAGTATCATTAGATAAGTAATGAAAATGCTCTAAAAATATTTTAACGATTTTCTAGGTGTATGGTGAATCTTAATATGTAACCTTATTCAACTACTCGAAAAAGTTTTGTTAAGTTTATGCAGTATTGAAACATGTTGATTTAGTTCGTTCATCTAACTAATAAGTAGTTCAGTTAGTTAAATACCTGTAAAAAGAACTGAAAAGGCGACTCGAATATGGCCAGTAGCGTTTTACCTAGCAATTTGTAGATTGGGTTGCCTATAAGCGGGTCTTGTGTTATTATTTTTAATTTTAAATATTTACTTTGAAATACAGGATTCAAATCATAAAAACGTGTGATGTTAAGAGTAAGAACTAAAAAATAATCGGCTGTTGCTTACACAGGGTGTTCAAATAAAGAATAGGTTGGTCATATACATTAAAATCAACATTATCGCATGTTTTGAAATTATCATGATACTGTTGCTACCAAGACAATACATTGAAAGACAATAAAAGTGGACCACTTAATATTTTCATAATTTTGAAACAGTCTGAGACTACCAATAAATTATTAATTTTATATACTAATAATGCAGTAATAGTAAAACATAAAAAAAACAAATTCAACATTTTAGTCAACATAAACAAGTATGAATAATAGTAGTTTCTATACCAAGGTGCTGAAGTTTAGCTTTTTATCACAAATGTGTATTTAGTTGCCGAGGCCCGTAGGGCCAAGGCAAATAAACCACATGAGGGATAAAAAGGAACTTCAGTGCCGAGGAGTGCATTATGTTTTATTTGAAATCGAGAAATCGTGAAATTACAACATTTTAACCAACTTTTGTAGGTTATGTTAACGTCGGTTGACGTTTATCTGTCGCCTCGCCACCTACAAAAAAATCATAAAACAATGGATTACTTTAATGCCGATTTCTCGTATTTTAATGACTATTTCGAGGTACAGTTACGGCCAAATAAAACCGGGCAGTACTTTATTCTATTGTGAATTGGTATTAAATCACCTAAGAAACATAAAAATTAAAAATGACATATTAAGAATTCAAATGCTCAAGGTACTGTCAAGTACAAGCCTGATTTACCAAAATTTATGAAAATGACATAGAATGTCAAAATGGTGGTCGTTTTTATTTGGCCGTAACCGTACATACTTTAATGCCGATTTCAAATAAATAAATAAATGTGATAAATTTATCAAATACTCTAAAACTAAGATTAACCAAATTAAACATAGCATAGAAGATTAATATTCATGCGTTTGACATAAACTGGCATATATAACAGGAAACAACAACTAAAACAATAACTCAACAAAATATGCATATGCATCGGCTAGATCATGTTCACATTTTTGTTAAAATTTAAAGGACTTTCGAATTAAATATCAAAATGAAGTCTATAACTAGTGTATTTTGTTAAATACGATTATTTAAAGAACTAACTATCCCACTTTTTTGTCTTTCAGTATATATTACAAGTAATTATTCATTACATATTAATATTCATCTCCGATTTTTATGTATTTTATATTAAAAATCTTATACAAAATAAACATTTGATTTTGTGTATAAGCACGATTTCATAGGTAGTTAAAGCTTCCAAATATTTACATTAATTTGGTTTTTTAAATATATACCAATGTACACAACGAATCATTGAAAATGAACAGGGCTATGCAACCAACTTTATGGCCCCATGCAAAATTTTAGAAAGATCGGTCTACTTTTATGAGACCGTGTGCATTAGATGAAGTACTTTTGAACAACACGGTTATACTAGCCTTCTAAAAACATTGTTTCAAATGTGTAACATATGTTGCATGACCCTGTTCATTTTCAATGATCGTGTGTGTACTAGTTTTATATAGTAGTCTATAAAATTCCACAAAAATACAAAAAAATAAAATTTTATGAAATGTTCTTAATTAGTTAAGGTAGCTGTTTGATCTTAGTTAATGGATTAACTATATTTATTGCATTTCTTTATTTTTCTGTGAATAGCAATGCACAAAATGGCTTCTGTTACAAAAACAAATTAATACAAATATTTTCATATTTTAAAAATATGATAAATTTGAGTTCAAATTCGAAATCTGTGTAATTTTTATATTCTTAATAATGCAAAGAAGCTTTCGCTAATGTTGATAATCAAATTATTTTTTGTGCTGCTAAGCTATTTTTACTTGTCACCAGAAAATCCATTTATGGAATGGTTGTTGATTGCTATGAAAACGTCAAGATAACAAACCTGTTGTAAATCATAACATGTCTGAACTGTAATGAATCATAGCTTGTCCATACCATGTTTAACGAATTTAGAAATAAAATTACTGAGACAGCCTTGATTTTGCAAGAGCAGTTGTACGCATAACAAATGAAAAATTTAAGAATGCATTTTAAATAAAAATGAGCTGTGTACAACCGGCTTACCAGTAGCAATACTCAATTCAAATTTAATGCTCATTTGTGGGAGGGTTTTCTACTAAATCTGTTCGTTAAATGTAGTATAGAACGTGATAAAGGGATATTTTTATTAACTAACTAATATGAATTAATTATCAAACTAATTAGCTTTACTAACATTTAAAAAAAAATCCTTAGTGATTAATGGCTAGAAAGATCTACCCAATTCTACAAACTAATGGAAATTACTCCTAGTGGTTGTAAAAAAAAATACTTGTGAAAATAACTTGTTTATAAGAAGCCTCATCCCAATATTTACAAAATTAAACTTAATGTAAAACGAAAAGTATACGTTTAGGCTTCAACTTATAAAACTTAAGCAAACAACATGTGGCTCTTTTGTAAAATAATCACTTCTGAGTACTACTTTAACCTACTACTTAAAGCGTTTATTGTTTTCAATTCGTAGAGCTCCTTTCTTTGGGAAAACATTTATCTGATAGTCTCTTGATTCCACTTTAGGGTGGTACATATAAAATGTTGCATTTTTTTGTGGTTAACGGCGGGCTTGGAAAACTGCCCTTTCCCCTTAAAATATTTCCCAACCCTGGGGAAAACCTTATATTGAGAAATATATTGTGGCAAGGCAATAAAATGAAAATCATGTCATAGGTTTATTTAATAAAATATAAACTGTCACAACTAATTAACAACCAAGTGAATACGTTGACTACAAACTATAACTTGCATGTACACACATAGAATGTTATAGTTATTTACTATACAAGTAGTGTTATGTGGATACTACCCACTAGAGAAAAAGTAAGGCTCACAAGATCATAGGCAGTGTAGGCTAATTTTCTCGTGTGGGTAATACCTCGTAACACTATGCATGCAGTACAACATTTTATCCACACCTCTCAATAAACTCAGATGAACCATCAAAACCAAAATTTTTGTTTGAATTCACACTATCATTTTGTTTTAACCTTTTTGAATACCAGGTGATATCAGAACACAGATAGTATTAATCATTATTGTGTAAACTAAACTCACTAGTTGAGTTATGGTAATTAAAAGGTCACTTGTGTGTAATATTATTATTGGGATTGTTAAAATCGCTATAGCGATGGGGGCGCTTATTGAGAGGTATTAGATAAATTATAAATCTAACACCTTATTTCTGATAGTTTAATTATCAAACCCTAAAATGTTAAGTTTAAGTAAAAGCAGTCAACCCATTTAAGTTCCGTTCAGAAAGTATTGTCGGCACTAATGCTTTTCGTGTTTTTATTGAAAATTTCAAAATGTACTCTACAAAAATAAATATTGTAATACCTAATGTTATATGTATCTCTCATTTAATGTCGATAATTTTAAGCATAATGGTTTGAACTTTTGGTAGCTTACTGTGATGACATAATGACCAACTAAAATTTAATTTTTTTTTAAACTTATACTAGTGATCTTCTTCTTAAAGTGCCTTAAGCTTTTTATTTACATTTTTTACATCGTTATTACAATGTGTGACTAGTGATCAAGGTAGGCTAAATAAGGGGCCATATGAATAAAAATAAAGTAAATACTTATAAGCATAAGGCAGAAGGAAAAGCAAATGCTTAGAGCAAAAGGTAGGAGTAAAAGCAATTGCTTCATTCAATATGAATAATGATTACCTTATACTTGCAAGCAAATGCTTTATAAAAACAAGTAAAAGCTCATATCTAAAATATTGGAGATTCGTAGGTACTCATATTTCCACGCTTCTGAATAACAAAATTTAGACCTGCAGTTTACGCAGTTCTAGAGACCTGCTGCGCACATACGGTTATTCAGTGTTCAAAATGTCGTCATTCGAAGATGATGTTGCATGTGAAAGTGATAGTAAGAAGCAGGTACTGGACTTTGTAGCACATCAAGTCAGCAAACATCCAGAGATCCTTAGAGCCGGTTGCAGAAAGCAATGTTAAGTCTGGTGTTAGCTAACGCGACGTCAAAGTGAACAAAAACGAATCAAATCTCAAATGTTTATGGGAACTAATACATTAGTAAACAAAATTTGATGCGATTTTGTTCACTTTGACGCGACATTAGCTAACACCAGACTTAACATTGCTTTCTGCAACCGGCCCTTAGTAAGTCACAGACGCCCGCATCTAAGAAAAATAAAGAAGACCCGATAAAAAAATATTAGAATTATATGAAAGTGTTATGGGGCAGTTAATAACTACAGGACAACTAATGAAAAAAATCAGTAACATGGAGACACGTTTAAAGAAAAAGACCGATGTAAAAAAACCGGTAATAAGCCTATGAAACTTCTCCCATGAGAAAAAACTTTATACGAGGCAATGGAGGGAGACTCAAATCTAACTGTGGCGAAAATAGCAGGTAAGAACAAAAATGAAATATGTTAGGGTTCTTGGACGTACTTAGCTTTTTTTAAGGGGGGGGGGGGAGTAACTTTCCTAAAATTATATCAGTCAAACTCTAAATCGATAAGTGCTACGAATTCGTTTAAATAAAAAAGATTTTTTTTAAAAACCAATTTAATAGTATATTAAAGGATGAGTGGATAACAAGGTCTTTAAAACACGCGCGAGTTTTCAAGCACGACGGCGTAACCGGAGTGCTCGAAATAGAGCAAGTGTTTTAAAGACCAGTTATCCACGAATACTTTACGCTATTTTTTATTATACCTGCAATACTACTGGAAATAAATTAAGCACTAAAAACTTAGAAATAATCGGCTTGCTTTAATCGCCTGTATTCGCACGCTCAGGGGTGCTTTAAACGGCCATTCTGATGCAGGTATACTAAAAAATATTTTTATAGTGCTACCAAATTTCTGTTCTTGTTCTGTTCTAAGAAAGTTTCTTACATACAAAGTGATATGTAAAAAATACGCAAATATATGTTGTCGATATACTTGTAAAACAAATTGATCTTTGAGACGCACAGCGTAGTCAAATCTTACCTTCATGTTTCATAATAGGACCACCATCATTAAGTTCATTTTCCTAAATACTGAGAAATGTTTTACTGTATTTTATTTATTATTTGAAGCGAATAAAAATTAATTAATTATAAGTTAAATACTAATGTCATAGAATCAATACAATTTTTTTTAAAGTAGATAAAAAATACAATTTCGTATTAAAAAAATTGATAGTTGCCCAAATACGAAATGTCGGAGATCAAATTTGAAGAATCCATTTTGGGGTGCAAAACAAATTATAAAACTATCAATTTTTCAAAATTGACTTGTAGTTTTTGAAATATTCGACGAAATATATTTAGGTATTTTTATTACATATTATCTTATATTTCAAAAAACAACAAAATTATTTAGCAACTTGGTAAAAAGACTTTAAATGATAAATGCGTATTAAAAAATGCATTTTTTTCTGTATCACCTGTCGTTTACCTGTAATTAAGCCGTTCCGAAACATTTGCTCAAAAAAAAACGCGCGGAACTTTTAATAGTGACAGCTCTGATGTTGCTGAATAGCAGCATCACTTTTCCACAAGTAAATACTCGCACTTGTAAGCAAATGGTTGGCTTTATTCCTACGTTTGAAGCCAATCCTTTTATACATGAGCATTTGCTTCATACTTTTAAGCAAAAGCATTTACTTACAATTTTATTCATACCCCTTAAAGCATTTACTTTGAATTTTGCAAGTATAAGCATATGCTCCCTTTTATTCATATGGCCCAAGATTTGAAAATCTTTTTATCATCTCAAAAACTGATATTTGAATTCTTGTTGCAATAAAATACAAATAATACAAGTCGAAATATAGTCAAAACATAACATGACAAAATCATTTTTTTGGGGGGGAAACAAAAATTCTGTTTATTTTTGTCTTTCAAAAAAATTATTAAAGTTCTTACATGATTTCTCTTTCAAAATTGGTGCAAAAAATAACATTACCAGCAAGCTTTCAAAATATTCTCCAGCACCCAAAAAAATTTCAAATTCAAAACAACATTTAAGTAACTAAATTTATAGTCGCATCAAACAAATTTTACGTTTTATTTTTATGGAAAACTTACTTCTCTTAGAATTTAAGTGATGCTGATTTTTTTTTTGTAAAATTTTTTATGCAGAAATCAGTTTGGTAAGAACCAATGTATATACAGTATTTCCTCGAATGGACTTAACTATACGTACTTGTAAAAAATTTCATTTTCTATTTGTCGACAAAAATTCATTCTTTAAGGAAAGTTTGCTTGTTTTAAAAAGTTCGTTTGTATAGTTACACCAGTGATTCCCAAACTGTGCGCCACGGCGCTCTGGGGAGCCGCGGCTTCTTCACAGGGGCGCCGCGAATTATTGTAAAAGCTTTATAATTAATTTAACCCAGTATATTATAGGGGATCGCACCTGCAACGCTGCGTCTTCTCGATCACGCCATATGATCGCACTAGATACATCGAGGTGCGTAGAACCTTGGTGACAGATTTGGAATGGGAGATCTTACGGAAAGTATATAAGCAAACGTTGCCGGCTCGATTTAGTCACTCGCTTATAATTTGAGTATAGTGAAGTTAAACTCAGCACTTTTGGTTCTTGTATCTTTGATAATGGACCGATTTTTGAATAGTAGTAAACGTAATAGTACAGATAAAGAAAGGATGCTTTCAATCAGTGGCACTAGTGTGAAGAAACGAAATTATCGTAAATATGATGACAGTTATTTAGAGTTTGATTTTACGTCAACAGAAATTAATGGTGAAGACAGACCACAATGTGTATTGTGTATGAAAATTTTGTCAACAGAGTGTATACTTCGAAGTAAATTGAAGCACCATTTAGAAGCTAATTACAACAGCATGGTTGGCAAACCTCGAGATTTTTTTGCCAGGAAGTTAAAGGAACTGAAACAACAGCAAAATAAATTTTTAAAAACTGCATCAATACCAAACAACGCTTTGCTAGCATCTTACAAGATGGCTTACAGAATTGCGAAATGTAAGAAGCCTCATACTATCGCCGAAGAACTTATTCTACCGGCTGCTGTAGATATGGTGAACATCATGATTGGTGAGTCTGCTGGAAAGCTGCTTTTAAAAGTGCCTTTGTCCAATAACACAATTAGTCAGAGAATACAAGATATAGCGGAGGATATTAACGATTAATTAATTGAAAAAATTAAAGGAGTCGACTTCAGATAGATGAGGCTACGGATAATAATAAGGATGCCCATTTTATATGCTATGTACGGTTTATAGATGGTAATAATATTAAAGAAGACATTCTTTTTTGTAAAAACATCACTGCAGGAGCAAAGGTTCAGGACCTGTTCGAGATTCTTGATACATTCATATCTGAAAATAATTTGAATTGGCCTAAATGCATTGGTGTCTGTACTGATGGAGCTCGCTCCATGTCTAGCTGCTATGGAGGATTACAGGCGCTTATTCGAACCAAATTACCAAATTCACTGTGGACTCATTGCACTATTCATAGAGAAACGCTTACGTCAAAGCATCTGAGTCCTGCACTGAATCAGGTGTTAGAATGTGTGGTGAATGTGGTAAATTTTATAAATTCTTGTCCATTAATAGCAAAGGTTTTTTAAAAAACTGTGAGGATATGGGAGCCGAACACTCGTCTTTGTTGTACTATAGCAGTGTACGATGTCTCTCTTGTGATAATGTTTTATCACGTACCTTTGAATTGCAGCAAGAAATTTTTATTTTTCTTAAAGAAGAAGGATACAAAGATGCAGAATATTTTGCTGATGCCGATTTTTTAATAAAACTGGCATATTTATGCAACATTTTTGAAAAGCTAAATTCACTTAATCGCTCTCTACAAGGAAAGAACATGCACCTTTTGAAATCAACGGAAAAAATATTAGCTTTTATAAAAAAAACTCAACTATGGAGAAGAAAATTGAATGAAGATGCAGGCAAAGATTGTTTTTCAATATTACAGCAATTTTTGACATCAAATGAACTTGATCTTTCTCGAAATATAAAAACCATGTTTGAGGAGCAATTATCACTGCTAATTATCTGGTTTGAGAAATATTTTCAAAATGAAAATTTCGATAAGTTTGCATGGATTCAAGATCCATTTAACACTAGTGTTCCATCTGAATTTACTTCTGCAGAAGAAGAGAATCTTATCGACTTATCTTGTGATAACAGTTTGAAAGCAAAATGTGGCAGCATGGAATTGACAGAATTTTGGATTTCAATAAAAGATGAATATCCCCTTCTAAGTGATAAGGTTCTGCGAATTTTAATTCCATTTTCGACGTCGTATTTATGTGAAGCTGGGTTTTAATCGGTCCCTGTAATAAAAAGCAAGTATAGAGCAAAAATCAACGTGGAAAAGGAAATGAGGGTGGCCGTGTCCAGTTTAATTCCACGATTTGAGAAAATGTGCAGTGATTCGCAGGCTCATCCATCACATTAATTTTATTAAATATTAATTTAATGGTAATAAAGTAAAAATAATAATGAAGATACACGAGTTTTATTTATTTTTACCTCTTACTTACGAAAAGGCGGCGCCGCGACTAGGAAAAGTTTGGGAACCACTGAGTTAAACTATTAAAATATCTTACAGCCTGGTCAAAAAGTTGGAATAAGTAAAAATATGCCAAGAGTGAAATTTGTCTATTCAAATACAATTGTTTAAACAAAAACATCGATGCTAACATCAACAATAGATTACATAAAAATTATTCTATATGTTGTCCCCTTTCTGGTACACATTCTTCTAAATTTTTCATATACTTTGTGTTGTGTTTTCATTTATTTTAGCTGTTGCCTCTGTAATTTTTTGTTTTAATGCCTCTAACGTTTTACTTTAATCATTGGCATAAACCTTTCTCTAAGTATCCTCATAAAAAAAACAAGCGACGTAATGTCTGGAGAACGTGCAGGCCAACTAATAGGACCAAAGCATCTAATCCACTGGCAAGTACTCTGACGTGCTCAAATTTTAAAGTGTGACCATTTGTAAATTTGTTATCACTAATATTTACATGAAGGTATTTGAAACCAAGGCTCTCGAACAAGCGCAGTTAAAACCAACCTGCTGGTTTAGATATGTAGACGATACCTTTGTCATCTGGTCACACGGATGCCAGACATTGAATCTGTTTCTAAAACTCCTGAATTCTATACATCCCAACATAAAATTCACAATGGAAGTAGAGGAAAATGGCGGTATTCCGTTTCTAGACGTTCTGGTAAATCGTAAATCAAATGGTACACCTTAGAATTTGAGCACGCCAGAGATGTGGTGTTACAGAAAGATGCTCAGGGTTTCGTGGACCAAAAGGGTAACAAACGTATAGATATTGCAACGCTTAGAGAAAAACTATGAGGTTATGATAACTATTAAGAGACAAAAACTTGATTATCTGGGACACGTTATGAGAGGGGCAAAATATGAACTATTAAGAAACATCATGCAAGGAAAAATAAGGGGAAAACGAAGTGTTGGAGAAAGAAGGATGTCCTGGTTGAGAAACTTACGGGAATGGTTCAGCTGCAGCTCCGGGGAATTATTCAGAAGAACCTCCAACAAAATTAAACTTGCCATAATGATTTCCAATCTCTAATAGGAGGGAAACCTAAAGAAGAAGAAGAGTATTTGCCAGAATACCTCACTACTTCCCACAAATGATACGTGAAGCCATAGAAATAGAAAAAATCCAAATAATATAAACAAAGAAGATGGTTTTAAGCTTAATAGAACGTGGACTCCTGTGATACACTATCGGCAGCATTACAACCACTGTGCGTAATACGGCCACGCCCCACAGATTACGCTGTACTTAAACGACAATCAGTGTTACATCGCTCCGAACAGCTGGAGTAGAGGACTATAAATAGCTCCATACCAACCTTTAGTTCTACACTCTGATGATGCAAGCTGCAAGGTCCTGCAAAACGTTAGACAATATGGGTGCACAAACAGTAACAAAGCCAAATCTGCCTAAGTGTCCTCATTCTCAAGGTACTCGTACAACATGAGCCACCAAAGAGCATGGCGATCGTGTGGATCCTTGCTCGAGTTCACAAGGTACAAAACACATTAAGCCAGAGAATACTGGGTAAACATCCACAAAGCCTACATAGTCGAAGCCGAAATTCTATGTTAACAAGAATAATTTGAGTAACTGCGAAGCCTCAAACAGTAGAAAACAATATTTCAATAAAAATATCTATCACATGTAATACATTATCTCATCAGCAAACAAAACTCCAGACTGGTTTGAAAGCATGAATTTTTTATCTGATAAAATTATTTGAAGATGACTTACTATATAATATTTAATTCCCTTAATCATCTTAATGATTTCCTCCCATTTCTTTCTACCAAATCCAAAGCTAGCAACGTCGCAGAATCGCCTTCATCATGTTCACGTATTTTATTCTTTAAGTCCTTCACATCTGTAGTGTCAAAGTTTCTTATCAATTACCGAACACAGTTCACCGATATGTATGTATCAGTGTATCTTTTATTAAAACGCTCAATTGCATACTAATATGCTACATCACCAGTACCATAACAATTCACTAAATAAATTCATTGCTCCAGAGTCACCATTATTTACACGTTCCTTTTAGGACTCTAAAGTTTGATAGTTTTTATAAATATGTTAGTAATTGCTTTGACACTTAAACTGAGTATGTTTACTTTCTTAGTTAACTCTATGATTACATATACCTGTAATCTATCTAATAGGTATGTATTTAATTTGGTCAAATTTAGCAGATAGGCAAACTGACGATAGGTTGTTAACTTCTAGATACAACATTCAAACTTTATATGTGAACATTTCCTAACATTTGAAACAACTTTCTAATTCAGCTTGATTAATGCTCCTCTAAGCAAATGTACTTTATTGGTGGCTGAATTAAAGTTTAGTTAGATCCATCCGGGGACACACTATACAATACAGTTGCTCTACCGGCCTTTGAGGCCTTTGACTTGTTGTACGATTGTAGACTATTTCTTTTTATCTTTCGCAGTTTGTTTCCACTTGTTGATTTTTAGTTGATTTAAGTTATATTACATTTCATTTTTCAATTGTGTTTTTGGTCTTCTCCTGCACTGTCTTTCTTTTACATTTGAGTTCTATAGGTATTCTTTCATCATTCATGCGTATTAAATGCCCTATTCATTTAATTTGCCAGGGTTTAATGGTTCCAACTGTACCTGTATCATTGTAAAGTCCCTTAATTCTTGGTTTTACACTTCTTCCACCATAAATCTTCCTTTCCCACACATTTAGCATTTGTTGCTCTTTTTTTTAAGTCCACACTTTACAAGCATATATCACAACCGGTCTTATTATTGTTTTATACAATCATAATTTTGTTGCTGAGAAAACACTTTTCCCATAATAATTATGTTTTTCATTAGGTACAAATGCACTTCTCATTCCTGCCACTAATCTTGCACTGATCTTCTACCTGCTTTCAGGTTGTCTTGTCACTATTGTTCCCAAATGTGCAAATGTTTCTACTTCTACAAACTTGTATTCTTTATTTTTATCCACCGTAACTCTTAAATAGCTATTACTTCTTTTTACAATAAAGGAAGTAGTATTGGATTCACCCAAAAAATTCGAAATTGAGTTTTCAACAGATCTTCACGTTTTAGAGTACCCTGAACCCAAAAAACATGTTTTTTTCATTGGTCGGTTTGTCTGTGAACAGAATATCTCAAAAACGAAAAGAGGTATGGCGGTGAAATTTCATAGGTATATAAGTTTTGTGTATAGTACACAATGTGTAGTAATGCTTAAAAGTTAAAAATCAAATGTTTGGTTAATTGTAAGATCACTGTAAAAGGAAGTGTATCATACCAGATTTTTTTTGTTATATGACTCATCTTTCCATGTCATGGATTATATTTTATTTTGGTTTATTTCTAGTCCCATATTTTGTGCACCAAAAGCAAGGCGCTGATTTCGATGGTGCTGTTATGGTCTCTACCTATTTATGCCACTTGTTCTTATCAGTGGCGTATTTATGGGGGGGGGGTCCAGGGGGTCTAAACCCTCCCCCCGTAGCTAACTTAAAATGGTAAATATTAAAAGCCTGTTGAACTATCTTTGTGCGTAAAAATATATAACTTTTTCTTTTAAATAACTGTCAGTTTTACCGAGCTTCAGCATCTACTTTTCAAAAGTTTGGCATTTTATTGTAAGTACGCATATTTAGGCAACGCATTACAAAACAATAAAACATTATCAGTTAGTTCTGTTTCATGCAGAAAAGGCTGAATGGTTTGGCAATTTTATCCATTCACCACAATGTGGAAATATCGGCCTCCGAAGTAATTGACAACTTAGCGAAGAATCTTAGGCGACTTCCATTTGTAATATAATAACTTTACTTTATTTGATATAAAATAATGTGTAATGACATTTGTTAGTAACAATATAGGAATAGGTTTTGATTCATCAGTCGTTCTTTTGGAGCATCAAAATCGTGTATTTAAAGTCAATTTTTTCTCAATTTTCCCTGTGAGGACCCCCCGACCCCCCCCCCCCACTTCCTGGGGGGTTTTCCGTACTCCTCAGACCCCCCGGTATCTGTCCCTTGAAAGCAACTCTTACATTTCGATTTTAACCCCCCCCCCCCCCGGAGCGTAATTCTAAATACGCCATTGGTTCTTATAATCTTTTCTAGTGTTACATTGAAGAGTAGTGCTGATAGGGAATTACACTATCTTAATCCATTTTTCACCTCAAATTTTTGTGATACTCCCCATTTAGCGTGTTTTCTCTTGATGCTGTTGTATGCTTGTTTCAGGTCTGCAAATAACAAATTACTTACTAATTTTTGTTGATAACTTGAAGCCTGTATATCTCTGAGCAAATATATTTGGTCTACTACCGATCTTTCCTTCTTAAATCCATTTTTTCCTAGAATTGTTTCCATGTGTGGTGTTATTTTATTTTTTATACAAGTGATTAACATGTTATAGGTCAAATTTAGCAGCGCTATGCCTCTATAATTCTCACAACTTTCTCTCTCACTATTCCTATATAAGGGGAAAATGATCCCTTCATTCCACGTTTTAGGCATTTCTTCTTTTTTCCAAATTTCTTCCCATAGTTAGTTCGCATACCTTTTTTTGTAACTTTCCTCTGCCATACTTGATCCTCCCTGCCTCGATTTCGTTTGAGCCTGTACTATTATTTTCAGCTATTTTATTATTTCTTCAACTTCCTGGTCGTACGGGGCTGGTCATCTACATCTGGTGTTCGTTCGTTATTTTGCATGTTAAGCAATTCCTGGAAATATGCTGCCCATTTTTCAGTTTTTTGTTTTTATCTCCCCCTAAATTTCCATATTTGCCTTTGCACATAGTTGTTTTCTCTTGATGTGTTCTTTTTGTTCTTTTTACTTTTTGATAAAACTTTCTAATCTCTTTATTCACATATTTTTGTTCTATTTCTTCTAGCAATCTATTTTGGTATTTTCTTATATTTTCCCTGCACAGTATCTTACATTTCTTTGTTTGTTCTTTATATTTGTATTTCTTTGCGTCCAAAGGTTCTCGCAACATTCTATGCTTCTATGCTTTTGCTTTATAAGCTGCTGTTTGTGTTTATGATTTTTTCTATTGTGTTTGCTGTTTCCTCTATATTTACAATCTCTGTTTCAGGTTCTAGTCTTTCTTCTATTGATCTTTCATAGCTTTCCCCATGTGGTGTGATCATGTAGATCTATCTTTTACAATCCTTTTCTATGTATTTGGTTTGTCTCGTTGTTAACTGGTACTATTTGTCTAAGCTTTATCACTACTAAGAAATAATGTTAATCTAAATCAGCATCTCCATAGCTTCTTACATCTTTAATGCATTTTTCGCTTTTTTTCAATTAAAACATGATCTATTTGGTTCACCTTCTTACTGTCAGGTGATATACAGGTACGCTTGTGTATCTATTTTCTTGTGATGGTAGTACATACTTTTGATCTTCATATTTCTATCCATCGTAAAATGTATTAATAACCAGCCATTTCGTTTGTTTCTAGGTGCTTACTATATTTTCCTATTGATGGTTGATATATTGATTCTCTTCCTATTTTGGTGTTGCACTCTCCTAGTACTATTTTCAAATCGTACCTTGGAATTTTATTGTAGGTCGAACTATTTTCTTGGGAAGCAACGGGTTTGTGAAGTAGTTTCCCATTTCTTTCTGCATGATGTTTTACACTTTTATAGTTGGCACTGTGGCTTTTATGTCTTTCAAATAAACCTTGCCACCTATTACCGTAACGCTGGTGCGTGGCCCTTACTGGATGCTTATCTTTTGATAAATTCCGTTTAATCTTAACCAGCATATTCTTTCTGTTATTGGTGTAAAATTCATCAGTGTAGCTTGTGATCTATCACTCTTCTATTTTGAGCACTACTTTTAAAAAACGTATATCCATCCACTTCACAAATAGCATTACCTGTTTGTTTCCCTTGTATATAACTATTTTATACTTTTTATACCTAATTAATTGATTTATTGCGTCGGCTTCAAAGGTGCCCTTTACATTCCATGTTGCTAACAATATCTTCTTTTTGTCTCATGTTAGTTTTATTCTTTTAATATATCTACTTTTTTCTTTATTATTGGTTATATCTATCTTTTTCGAATTTCCTCTGATCGCTGATATAGTTTTACTTATCGAGTCATCCCTACTAATTAACCTTTTCATTGCCAATGTCGTCATCTGTTTTTCAATCCTCTCATTCTTTGTTAGTTTTTTGTACTGATAACTGCTTTTTCTACATCTTGTAGGTTTGGATTCCAGTCATATCTTCCACCATATATGGTGATTTTCTAA
This sequence comes from Agriotes lineatus, assembly GCA_940337035.1. Taxonomy (NCBI): domain Eukaryota; kingdom Metazoa; phylum Arthropoda; class Insecta; order Coleoptera; family Elateridae; genus Agriotes; species Agriotes lineatus. Next base: position 198,118,213 of record OW679194.1, read on the forward strand.
CAACCTGTTGTAACTTCATATTCTTTTTTTCTTTGTTCTCTGACAATGCTTTTTAATTATGCTTATGTTTTTCTTTCTTCAAAAGTAAAATAATTATATTTAACTCTTCTTTTTATATTTTTATTCCCTTAATGACCACGTTATTCTTGCGTTTTTTCTTGTTTCTCCAACCTGTTTTTTAGTTTCTAGTTTCCAACTATTTCTTCTCTTTGTCTCATTTCTGCTGTTTTTTATGCATTTCATCTTTTAGGTGTCGAATTTCGTTCAATGGCGACGTTTCCACATCACTTAACATATCTTTTAATTCTTACATAGTTTTCTCGTGAGCTTCACTACTATTTTCTATTGCTATTATTTTATGTTGTTCGGTTTACTCTTTTGTTCTTTGTAAAAATATTTTGTTGGTTTTCCTCTTCCAGTATATTTTCACCAGTTTCTTTTCTATAATTCTTTAGAGATCTAATTACTTTTTACTACTTAAAAAAGTGTTCTTCCTTTTCTTCGCTTGGTCCTCTTCTCTTTTTATTTTGATCGCTATACCTATTCATGTATGTTTATATTTTATACATTTTTACCATTGAATAACACTAATGCTTCATTGCTCGTTATCAGACGATGTTATTTTAACACTCACTCAATATTAGGTAAAAATGTCTACTATTCTTCGTTTTTTCACGTTTGCTATATGTTGATCAATGCATATTAGCATATTAGCTTCTTCTTTTTACAACTTTACTTTTTGTTTGAAATCGCACTTAACTTGTTCTGCTGTAACAATTTTTGAATCACTACGTAACGAAGACGTGTTTACGTAACCGCGTCGCCGTAACATGTAAACCAGAACAAATAAGATCCTTAAGAGGTATAATTAATGTCACACATAAAATTGTATCTCAAAAACGAAAAGAGGTGTGGCGTTGAAACTTCATATATAAGTTTTGTGTACTATCTAGATGTGACAGCAAGCTTTTGAAGAAAATCGCATAACCGGAAGTAGGTGTTTACTCTTGTGATTTTTCAGTTTTTTCGATTTTTCAAAAATGGTTAGCCGGGGTCGGTAGCTCAGTGGTAAGCATCCTGGCTACTGATCTAAGGGTCGCGAGTTCGATTCCCGGCCCCGGTGAGGTTTTCAAAAATAAAAAAATGCAGATGAATGCCTCTACAGAATGCCATCATTCGGAAGTGATGTAAAGCCGTGGGTCCCATGTTACTACGATGTGTAGCATGTAAAAGATCCCTTGCTAGGGTTGGAACTCCTTAGTCTCGGCAAAATTCTAAGTAGGACTTTGACCATATGACCAAAGCAGTCGGTGTCTAAGGTACCTGGTACTCTGCATGCCTAGACCTTGTCCATTAACAAACAAACAAACAAACAAACAAAAAATGGTTCTAACGATTTTTTTCAACTTTACATTTTTATAACATTTTTAATGTGTATTGATGTGAGATAAGTTATTTTCCAGTTGAATACTTGTAAGATGCATTTCTTTTGTTTTTTTTTCTATTTTTTTTTATTAACTCCTATTTTAAATAGAACACCCGGTATGTTATTACATTTTTTAATTCAGCTTAAAATTTTAGAGAAAATTTGTCTCTTCAACTAACGCTCTATTTTGTACCGTATTTGTGGATTTATAATTTTTGACAAATGCTTAAAAATTAAAAAACAAATTTTTGGCTAATTATAAGATCACTGTAAAAGGAAGTTGTGTGAGTGTATTACACCAGATTTTTTAGAGTATAAGATATGTAGAAAAGAATGAATAATTTTTTAGTGAAAGAATTATCTACATTGCTTTAATATTTTAAAAAGTGCGATTTATTTTCCGCTGCTTCTTTCGAGTTATATGCGTTTCGCGCCTCGCCGATCACTGATTTTCACCACCGCCCAGGAAGCAAAAGAATAACATCCGGAATAATTAGAGGAAAGATGCATTTTGGGCAGTTGTTAGACCAATACAAGTGATACATTTTTCCAAAACTTCCCGTCCCTCTCCTTTGTAGTTCCTTCCCAGTGCCTCTTTGAATTTCACGTTCTAAGACTTTAGAAAACTGCTTTCTATCTCAATAATCAATTATTGTAACGATGTATTTTTGCTTTATCTTAAAAGAATATGCTAGTAATATATTTTTATTTAATTATGCACTAATGTTAACAGATCTTTCTTAATTCTAATGAAATCCAAAAAACGGTATTTTTTATTTAATTTCAAAGTTTTGATCTATCCTTGTAGCTTGTTTCAAAATTACAATACAGTTTTAATTATACATGTAGGGTAAGCCACCCAGTGATTGGCCTTCTATTCTGATAACTAGATTTGAAAACTCACTATATTTCACCAACTACCATAATGTGAACGGCGCCATACGTTTTTGATAGGTAATAGATCCAAATTTATAAAAAATACGTTACTTTTACTTATCTCTTAGTAAATTTTGCAGAATTAATTAATCAGTTCTGTGGATACCAAAAGCTACTCATTGGCAGCATATATTCACCGATTAGCCCCCAGATGTTTTAGTTATTGGCCACTGAATGTAAGCGAAAAAGAAAAAATAATGAAGTGGGGTTTTTATTTAGAATAAAATTGATTTAACAGAAATACAAAAATAAAATATATAGATTTATATTCCAAATAAAACGCAACTTAACAAAAAATTCAAAATTAGTTCAGAAACAAAACGCATTTTTGTTTTTTCATTTATATTATTTGTAGGTATTTTTGATCCTTTAAACGAATTTGACACATAAATATACTAGAGATCGATTTGTGCAAGTTTAACCGTTCAATGCATAAGGCATGGTAAACACGTCTGCATGAATTGCATTTTACCCCCAAGTTTTGATAACTCAAATTTTTAGTGCAAGAGTAATAGAACCCGTGGATAATTTCTGTTTTGTGAAAGTAAAAGCAGATTTGACTTCTGAGTCCTTTTCGGAAAAAAACCATTTCTTCACTTTTTCAATATTTATTCTCTTCTGGTCTAGCCCTTCTTGGTGTGCTTCCTTTTCATAATTGTCCACAATTTTTTCAGATGAGCATTATTGCATGTCAACTTCTGTTAAAATCTTACTCCTTTTTTCATAACTATTCTTGCAGCCTGGAAGGTTATTTTTATTTTCTTTTTCACAATGTTAATAATTTTCTTCAGCCATTTCTTCATCAGCTACTGCTAGGATGCTCATCTGATCTACTAGTTTCTTATTTTCTTCAATGACGTTTGATATGTCGCTTTTATTATCATTCATCACGCAGCCTGTCAAATTCTTGTTTAAATATTTTTGAATTATTTCCACTTCAACTTTCTCTTTTCTTATTTTCTCAGTACTCGTTTGTTCCAGCGATTTTTCATATGTGGATTTAGAGAGCTCAGTCTGTATTTTAGGTTTTTTAGGCAGACCTTAGAAGTTGTTCTCTCTCTGACATTCTTTATCGTTTTAGTATCTTTAGCCTTCTTTTTCTCATTTTGTTTTTCAAGCCTCATCCTTTTTCTCTCTTCCTTCTCAATTAGTTTCCGTTTTTTAATTCCTCTTCTTTTGCTTTCCTTTTCAGCCATTGGGTAGACGTAATCGCAAATGGTATTTTTTGGATTTCTCTTTTACCATTAGTAGGAGTTTTAGCATGACATAATGTTTTGTTTACAGAAATAGAACAATCTTTTTTTGACCTTTTCTGAGCTGCAAAGTAGCTCTTGGAATTTTGTATCATCTTGAAACTTCTCTTAAGGGTTTTGCGTTTTTAATTTCCTCAAGAGCTTTTTGTATATCGTTCTCGGTGTATTTATTGTGATATTTTTTTCGCCCAGAACCATTTTTGGCATTGTCTTCACCTAAAAATAAGTAAGTTTCAGTGATTGACCTTTAATGAAATTCAGTTATTGGCCCCCAGCCAGTCACTGGATACGAGGCAATTATTGGCCAGATTTTAAAACAAACTGAAACATATACATTATTTCAATACAAAGCAAACTATAAAATTAGTTTAGTATGATTACTTGAAAATTTCAGAGATTGGCCGTGCGGCCAATCACTAAATAAAACGTGCAACATAATATTCAGTGACTGGCCACCAGATTTGATAGAGAATTTTAGGTTTTAATGTACCATCATATCAAAATTCCATCAAGTATACTATTAGAAAGATACTAAATTCATTTCCTTAGTAATAACATGTAAATATTTAGAAAAAATGACTTACTACTAGCAGGACACTCTTGTCGGAACACACAATATTTCCAGTAACTACAGCTTGTTCCGTTCATCGACATATAGAAATGGACCGTTAATGAACGACTGCGCAACTCTTTGCGTTAGAAAGAGAAAGAGAACACTTTAAGAACTATCTTTTCTTTTCCTGACGGCCTCCTATTGGCCGACAGAAAATGTTCCTTTTCCTGCCGGCCTTCTATTGGCCGACAGAAAATGACGTCACAGCGGGCGGTCGCGCTGTACGCTACTGAGCGCCAACAAGGACAGAGCGTTCTCAAGTCATATGCGTTCTCTTTCTATCCCGCTTGGCTCGCGCAGCTCTGACTAGCGGTCCATTTTTATATGTCGATGGTTCCGTTCACTACCTCCTACACCGTTATCTATTTATGAAACTGGCGGGAAAATTCTTAGACCGTTTGACACCAGAAACTAAGCAGTGTTGCCAGATTGTGCTGATCTATACAGATACAAGATTACTATCTACAAATTCTTAATAATTTGCGTTTTAATGCAACGGCCAATAAGTAGATGCTAAATAGGAAAAGGCCAATCACTGGGTGGCTTGCCCTATACATTGTATATAGTTAAAATCTACAATTCGGAAAAATTTTAAGTAGGACTTTCACCATATGACCAAATCAGTCTGTTTCTAAGGTGCCTGGTACACCGCATCCTTAGACCTTGTCCATTACAAACAAAAAATCTACAGTAAATGCAAAGCCACTCGCCAAAAGGAGTATCATTTTCTTCTAGAAGGGCAGGTGAGTGGTAACATGACAATCCATTGCAGTGTTCATGCATTGTTCAATGCCTTTTGTCCGGTATGATCTTCCACGCCTCGTATCCTGCAACTGAAGGTCAGGATGTGGAAAATATTGCGGATACAAAAAAAACGGGTTTGAATTGCTTCGCAATGTGTGAGCACTGCAATGGATTGTCAATTTACCACTCACCTGTTTTTCTATAAGAAAACGACACTTTTTTGGTGAAGACCCTGTATTTATTGTAGATTTTAAATGTATACAATGTAAATAATTAAAACTGTATTGTACTAGAACTTATTTTGTCATTTTTAAATAAGTTTAAAGGATGAAACAAAAGTTTGAATTTTAAATTAAAGTTACCGTTTTTTCGATTAAAAAACTGAACACTGGCGCAAATTTAAATAAAAATATTTTTATAGTACGTTCTTTTAGAATAAAGTAAAAAATACATCGTTACGACCAATGGTTACCAAGATATGAAACAGTTTTGTAAAGTCTCCGAGGGGCCGGGAGTTTTAGGACAATTTACCTCTTGTAGTTGTCTAAGAACTGGTCAAAATTCAGCTTCCTCTTAATTATTCTCGACGTCATCCTTTTGTTTCCTGGGCTACGTGGTACAATTCAGTGATCGGCGAGGCGCGACACCCATATAACTCAAAATGCGCAGGCGAACATAAATAATATGTTTTACAATAATAAAGCAATGCAGGTAATTTTTGTACTAAAAATATCTTTATTACTTTCTACATATTTCATACGCTGAAATTTATACGGCGCTTTTTCGGTACGCTTTGTTTAAACAATTTCTGTAGCAATAGTTTTGATATAGCATTAGTAAAATGTTATTCCAGGTAAAAATTTAAGAAATATGTAATCAATACACAAAACAATTTTCTAGTACATGGAAACGACCTATGAAGCTCGTAGGCCTAAAACATACTTCGAATAACAAAGTATTGCAGATTCTAAAACTTACATTTGGCAAAAATTAAAAATTGAATTACAACTCCAATATGGTTGAGGGACTTGTTTCATTATGTTATAATGTAGAATCATATCACGAAATTTTGTAAATTACATAATTGGAGAATACTTAAATAATGAAAAGTTTTAAATTTTGAACTTTAACTTTTCTTTCTCTAACGTTGGTTGGGGTTAGGAATTAATATTATAAGCCTCCTCAATGAAGTGCAGTATCCGGAACTTTGGTAGTTTTTATGTAAAAAAATTTGTTGGTAGAGTAACTGCATCTTTCTATCCCCTCTTCACTAGGCTAGACGTAACTTCTCCAAATTCTGACATTAATTAATTCGTCGTCTCTGATAACGTCCCGCTTTGTAAACAAACACGTGGATACCTTTATCATATTATCATAATGTGTACCTGCTAAAGCTTACTTTTACTGCTGACTAAACTTCCAATAAATGCTTTGTGCTCCATTAGCTATCAAGATTAAATGTGTTAAGCTACATTCAAGGGCGTAGCCAGGATGCCAGATAGAGGGGGGCAAACATTTATACACACAATTAACTACTACTATTATTATTATAGTTTTATTTCATTTTTTACAAATTAAAAAAATTATAAGTTAAATTGTTATCAGTTTTCGCAGATCGTTTTATGACTCATCTTCTAGCTCCTTCCTTTTTTCCAGTACCTTTTTTTGTGTACACTAGGCAGCCATAGTCCACTAAAACGGTCTTCTGATATTATTCCTGGGATTGTAGCACAGTCCCGCTTAATTTTTAAAATTACATAAAATAACTGTGTATTTTGTAGTTTTCAAGTGTGATGGTAGGTTTTCACTCTTTTCTCGGAATAGAACGCACACATACAGTCAGATATTGGAAGTGGGACAAAAACCTGCCTGTTCGATATTTGGCGTGTAATTACATCTACATCTAGATTATTCAGAAACGGCTGTTAAGGGACAAATCTGTGAAGGTTTTCGCTACTACGCCATGAATATCATGATACCAGCTTGTAAGCACATTATATATAGGCCATTCACTAAACACAAAAACACTTTAATGTTTTTGAAGTTGGCATTGTATACAATTTTTGTACTGGGGATTCTGTATTTTGTTTTGCAGAGGTTTCCCCACCTGCATAAAGGCAGGTTTGAATTTAAAAATGACAATTAATATTTCTCATTATTTCAGTGTCAAAGTAGATATTTTCCGGAAATTCTCGCTAGAACTTTTATAAAATGTAATAAAAATTCCTATTAATAAACGCTACGTTAATAGTATCCACCAGAGTATTTGTATAATATCCTTAATAGTAGTTATTTATAACAGTTATGACAGATGCTAAGTAAATGTCACACCTTTAACCTATTAGTTTTAGTCATATATCTAATACTTACTATATTGCTAGCGGCTATGAGTGGGAAAGTGGCCGATGAAGTGAAACACACAACCAACTCCTTAATGTATACGGTGAGCTGTGCGCAAGCGCGGCGGCGTCGTCCGCCCAATGGGAAAGTGGTCCCGCCCAATGGGGAAGTGGTCAAGTTTAAAATTCGCTTCTAAAGGCGGAGTTCGAATTCTCACGCATGCGCACGAGACGCGTTATACTATAAGTGAGACTATGTCGGCGCCGTAATGTTTTCTGAAGTTTCCAGGCCCTACCAGCAATATATGTGTATTATATATATGGTTTTAGTAACTTTTTGTAAGTACATTCCTAGACAAAGATGAATTTCAGAAGTACACTCATGAAATATTGGAAATCAAAGGCCACTTTGTGTTTTTATGTTTAGTGAACAGACTATACTTACCCATTACCTCATTCAATTTTCTTTTTCGAACTGAAAATATTTCCATTTTTATTATTTTTTCGTTAGTTTTGAACCAGGCTATTGCCACGAATAAGTACGATTTGAAAATTAGTACTTATCCCAGAACGAAATACCCTTGTTGTAACATGTACAGCTTGATGGTATAGTATACAGTGGAATGAGTCGTATGAGCGTGCTTCTTCCTCATTTGTTTTTATCTAGAATCATATTTATAACCTATTATAGCTTCTTTTTTTTAAATCTTGTAGAATCTGAATTGCAATAATGAATATAAATCAACTGTCGTTTGCTCTTTATAAATGTTTAGGGGTGGGCAGTTGCCCCTCCCTGGCTACGCCCATGGCTACATTATGTGAACCTGGCGCGATATTATTTGGTCGTGCACTAAGTTATCAGATCATACTTAACCGTTGCCTACCAAAATGTACAAGTATTTAATAATTTTGAACGCGTGTTATTTTAATTATTTGTTATCGTGTACTGAATCATCTTATTTAAGGCGCTGATTGTTTACCTGTTCGGTAAAACGAGTACTGGGATTAATAGGATTAATAGGAATAATAATCTCTAGGAAGCTACTAACCACTGCTGATCTGTTGTAATATCACCAATGATATCATGTAATCACCAAAATATTCAATATATTAATGTTTGTAGGAATTAATTATTTTTATCGTTACTTTGTTACCTCTGATGTTATTTATTGACTGTATCCAAAATGTCATGTATAACATTTATATATTGATCTGGCAATAAATCATTTAAAATTTAAAAAAAACATAAAATTATTCTAAAAGCGAAACTCCATCCGAAAGTTTAAATGATGAAAGTAAAGCAACAAAGGTGTGGAAACGATGAAGAATACATTTAATTTCCAGAAAAATGATGATTTCCTCATATTTCAATCAAATTAGTTTCCAGATATTGCAAGATTCAGATACTATGGTGCATCAATTTTATTCGTCCTTGAATATTAACTCTACCAATGCATATTTCACATGTAACGTGTTTGGTTGTCCTCAAAAGCATTATTTGCGCACACACTTCTGTATAGCTTTGTATGCTGAGCTATGTTTTATACATTACTAGCTTTCTACATCATTTTATTCTAAAATGGACACAGTGGAAAAAAATTATAATTTTAACCCCTTTCCCTTTTCACTTTTGCTCCATGTTTAACCCTTTAGGGGTAAAATTTTAAAAAAACTTTGAAATCTTTCTAAATATTTTAAAAAGACACATCTATATGCCAATAAAAGGATGTTTTGATTAAACAAACGCAGAAAATAGAGTTCGCATCTTTTAGGTCAAATCATGAAATGTGTTTTTAGGCATTTGTATGGGTAATCTTTGTAAACAAAACAAAGTGAATATCTCATCGGACCTAAGAGATACTGAGGAACTCGTGAAAATACATTTTACCCCTTTTCACCCCACTTAGTGGTCGAATTTCGAAAAATCCCTTTCTATTATTTCACTACGTAACCAGGTCCCGGTCCCGGGTGATGTAGCTTGAACAAGCCTCCACGTTCGATCAGTAGAGTTAAGCAACGCTCTTTGTGGTCATAACTTGGATGGGAGTTCCACGGCTGCTTCTACCGGCGCATCTTGGTACGGCTGCCACGGAAATAGTTGGTCCCGGATGTCATAATAACATCATGACAGTCGTTAGTGGGGTTGGAAGTCCCCATAAATCGAAGCAGGACATTTGGGCGCCGCCGTCTGGGCGCCGCCGTTTAGACGCCGGCCGTTTGGGCGCCCGGACTTTTAGGCCCCGCCGATTGGGCGCTGGAAATTTGGGCGCCGAAATTTAGAAATATCAAAAATAGTCCACGATTCTTCTGTTATTTATCGTAAATATGATTTTTTGCAAGCAATTTCAAATGACATTGTTCACGGTGTAATAGATTTGATATAGATGTATCTATTTAAGTAAATTTACAATTACTCCACAAAATGTAACACAATCAACTTATGGCTTGGGTAAAAATGAAAACTTCTGCATTTATAATATTAAACCATTCCAGAAAATTAAAACAAATATCATCGTGATAGCAATTATTTATTATATAACAAGTAAAATCAGGTTACAGTTACTTAAGTAGTATACATTAGTCACATAATAAAAAATAGAACTACCATATAATCCACCACCAGTTTTTGTTGAAAACTTTTGCATTTATAATCTTAAACCAATCCAGAAAATTAAAACAAATATCATCGTCATAGAAATTATTTATTATATAACAAGTAAAATCAGGTTACAGTTACTTAAGTAGCATACATATAGTCACATAATAAAAAGTAGAACTACAATATAATCTGCCACAATTACAAGAAGACATTATGTAAAATTATTAATAATAATTAAGCAACATTATTAGAAGTTTCAAACTATTTAAAAATGTATACTACTGGCGTCCAAACGTCCTGCGGTCAAAAGTATGGCGCCCAAACGGCGGCGCCCAAACGGCGGCGCCCAAATGTCGCGTACCGCCCATAAATGTACAACGACGCCTATAATTGGCCTAACGGCTGTTGGATGAGTACGAAATAAATAAATAAATAAAAGAAATGTCTTGCCAAATTTCAAGTTTCTGCTACCAGGTGTTACGGCTCTGCGTTGAGATGTGGGTGAATCAGTACTTCGTCTTTTATAGATATAGATTTTAAATAGTGTTATAGATAAAACATTATGAACATTCTACGTAGAAGCGGGTTGTTAATAATTTCTTTATTTCTTAATTGTTAAGGAATGAATAACTTTCAAATGCACATACAGCATCAATATATAAAATACATTTTAAATAAGTTGAGCAGAGACTACCTATCAACCTAGAGCAACGATATTGATAAATATCAGACCTAAACGTCCTGGTGTTATATAGTATATTACTTTACAAGGGATGTAGGTAACATTTACACTACGGAGGACCGTTTGATAACTAAGTGTGCGAAGCAAATGAGGGTAGCAAGGTGCGAGATAGTGTAAATCTTCCTACATCCTGTGTAAAGTACATAATTTTTTCACTACCAATATTTCCTTATGTAAAATAAATGGTAATAGTTTAAAATTATTACATTTGTTACCGCCAAAAACGTTATTAACGGCACAAAACGGATCCTCAAGTGTGAAAAACAAGGCCACACGCTTGGGAGCCAAATCTGTTACCCACAAAAACGACTTTAACGACATAAAAGCGACACAATCGGATACATAGCCCCAACCCCGTTACGATGGACGGTAACAAAAGGTTGCTCCGACTAAGACTCAGTTGGAAGGGGGGTTCCTTACGACCTTTGAATTAGGACTACAATTCCATTAAACGAGATAAAATATATTAAAAATTGAACGCCACCACTTTTGTTGGTACACACGCCGTCTACGTAAAAGTGGAAAATATAGACAGGACTATAAAGGTGTTTGCAATGCTTGATTTCCACCAGCGGCAGGATCAGTGAACTTCTCTTTAATTCATATTCTTCAACACTCCCCGGTATTCCTTACAAAGAAAACACAATATAAATTCGCATGCAACAGTTGAAATGATAACTCAAATTAATTAATTAAATGAAATCTGTTAAGTTAAAAACATGAAATAATAGTACAAATGTGGAGACAAAATGAAATGGTTAGTAAACAGTTAAAATTACTTAGCTAAAACGTTCATCGCCAAAAATGGAGTTTGACAACAACATCAATTTACAATAACGGTCTCATTACTCGTGAATTTGACAACAACCAAAATTTGCTACGGCTATATTTACTAAATTTTCATTAAAGGTGACACATAAAATCTCAAAGCATCGACGGTAGTTTAAATGTACGTACGCACACGTTGTACAAAAGGGTTTTAAAATTCACTGTACGAACTAGGAACCAGTACCTGGTTTGCGGAATCCAGAGAAGTTAGCCTGATGCCTACTGAAACTGCTCACCGGTGAAACAGCTACTGCATGAAAGGTGTTTGCGGGGTGCGGAAACAGAGCTTCAATTATGTCTACCACCGCCATCGCCAGGGGTTGACTGGACGATAATCCCCTCAACGGGTGAAAAGACGTAACGAAACTTCCAATAAAGGAATGACAAAACGTGCGAGATACAACATAACGTCTTAGTTAAGCTGGTACCTTTAAGAATCCAATTAAATCCGCTTCATGCGTGATGGAAGACTCGCGGCTTCCCGTTAAATATGCTTCGACCACAACTAACTTCTTTGCGACACTTCAACCCCGACAGCTACTGCACTTCTCCAGGGGCACAACATTTGGCGGAAAGCACACAGTTTATTTTTAATACGAAGGCACTTTCCACAGGGTACCGCGCCCACGCAGGGCGCGCGTCTCGCACCAAGAAACCACTTATTAAGTCAGCCAAACCGAGGCGAAAATTAATTCAAAGACGCGGGCAGCCCAACAGCCGTTGCAGCATCCTAAAATTCATCCCTCGTTTACAACGACACGCTACATTTTCCGTCGCCTAATTTCAAAGTGTTGCAACACCAAATGCAGCATATGACCAAATATTTCGGGGAAGCACCGAGCGTTTCATTGCGGCTTCTTGTCGCCGCGGAAGCAGTAAAGAGGGCGATACGCGGGCTACGTCATTGCGACCGGTGCAGAAAACATATCTAGCTTTAGAACACGGATAAATATAATTGAATCGATACCCCTAAACAGCCTGCGAACGGAGAATTGAATTGAAGGTCCTAAAATAACCTGCAAAGCATTAATGGTTCAGTGAGCGGAAGAAAGTATCGGACAGAGTAAAGGTTTGATTGTACCACTAAACTACGAATTTAGCTTTATGGGGAAAATACAGAAACTTACTCATTTTGAAGAATTGTCCGTCCAAGGGTCATCATGCCATTACATATAAAATGTTATTACTGATCTAACAACATGCATCATGTACTATTTTATTCTTGTGTAAAACTGAAAATTGTTTAATTGATAAACTTTTTAAATATTTTGTGGAAACACCTAAGCAAATTTGGCAACACTGTCGTATGTAATGTGAGCCGTAAATTCTAAAAAACAAAATATACGGAACGATCCATTTAAAAACTCAAAAGTTAATGACATTTTCGGTGAAATCGGAAGTCGGCAATTTTGATTATATTTGTCTGTCAATCTTAAATTGTGTTTAATATCCTTGTAGCAAGGTTCATCCAAATCCATTGGTAAGTAAAGGAGATCGAAACATAGTCCTGATATCGTTGTCACCCGGTATACGCATTTTAACTCGTTGATATCTACATGTATAACATGATTATTATTTTCATAAATTATAGTAATTTTATAGCTTTTCATAATCCAGTACCGGGAGTTATATAATCATGCAAAAATTGTAAAAATGTCAATTCTGAAGCTTGTAAGTTCTATTACTAAAATATCTTTCTGATCGTGGATAAGTGTATTAGAATTAACTTTTAAAGAACTAACATGTGAGATAGCTCGCAAGTACGTTACAAACATATATGAACAACGTAAAACAATCAAAATTAACGTTGAAATAATTGTCTTCAAAGGGGACAAATGTCAAATATGTCTAAAGACGATCTTTGCAGAATCCAGCTCTGTTCATGTTCGCATGCATTTAAAACCTAACGCGATTTACACACCACAGCGCTTTCCTAAAGAGCGTATAAAAATTCTCACCCTTGAATGCGAGCCTTATCGCGTTTTGACTGTAAACATTTTCCGGTATCAAATTTACCTTGAAGTGAGCCCATGGAAAGTGCTGCGTCGCATACTGGCTTGCCCTCGAGTTACATCAGCCAAACCTCGGCTGGCAAATAGAGCCACACGAACGACTACGGGCAAATCTCGGAACTGCTAACTGACAACCCTCGGTCGTCTGATGTTACGAAATACTAGAGCGTCGCAACTACCCCGTTACGTGTCGTAATTCGCATACCTTTTTTGTGTACGTTGAAAAAGGCGTCTGCTTCAGCAAACGCTGCATTGTGAACCCCACAAGAACTGATATGCAGCAAATTACTTACTGCGATGCTATCGAAGTCCCTTGTATTTACTTTACTCTTCGTATGGTAAATTCACATCGCCGCCAGCCCGCACCAGAAGATGGGCATGTACGCACTCGAGCAAAGCCCGCACACTAATAATTGCTTATTCGTGAAATGATTTTCAGTTAAAACTCCCCTCACTACACGGACAGGCTCTAGATTGTCGTTTAACGCTACGCATGCAAATTAAGTTTCACAATGGGTCCACTACACAGGGACGGCTTTACGTACTTTTGTTGCTAATCGAGAATACATTCCTTAAATCAAATGTATAATAGTAAAACACAGTAAATACAACATGGCTTTCCTTTTAAGTATAAAAATAAGCATAATTGGCAAGGGATATACCAAGGCCCGTTTCAATACGTGCCGTCCAAGTGCACTCAATCGTAATGAAATTATATATACGAAGGTACTGTAAGATTGTGGCTTTTGGGGCGTTATTTCTTACATAAATGTGTTCATATATAGAGGTTGAAATAAAACGCGTGTTGCTTCATGAACCAATATAATGAACTAAATAAAAATTGTTTGCGATCGTCACCTTAACAACACAAACCAGGTGACTAGATGATCGCTACAGTACTACATCTATGAGATCGGGAGATCTTCGTGCGAAGTGTATTTCCAGTGATTCCGCTGCCATCACATTTTGATCTAAATGTCTGAAGTCTTTACATCAGCTCTAATCAGATGAAATTTCTAAAAAGAATAACTTTATCTCTTTGAACTTCGGAATTGTTCTATGACGCACATTTCATATTGCTGATTCGACAGTCTTATATTATCAAAATCGTTATTAAATTACCTAATGTTTGCATGCTTATCTGATGCCTTTGAAATAGAAAAGAATATAATAACCTTTTTTCTTAAATGCCTTGTGTAATTCTTCGATGGCTTCACCTCTGCTGCGTTTATTATTATATAATATCGCCTCGTCGAGACCTACGTGAAGTGCAGATATGAGTAGTTTATTTTTATACATACCACTTGACTTTTACTAAATGTAGCATGCACTTAGTTTTTATCAAAATTAAAATGCTTAGGACCTTTCTTTATGTCAGCGTGTAATAGAGGTTAAACATGAGTCGACAAACACGTCGTTTTCAAAATGCTGGGCGTTAATTTTACCAAATAATTAATATTTTTAATAATACAAGAGCAACACACCAAAAAATCGATTACATAATATGTTCAACATGTTCACTGCTCACAAACACACATGATTCAGCTCTTTTACTGAACTGTATTATTAAATGGAATAGCAGTTATTCATTTTTAACGTGATACAAGTTGAATTTGCGTACGAGGTTCTCGAGCATGCGCATTTTTTAAAGAATCCGAATAATTTAAACTTTCTAGTATTTGAACTATTTATTACTGGTAAGTGATTTTGTACAAAATTTAGTATCCTGTCACCTTTAAAACGTGTACGTACTCCATTGGAGGACACAACATAGCCCGTGCAGAAAAGTGGTTAAGCAATTCTCGCAAACAGCTGACTAATGGATAAGCATTTTAACTTGCGCAGTTGATATCCTTATTATATTAAATAATTGAGTTCGACACTTTTGACCTGTTGTAAAATACCAGACATATTGATTATCTGATTGTATATCTCTTCAATACATTTTCATAACTGATTTACATTTTATAGAAGTACCGTGTACACTAGGCTGTCAAGTGGCCCCATCCATAAAAATCAAGGGAGTTTAAATCAGGACAGCCCGGTGGCCAAGCTCATGAACTACTTCTACCTATCCACCTCGTATGGAAATTCATATTTAAATATTCGCGAACAATGATCCTGAAATGGAGTAGGTGCACCGACATGAATAATATTAGACATTCTGACGACAACAAAATTCAAATATTGTTCCCCAAAAACGTTGAAACTGAAACAATTTTCCTCAATATATTATCAATACATAATTGAACAAATGCATTTTGCGGATGATCGGCATAAGTTAGTCGTGCCACTGGGAATGGTATGGATACAATCTCCCATTTAAAGTACGCCAGACACTTTCACGACGTATGTCTTCTTACCGAATTTGTCGGATCATTTACAATTCTCTTCAAAATTCTTTCTTCGGTTTGTTCATTGCGGACATTTCTATGCGTGTCGCAATCATTTTTATATGGGTTTCAACGAACCGACACAGACGTTAATTTATTCGCTGAAAAATCTTCCTGCATGCAATTCTTCAATTGGTACAAACTTCTGGATACATTCAATCGAAGAACCTCAGTACCGTTTCAATTAACCCATCCACAAATAAAATACATGTCGGTCAATTTCACCTACGTATAGTCCATTATTTAAAAAACAATAAATGCGACTAGAAATAATCAACGGATATTCAGAAAACATTGAAAAATTGCCATTTCATATTTCAAAAATATTTGGCGTTTATTAACGCGACTGTAAACCACCGGGTGGCGGTGTCGGTTGAAATGGATGGGAAGGGTTCTAGGCCATTCGCCGTGAAAAGACTGGAATATATAAAAGAGTAAAAGCGTACCACATACAACACATGTTACACACACACACACACACGGAGTTATCAACGACCTGGCGGCCGAACCGGTTTGCCGACCTGGACAGTCAGCCACTAAAAACCATAAGATACACATACATAACGCGATCATCACGGCTATTGGAAGTTATTGTATTGCATTGTATTTCCCATTAAAACAATGCGATACGTTTGGCGACCCATGTGCCAGCTGGTGCTTTTGGAACATGCTGTATAGTAATGCATTGTAACTTACACTATGCCGTGTGTTTTCACACATTGGTGCGGGAGCCCGTTAATAGCATCAAGTTGAATCAAGTGAAATTAAGAGAAACATGATGAAACTCCATAGGATGTTGAAACCA
Organism: Agriotes lineatus; assembly: GCA_940337035.1. Lineage (NCBI taxonomy): Eukaryota > Metazoa > Arthropoda > Insecta > Coleoptera > Elateridae > Agriotes > Agriotes lineatus. The sequence goes on from OW679194.1 coordinate 198,134,903, forward strand.
CGAAATTGATAATGGTAATCATTTTATATTAGCATCCGGTCCTGTTTCAAAATAGTCGATAGATAGAAAATACTAGGGCACCACCATAAAAAATTCAACCCATGCATCGATAAGTCCACTCCGTTCATGGCCGAGGCGGATTGGGTCTAGTGCAAAATGAATACTTACGTGTTTGTCAACTACATGCTTACTTTCTTGACCTATTAAAGTGCAACTTCTCTTTTACCATCTTTTAAAACTTACTACTACAAAGCATAAACACAACTTTTAAATACAACGCGCGTGAAGAGCAATATTCCTTACTGCTTAGCTACTTGACTCTGTTAACTCAAAGAAACCGAAAGTATTATAAATGAGGTTTATTAAACGATTTAAAAATGACTGAAAATTTAAACAAGCAATTTACAATACCGATGGGGCCACAATTATATATAACAGCAATGAGATAACATGAACAAGAAAATAACTCGTATTGCTTGAGTAAGAAAGAGATAAACATAGTAGCAAATATTCGAGAAGGCTTGAGCTTAATTTAATTATGACATTTGTCAACTAAACATGCCTACTAAAATAACTTTTTCGTATGGCCATCTCTTTCTTACTCAAGTATTTTATTTTGTTATTCATGTTATCTCATTGCTGTTATATATAATTGTGGCCCCATCCGTATAACTACAGTTACATAATACATAAAACAAGTTGCAAAATCCAAAATACAAGTAACAAATTCGGTAAAAAACGTAACAAATAATAATGAGCAATCTCTGTAAACAACGGGAAGACGACTCAAAATAGTAAACTTCGAGTGCCCAACTCAAATCAGACCTCCAGTGTGCCACCTCGAACTGCCTTGACTTTTACACATAATAAATCAAGCTAAAGTTTGTTGCTAATCAAATAAACGTGTCTTACTTTAAACACACTACGAGGTTTTCGCACTTTGATAAACACCTTTACTATCTAAATTGCAACTGAATACCTTGTGTTTAAGCGAAGTTGCCTTTAACAGGGGTTGCTCTACGAAAAGGGGTTGATGTCATTCCGACTTTGGGCCGTGGAACACACACGTTGCAAGCTTGGCGTTGGTTAAACAAACGCTCCTGTGTATCATTGGCTATCTGTTAGATCTGCTTATAACGACATCAGGAGAACACCCCGTGCTTCCCTTCATTAACGGGATTATTTTCCGACGTTCAAAACGGTCCAGAAGTACTCCAAAAGTAATTGACAAGCTTCCCGGTAATCCACAAACGACATGCGACGCCAGTTTCCATACGAAACAGCCTGGACACCTCGACACACCGGAACGTCCATTTACAACTCGGTCTCAACTGGCACGAAGGCCACATAAGGCACAAAGTTCGAGACACGAAACGCTCCAACGAAAAGCGAAAGCTCCAAATTCAAAACTGCTAGAAAAAACTACTTTTGAGACAATTCAAGCTTTGAATCCCAGCGTATTGCCGTTGGTAGTGATGTCGCTGAGACCAGAAAATTCTCGATCTCGTCTTGTTCGAAAGTCGCGATCGAGGCGATATTATTCAATTTCTTATTCGAGATTATCTAGTTCTCGATCTCATAGTTTTTCGATAATAGTTTCTCACTGATATTATTTAAAGCCTATAATACAAAGAAGCACAATCGACTACTCTTTGAGAATATTTAGAGATTAAGACTCTACGGTTGCCAAAGCCGGATTGGGAGAGCCGCTGTAGACTTAGCGTTAGATTTTGTGGCCTTTAGTATCCGTGGAAATCCTATTGATGTATTCTGGTATATGACTAAAGGTTCTATGTCTAAGCCAACCCCACTGCTGTGCCGTTTCAAGTACACTGCAATAAATGTCGCCGGGGTAATTCCAAAACGTTAATACATGGAATGCGTTTTATTTTTGGTATTACGCAGCCGCAATTGCCTCAACTGGGTACGCACATACATAAAATTTGAGAATCGAGATTCTCCAGTTCAAGATCGATAATGACGTTCGAGAATATTCGAATCCGAGATCGAGAATCGATTTTTGAGAATTTTCGAGATCGCGATCGCTGTATCTGTACGGTAATAGTCCTTTACCGTACATGGCAACCATTACCATACTGAAACAACTGTATCTGTACGGTAATATTCCTTTACCGTACATGGCAACCATTACCATACTGAAACCGATAAACTATTGAACAAACCACGTATGTTATGAATCATAACATTCCTAGATATGTTAATAGCTATAATATATGCCCTGCAATTTTAATAATTACAGTGCCACCAAGCACACAAAAACCCCGGGTAGGGGAGGCTAGCGCTAGCTCCGTTTGACAATTACACTCCGTAGAAAAATTATAAACATTCGTAATGGCGAGAAATTTAAAATTTTTATTTTAAAAATCATTGAGTTCTTTTACATGTAACGGTGTTTAAGTTACTAAACCACTACTTATTAAATATATTCATTGTAACAAAAATAATAGTACATAGAACTACGAATACAATACATATGTTTATGATAATAAATTACTGAGAGATTATATAAAATAAATATATTAGATTGCCTAATTATCAATTATCCTAAAGGCTAATACAAGAAGTTTTTAAACAAAGGAAATAGACATTAAGATCGCCAGCGCAAAGAAAAGCTGAAGAGAGAAAACATGCTAACCCAAATACAGCATATTCCTCTTATAATAGACTTGCTTGTAATCGATTCTCGTTTTGCCATGTACCAACTACCAAAGTCCCGAGTAAAGAGTCATTTAAATGTAACTTTTGTAAACACCTGGCTCATCATCTGACTGCCAGCATTTTCCTACTCCGTAATGAGGATGAAGATATGTTTCTTCTAGGAACGTTACAAGTTATGTGTTCACACCTAGTTCTCCGTTTTCTTCTATTTTCCTTAAATACCTAGAACGCCACTCTACAATGTAGCCTCTCCATGAGCAATTTTCTTTTGTCACAGCATTTTTGTTATAATGAAAGCCTATTTCGTTTAGATTCTTTCTCAAAGTTTCTCGAAGGCCAGTATAGTTAACTTTTTCATTCAATCTGTCAGCGATAGAGCCTTAGTAACAAAGCGTGTAAGTCGGTGATTATATTTGTTTGCTGCTTTCCTTTGACAACGGAACTTAATATTATTATTAAGTTCCTAGGATAATAAAATTAGCAACGCAAGATGCAGACTTAGACGTTTTGTTGCAAGTGTTTATGTGACATGTGACACTCACAGGTAACACGACTCACGAAAATTAATCCTGGTTACAGGTGACAAACCAAACGATTTTTTCAAAAATCTAGGAAAATTTCGATAAGCAGCGGGAAAAATATAATAAGATAACTCGGAATGTAACGCTTATTAACATTTTCGGCAGGCAACAAGCCGCGGCTTTGCCTTGGCTTGTACTTGCCTACCTCAAATGTTAATAGGTCCTTACATTCCTTGTTACATGTATACTCCATTTACTTGACATCTGCACTGTCAAACTGACATTATGTTGGCACATTTTAACAATTAAATTACTGTACAGTCTAATAAAAAACACATTATTTTTGAGGTATAGTCAAGACATTTTTTTTTAATTTGACGCTGACAGTGCAGATGTCAAGTAAATGGAGTATATGTAGTGAATAACTATCTACTTACTTTCTATTTAAATTATAAATTGGCATAAAATTAAATAAATCTCTTTAACTTTTACTAAAAATCTTGTTTTACTACTTCAGTAATTTACCAGTACATTTTTAATGTTCTAACTTAATTTTTATACTTCACAATAAATTAGTTAATCTAAAAAAATGAATAATAATTTTTTCCAGTTTTGGCAAAATATTGCTGACAAATTTATGACAGTTTTTAGGTTATGTTGCAATCATTTTGACAGTGCATGTATTTGAGGATTAATGGACGACTTCCAGTCCTATTGGCCATGCTCTTATCAGACTTTTACATGCAGCTATTATACTAGTTACTGCAACGCGACGTTCCGGCGACGGAGATTAGTTTAAAATGGAGTCAGCGATCTACCAATACCGGATGGGGCAGAAACCGACAATAATGTGACATTTGAAATTTAAAAGTGACAAAGGATAGACATTTACATCCACATCTTTCGATAACTTCAAAAAAATCTTACCGGGACCGAGATTCGAACGCGTGTTTTCTGGAGCGACAATCCGTTAGTATGCGCGTACATAGTGACGCGACCGCTTAACGTCTTATTACTGGTAGCGCGGCCAATCTTGCCCAAAAGCTTTTCAGTTCTTTGCATGAATATCCCACACAAGCTGATGCATAAATAAACTTGATGTATAACTGAGTTGTTCGCGATAAATTTTAAAAAATGGTCGTGATCTAAGAAATCAATAGTTTAAATTTTCAAGCGCCCTTATTTTTTAACGAGGGTGTTTAGATACAAAACCTGTCGATGGCATTACACTCTACTTCAGAATGAAGCACTTACAATTTCCAAATCAATTTTCAAGAAAACCATGGAATTGGCAAAATTGTCTTCTTTCTTTTCAGATCCTCGTGTAATTTTCAAACCTCCAAAATATAAAATTGCAGTGAAATTGTTCAAGCTGTAGCTCATGTCATCCGCCCACTTACAGGCAGATATTTTTTTAAAACAATGTTTTTTTGAAATCCTTATCCTTGAAATCCTTATGCCTAAAAACCGTATATTCAGAAAAACTGACTTTTATTTTTTTTTTTATTTACAATGGTAATAATAGTAATAACGTAATAAGTAATATTCGAGTTTAATGTGGTAACAACTTATAAATATTATACACCAAGTGAATTAAACAGATGTTTATTCACGAGCACGTAGTATGAGTGAGATCATATCTTTGAGTCAATAAATGTTTAATTCACGTGGCGTATATATGTTTTTCTTCAATTTCCACAAAATTTTAAATAAAATATAAAAAATATTTGAATCAAGATATAAGTTTGCCCATTCATCGTCGGTTTGATCAAAATTTTAGTAGTTATAAAGGGTCCAGCAACTGGTATGACCTATTTTTAGTAGGCTGTTACGAAAACATTATTTTGTTATTGGCATTTCTATTGTCAGATTTGTGTGCGTTAATTTATGCAGTTTAATAGATCATGGATAATTTTCCAATTAACCAACGCGTATACGTGGTTAAAAGCTTTATACGAAGTCAATCAGTTGTGAACACAGTGGATTTTGAAGTTTGGTAGCATAACATGGCGGTCCAATTTCCCCGATTTGACGGCTCCTGATTTCTTTTTGTGGGAATATCTGAAGCAAAAGGTCTACGAGAAGCGTCCTCAAACAATACAAGGCCTTAAAATGAGTATTTCAGAAGAAATAGAGAGTATTGGACCAGAATTATTGAGAAGAATGATGCAAAACGTTAGAGTGTTAGACAAAGATTGCAGCACTGCATCGAGGCTCAGGGAGGCCATTTAAATGAAGTAATTCTTAGGAACTAAAATTGCACATAATAAAGTTGATATTCATCTCAAATTTGTTTCAATCCATTACTTTTTATCCTTAGGGCAGGTCTTGGAAAATAGGTCATACCAGTTGCTGGACCCTGTATAATACACACTTCAAAGAGAAAGAGTAATTGAATGTAAATATTTGTAAAAATAATAAAAATATGTTATTCTTCATTGAAACTTGTTTAGTTCACTAGTGAATTAAAACACTTTTATTTCTCTTGTAAATAATAGACTGTTTATGAAGGTTGTTATGGAGTTAATAATGTCACTTTAAACTGTCAAAATTGGTTAAAAATATTTTCCCGCTGCTGATCATGTAAGTCAGTGATATAGCCTTGGTAACAAAACGTGTAAGTCGGTGATTATATTTGTTTGCTGCTTTCCCTTAACAACGGAACTTAATATTATTATTAAGTTCCTAGGATTATAAAATTAGCAAGGCAAGATGCAGACTTAGACGTTTTGTTTATAATTGCAAGTGTTTATGTGACACGTGACACTCGCAGGTAGCACGACTCACGAAAATTAATCGTGGTGACAGGTGACAAAATAAATTATTTTTTTTAAATCTAGGAAAATTTTGATAAGCAGCGGGTAAAATATAATAAGATAACTCGGAATGTATCGCCTATTAACATTTTCGGCAGGCAACAAGCAGCGGCTTTGCCTTGGCTTGTACTTGACTACCTCAAATGTTAATAGGTCCTTACATTCCTTGTTACTTAAATAGCTATTAAGTGTTTTACGTCATTTCATCGTCGTCATCAGCCTTGTTATCTCTACTACATGGGCATCGACCTTTCTTCTTTGAATAGATTTAGGCAGTAAAACACCACGATTGCTATCACTGGATTGGAAACTTTAAAATTTCAAATGTAATTATGTTCGATGGCACGAAAATACCAACCTCTCACCAAAAAATACATCCTAAAAGATCTACTTGGTTCTAGTTTTTTCATCAACTTACATACCTGTCTGAACTTTTCAACTGGATATATTCTGCCATAACAAATCACACACGTTATAAATTCAAATAAGTGGTTAATTTTAAAAATGCATTAATCAAAAATGATGTTTGTTTTGGCGCATGTACTTGTACCCGTACAGCATTACCGCAACAATTTAATATTAAAGAAAACCAATTAGCCAAATATTATCATTTTCTCGGTACTTGTTAACTACTTTAATAAAAAAATATAATAATCCAACGGGGATTAAAACACTTGATTTTTCAATACAATCATCTATTGCACATTTTTCCTTAGATTATAACGAAATTACTCACTCAGAATAAAGTCCGAGTTTTTACTATTAAGCCGCTTTGAAGTACTATTTTTCAATTCATTGGCACTTGGAACCCTTGAATTCATTACTTTATGGGAGGATGCAAAGAAAGACACCTGGCGACGACTGTCCATGCCGCTTGTCTTTTATAGCTGCATACGTTCAAGGTACTATAATAGTTGTGGGATGAGTTTCAGCATTAGTCAGTATTCCGTGTTCAAATCGTCTTCATTCAGATGTAAGGAAACAGGATCATAGTGCACGTGCACATACGTGTCATACGTTCGTAGATTTTTCGGTGTTTTTTCTTTCTTTGTGTGACATTGAATAAGTTGAAAGTAGGTCATAATTTCAGTAAATTGGAATACACAGATGAACAATGGTCTCACCGAAAATACTGAACTTATCTTTTGATGACAGTGATGCCGACCGCCAACGCCAACGTGAATAATATTTCTCTGTAAACGACTTATTTGTGGAAAATGAGCAAAATATTTCTTTAACATTTTGTAGCAGGTGCCAACTGCCAATTGAAAGTTTTGAGTCAAATGATCTACAGAGGTCGAGGGGCATCTTCCATAATCTGTCTTTCATGTTCAATATTATTGTCTTGTAGCAAAACCGTTTTAATTGAAGAGGTTATATTACCAAACACAAATAACTGATAGGTAGAGATAACAGAATACGTCTGTCTGTGTAGACTCTAGAAAAACTAATATTCTGTAAAGACAAATTCTGTTTTAGTTAAATTATTAAAACAAACTGTACTGTACTTACGTAGATATTTCACTACCGGAATACACAATTTACTAAATGAAATAAACGCAAAATAACGTTCAGTTGTAACAGCTGATATGGCACGTTCACAATGAACTCTTCAGCGCTAACAGACAGACGGAATTGAGAAAACCTGTTTTTCGTCATCTAGGGACCTGAAACGTGAAGATTTGAAGACATTTTGGAAGATGATTTTTTCGCGATTACAATACTTCCTTCTTCTTTTAGAAGGGGAAACTAAAAATAATTTTAAAAATCTGTAAAGAACTTTACTGGGAACTTTCTTCGCAACGTGTGACACTAGCAATTTTGAAAAATCAAAGGAAACTGGGGCTAAAAATATCTTAACGGTCCTAATAATACTGAAACAGTAAAATGAAACACTTAGTAATGCGAATTACATCAATTTGCAATTAAAAAACATTACAGGTGGTGGGATTTGATCTCAGCCCGGTTTAAGCGCTGAGAGAGCGATTTCAACGCTTAGCAGCAGGCTGCGCGCAGTCCGCCCCTTGATCCCATCCTGCTACGGAGGAATGCCTTGCGTGTGCTCGATACGGCTGCGTGATACAGAACACGCTTATTGTTGCCCATTTGTGTCTCTTTTACATTTACTGTGTATCTTTTGACTCCCATTTTCGTCACGGGTAAAGCCTGAGCTAAGTGCAAATTATTACTTTTATCTATTCATCAGTTAAAGCAAAAAATTACAACATTTTATTTTCGTAAGGTACTCGCCCTTTATATATTTGACCGAAAGTATATTCGGTTTCGTGCCAGGTATATAATCTAATGAAAAATGTCGTCTTCCTCCAACAAATAGTTTTTGAGCTATACCGCCAATAGTCGGACAGAAAGACAGACGGAATTGAGAAATCGTATATTACATCTTCTCTATTATTCCAAGTGTCTTCTATTCTGCTCCAATTAGTACCAGTTTAGACCAGCTGTTCTTTTTAGGTCGTCGTACCCTCGTACCAACGTTGTTGCGGTTTGTGGTTTTCCAATGCTTCGTCTTTCACCCGACGCTCTCTATCTTGTACAACTGACGCTTCAGTTTTCAGGATGTCTAATCGTATCTACATGGCTTGCTCAATTCCATTTAGTGATAGCTATTCTTCGATAACTTGCGTTCTTTGACATATCCTTACGCGTTTTACGGTCTGTATGGGCGACGGTATTTTCATATTTAAAACGTGCTTTAATTTTTCAAATACAACCCAGCTAAGTTTGATTCTGCGTTTTATTTCATTTTCTTGATTTAGTTTTCCCATGATCACTGTTTGTTCCAGATATATATATATATATATATATATATATATATATATATATATATATATATATATATGTTTTCTGCACAAGTCGAGATCTTTTAGTGATAAATAGTATACAAGTGGAGATCCGTTTGATCAAGTCGAGATCCAAATTGGATCTCGCCTTGTTTCTATGTGTATCTCGTGTTTTTCCAATTAATCCAAGTGTGGGTAGTGTGCCTGTAAATTTTTGTTCGGATCTCATTTTGCCCATTTTTATCAATTTTTATACAGAAATAGTTCAAAAAATGCTCTAAAGAGGGCGCTCCATAAGTTATACAGTATTTGACATTTTATGCACAATCTGAGATCCTGCATAGCTGGCAACGTCGCGTCGCTATTTATATCTTGCACGAATGAGCCAAGGCGAGTACTTCCTAGTGATGGGTAATCACGGAATATTTTAAAATATTTAAGTTGCATTTTATTAATGTTTGTTGTTTCAATTTATTTTTATGGGAGACTTTGAGCAACAACATGTCTACATATACACAAACAAACCAATAGTTTTGTGGAGGTATGTTGATGATGTCTTTGCAATTTGGCCATATAGTATTGATGATATATTTCTTGAACATATTGACAATAAAAAAATATCAAATTCACATTAGAAGCATAACAAAATAATCAATCACTTTGTTCTGATACACTAATGACGCCAACAACAAATACTTTTGAAACATCAGCATACCGCAAGAAAACCAACACCAATAGGTTCTTACATTTTAACTCCAACCATCACAAAAACACAAAGACAGATGTTGTAAAAAGCCTTTACGATACAGCCAAGGTTGTTTGATCTAATAATGAAATCTTCAAAATAAAGAAAAAATTTATTACACATGTTTTAAATGATAACGGTTATTCCGAGACTCTTGTTCGGAACATTTTTGATATACGAAACAATAACACGCATGTACAGAAAAATGATACTCCAAAATACAACACTCTTACTATACCTTATATTCCACGCATGTCTGATAAAATTAAACGAATTGGAAATAGATTTAGTTAGGACGGTATTCAGAACTATGAATACCTTACAAAAACGAAACCGTTCAATGAAGAACAACATTCAAAGAAATGCATGTACATATAATAGAACTTTTATCAAATCTTTTTGAAAGAAATCATCGAACACGTCAATTTTTATTTTAAATAAAACATATTTTGCTGTAATTGTTACTTTTAGATTGTCTTTTGTTTTTGAGTTATGACGTTAGCGATACTTTGTTTTTAATGGAAACCCTACATTTTTATGATGGATTTCGACAGAGCATGCAATTCTAAGACTAAATACGCTAAAAAAGCATGATATGTACTCTATTTTGAAATTTTCGAGAACATCGTACAGTGACCACATCTCCTCAATACTAAAATTTCAATTACTACTTGATTTTATTCGATTTTTGTTTTAATACTTTAAAGCGATTTTCTCGAAAATTTCAGTATTCCGTGTGAATGCAAGAAATACTATATCGGTGAAACAGCAAGGTCTTTAGAAGTTAGAATTAAAGAACACCAAAATTTGATTAAGAAATACCAGATTGACATATCTAAAATAGCAGAACATGCTTGGAATAACAACCACAAAATACATTGGCATAACACAAAGATGTTATTTAAGGAATCGATATTAACTACACGTGAAATTAAAGAAGCTGCGTATATTTTACTGAACAAAGACGAATGCTTGTCCACACACAATCAGTTAATTTAAGTAATGGTTGGCTATCCATTCTTAAAGATGTAATCAAGTAGGCGGCTGTCAGTGTCACACTGTTTTATTGGGGAGGTTAGTCACACTTTGCTAGATCTCCAATAAAATAAGCTAAGCTCTCATAGTTATGTACTGTTTGAGGATTTAGCGGTTACTCGAATTATTCTCCTTAGCATAGAATTTCGGCTTAGACCGCGTAGTATTTGTAGATGAACACCCAGCATTCTCTGGCTTAATGTGCCTTGCACCTTGTGAAGTCGAGCAAAAACCCGCGCGATGGCCATGCTCTTTGGTGGCACGACGTGCGACTTTCACTCTGATGATGCAAGCTGCAAGGTCTTGCGAAACGTTAGTGAATATGGATGCACAAACAGCAAAACGGCCAAATCTGTCTAAGTATCCTCGTTCTCAAGATACTCAAACAACACGAGCCACCAGAGAGCATGGCCATCGAGCGGGTTTTTGCTCGACTTCACAAGGTGCAAGGCACATTAAGCCAGAGAATTCTGGGTGTTCATCTACAAATACTACGCGGTCTAAGCCGAAATTCTATGTTATTAAGAATAACTCTCATAGTTAATTTAACAGTTAATTGTTGTAAATGGAAGTAGATTTTTCTTCTGAAACGTTCATGTTCTAATATTGTTATTTTGTGGTGTGGCAAAATCCGTAAAAAAGTAGCACTATTATTATTAATATTATGTCATGTGTAAGGTCTACACATTACCCTTTTGCCGTGACGTCAGAAATAACAAAACAGAGCGTTAAAAACGTACGTCTTGTATTAGAGTCAAATTTAAAAAAATCGTATTTAGATCATAGATAGTTGACATCAGAATTTGACATATATGTCATCCACATTGTCAAAGCGGCGGTAAGTTAGCACCATTGCTATTACTTACTAAGTACCTAAAACTTAGTTTTTGTAATACCTACTTGTTAAATATTTCTTTAAGGACTGTTTACTACTGCGTAAGCAACCTCTTTACGGCCCGGCCGTAAAAAGTGTCCGTAAAGACCACGGCCTGCTAAATTGTATGCCGAACGTCAAAGTGACGTTTGTCACACAAATCCAGCAGCAAGCTAGCCTTCAACTCCACATAGAAGAAGGCGCAAAAGACTGCTATAACTCCTGAACATACGCTAAAACAACTTGCTCATTCAGAATCTTAACGTCTTTAGGAATATCTTCATCATTTTCTACAGATGTCATAAGTTACGAGCTGGTTACAACTTAAAACTGCTTATAGCCATACACGAAATTGGAAATAAATGACATTTATAAACAACAGTTGCAACGTTCTACGCACTCTCAATCATTCTAAAACGTCATTACACAAACCTAGCGTTTTGATGAAAATAAATTAGAAAAATATAGATATGACCGAATTGTATGTAGGTATTACAAAAACTATTGTACAATACACGTCCGTTAGGGCCTTTACTGCCTCGCCAGTATTATTCGACTCGCTCTTCGAGCTCGTCTCACAAATTCTCTGGCTCGGCAGTAAAGGCTATCCTAACGGACTTCTACTGTAAAATACTATTTTGCACTCATGATTTCAAAATTCATATTTCCCGGTCATTCCCGATGCGCCGAAAATGACTTTTCCCGCACCGGGGTGTTTTTTACTTTCCCACAAAAACTATGGCAATTGTGTGTTCCAGGGGCGCTGTAAACGTCAACAAAAGCTAACAGGTGCTAGGATACGTATAAAAATTTAGTAATTTGTGCTGCCAACTCAGTAAAGTTGTAAAACACTAAATAATATTTTTTTAACTTTTTCAAATATTTTGAGTTATTCGTTACAAAAAACATTGTACCTACCTCTTTCGGGAAGAATTTTCCCGAATTCGCACTACATGCAGCACTCCCTTCGGTCGTGCTGCAAACAAAGTGCTCATTCGGGAAAATTAACTTCCCGAACTTGTTAGGTAAATAACTAATTATCGTGTTAGTGTCACTTGCCAGCTCTTAGCTGTCAAACATTTCAGATTTCAAATTAATTAGTGTCAATTTATTTAGAAACGTTTCTTGTAATGGAATATATTGAAGTTCAGGTGCACAAAACTTACAATGGAGCTTACTGGATTGTCTTTAATTGACTAACCGTTTTGATTTAAACAAATATTTAAACGATAACGTTACCTTCCTTCTTTAACATTTTAGTAATTTAATTACATTTCAGTCTGCAAACCACGTTATTTTAGAAGTACAGCCAAGAATTTTAAAAAAATGAGACTCTCAGCGCGGAAGTCAAGTAAATGGATTATAGGTTCAAACGTTTCAAATCTGTCACTGTTTGGTCGAACTGTTTAAATAAAATTGTTAAATTCCAACTTTTATTTTAAAGAATTAACAATTATACAGGATTATTTATAAATAAATATATCAACCAAGAATGTAAAAATAAAGAGACGGGGGCAAGAACTAGTTACTTAAGTCACTGGTCAAACTCTGCTTCGTCTGATGAATCGTCTTCATTGATATTGATAATAATAGGATCAATATTAGAAGCGTCGCAAACTTTCATGGTATCCCATTGTATTGCATTGTATTGTAGTGGTGTAGTGATGAGAGTTGGTTGGATGCCATACAGCACTGCAGCCTCTTGGCTTATTGTGCTGCTCATCATTACACTTATTCAGTAAAAAGGTCTGCCGTTCTTATTAGGTTTAGTAGCCTTTTCACCAGGTGTTCTCTTGTTAGAGATGGTATCCCATGCTTCTTTAATTATTTTTTTCAACGTGATTGACGTAGTTCCTCCAGTGGTCAATAGTAACATCAGCCAGTACTTGATTCCAAATGCGAAGAATTTCTTCTGGTTTCGAGTTTGTTAAAGTTATTAAATGATCGTATTTACGCTTGCATTCCGACCAAACCATTTCTATAGCATTGTAATGGCAATGGTACGGCGGAATTCTCAAAATTGTATGTCCGTATGGCTTAACGTTTTCATCCAAATAATAGGTTTTAGTGTTTGGTTTCTTACATGAAACAATAGACCAAAGTTCGTCTTTCATTGCATGTTCAGGATAATCGATGTTATTAGTTTTTAACCAATCAATCAATCTCAGTTTAGTCCAAGATTTGTTTGGCATTTCTTCCAATTGTCCACAGTGGTAACTTGCGTTATCCATTATAATCAAAGACTTTTGTTTTAAATTTGGAATTAGTTGTGTTCGAAACCATTTCTCAAAAATTTTGCCACTTTAAAAAAAAACAACGAAGCGTTTTCGACAAAACCATCCATACCTCCAGCATGCAAGATAATATATCTGCACTCTTCGCCACTTTTGGAAGAGCATGTAGCTAAAGTTCCATCTTGCCAGCTGTTTCTAAACCAGCCCTTGCTAAAAATCCATGTTTCGTCAAGAAAAATGGGTTGTAATGGATGCTCAGACTCTTGATTTTTTGTAAATTCTCTGAGAAATTTTAAACGTTTTAATTGTATGTTAGATAACTCCATTAAATAACTCCTGTTACTTTCCCTTCTCCATCTAAAACCGATGCTTCTACACCATGTTCTAAGAGAATTTATGCAGTAAGGCAAATCAATTTCATTCTTTAATTGTTGATGCAGTGTGGTCATTGTAACATATTCTTTCTTTTCATACATTCTATATACCGTTTCTCGAATTGAGTTTTTCATAAACTCAGTAATTTTGGTTTTTCTTGTGCTTATTTTTTGTGACATGTTTTCAAAATACGTTTTATCCGTTTGAATCCCTTTTTTCTTAATATTGGAAATAGTCCTTTCACTCACTTTTAATGCCAGGGATGCTCTAAGTAGCACATTACTCGCTCCAAGACGTTCTTGGCCCATTTCTGTTCTACGTTTCTCCTCTTCAAAGAAGTCTCTGACGTTTGAAATAAGAATTTGGGATTGCTCGTTATAGCGCGGCATTTTTAGCGATTTTGGACAAATGTCACATTGACAGCAAACAATAAGGTATATTTAACGCCGACCTGACGAAAAATTGAAAATGTTATGTTTCGTCCAGTTCCTTGTAGTTAAATAAAGACAGAAAATTATTACGTCACAGCAAAAGGGTAATATGTAGACTCTACCAACACAACGGAAAATTTGAATTTCGGATTATTTTTAGTAGATTCAACCATTTTTGGGAACTTTTTGAATTGAAAGCTTAAAAATGTGCATTGAGGCGTATTTTGTTCCAGAGTGCCTTTAATCAAAGAGGACACTCGATAACCTTTTTATTTGTTTGTTTGTAAACAAACAAACCTTTTTATTACTATACGATTTAAACAAAATTAATAGTTGGCTGTTGGAGATCATCATTGCTATTTGGTAGCAATTTCAAATATTTTTTTGCTTTTGGTTAAACCAGAAGTACATTATGCATTTTTTGGTTATATTTTTAAATTCTTCATCTTTTTCTCTTGTATGTATAGAATTTCAGTGGGATTCTATAAAAAGTTTTGCCCAAAATCGCGTCTAAGGATTGGTAATTTTATTCGGTTATACAGACAGCAAGCACCGTCGATCCAATAAATAGCTCATCATGTTCACAGTTTTGTACAACACACGCCTCTGATCTCTTTCGGAGTTCTTGGTTGGTTTCTTTGCCTTTCTCATCGGGTGATAACTGAGCGCATCTGATTGTATTTTCTAAATAATCTAGATTAAAATAGAAAAAATCCGAAGGTGTGAGATCAGGTGATCTTGGAGGCAATTCCACAAGCCCCTTGTTTGCAAGCAAACGGCCATTAACGCATCATTGGGGTATTCCCAAACAATAAAGGCGGAACGGACACGCAGTGGAATCGTACCGGTAAAATCTCATAAACGGGACGATCGCACCTGATTTTTGCAAAGTGGTAGTATAACATAGTAAAAGAGAAAGTAAGCAACAAAAAAAAATCGGAAATCTCAGTTATAACAATACGAAATAAATGGACGTGAGTACGTGTAAGTGTATTGCAGCGTAAGCCACGCTGAGGGGCGACCTTATCGAATATAAATAATCTGAAGTAACCACATAAAGATGTTTAGGAGATGAACAAAAAAGGAAAAGGACAGGGAGCTAGATACCAACACGGTAAAGAAAATTTTCGGAAAGAGAAAAAGAATAATCAGGTACCCAGACCAAAGTAGACAACCAAACCAGGAAAATGAAGTAAACATGGGCGATTGCGAAGTTGTAAAAATATGATGAAGGAAATTATGGAACAAATATAAAAAATACGTAAAAAAATAAAAAATTAAGAGATGAAATCAGGAAAAAGGAGTTGAGACGGGAAAAATTAAAATTGCAATTAGCAGAGAGGATATAAAAGTTAGAGGCAGTAATAAACCAGTTCCTAAGCAGGGAACTAGGAATACAAACAAATGTTAAAAATGTGAACATCATAGGCAAGAGAAAAACAGGGGGAAATAATTAGTATAGAGATGGAATCCTAAGACAAAGAACAACAGGTAAAGATAAAAATGATCCCAAGGGAAAGAAGAATACATCGATCATGAAATGACGTTAGTAGAAAGAAACATGCAAGCGTAAATCAGAAAATAGAAAGAGAAGAGCAAAAGGAAAACAAATCAAAGTAGGATATAAGAAGGTAACAATGAATGGGCCCTATTTGAATAGGGAGAAAAAGATAACGAGTTGTAAAAGTCAATCTTCTAAAAAACGAATAAGGAGACCGAATTCAGGAAGCTGCCAAGAGAATGCGACAAATGCAAAGATAACTGACCTGAATACGGAAAAGGAAAACACGCGCAAAAACAGAAGCCTTAAAATAGGAAACTGGAATATTAAAGGAATAACTGGAAAGTAAGAGCAAAAATCAAGAAAAATTGAAGAATTACAGCCAAGATATTTGAAAATTACAGAAATAAAAAAGAAGGAGGAAAGGGTACAGTAGATACCCGAAGCTCTAACAACTCCAAAAAATGCCTTACACCGTAAGCTACAAAGGCAACGGATTAAATAAGTAAGTATGGACTCGCGCTCACTCCAACTCAAAGTACAAATTTTTCGCAAACCCAGTGGATCCTAAATAACTCATTATTTAAGAAATTGAGATTACACTCACCCAAAATTAACAGCAGCATAACCACTTTTTCGCTATTACTCATTTTAATTACAATGAGTTGTTGGAATTTCTAAACTTTGTTAAATCTGCAGTAGTTCCGTGGCTATCCCTACTTCCATTTTTTAAACTGCTAATTAGAGTACTTAGAAATCTACACGCATAAAAATGTTATACGTACGTAAAAACGAATTAAAAAACAAAAGCTACATGCACTTTCGGTTAAACCAAAAGTGACTAATATATGGTGCAACTGAATAGATGATTTCATTTTGAAAAAAATAATTCAACGTTTTTCTTTTGTAAATCATAAAAAAAAGTTGTCGACTATTTTTTCTTTCGTTGAAGGAACTGTACTATAACACGTTTAATGACAATTTGTAATTAAAATAACAGGCGAACTTTAAGAGATCTTTCTGGGAAACTCTTTACGGACATTCAAAGAAACTTTCTTATTGGAAGTGAATATGTGTTTACCGGAAACCTTCCAAATGAACATTTTTCAAAGTGAAGCTTTCGAGGCTGCTCATAACTAGCATTTCCATTTGGACAAAATAAAAATTATAGTTATTTATATATTAAGAGCATAATGGCCAGATTATAGCACACGGTACATACAACGTTTTATTTTAGTTTGGTTATCGAAATGGACAAAAATGGCCAGTAAACAAGGTTGTGGATGAAAAATTAAATTAAATGAGGAGCATCCCTGCAAAACCGGCTATATCCATTTTCGTAAAATGTTGGGAAAATGGCAAAAACTTCCCGTTTCCTGGCCTTTACAGATAAAAAAAATGCAATTTTATGTCTTGTGGGCATTAATGTACTAATGAGACATATTTTCATTTTCAAAAACGTTTGCTTCAAAATCCGTTAATAAATGTGGAAGAAAACTTTATTTTTCAAAAATAATGACAAAATATATCTATAAACTACAAAATAACGCACATTCTTAGTTAAAAAAATTAAACAGAATAAAAAAGTTAACTTATATTAATACGGCAGGCTCTTCATAATGGCAATCGAATATAGCCAGGTTTGCTGAAAAAACGTGGATTTGGCCGGTTTTGCTCTAAAACCTGCTTTTCAAATGTAATTTTAACATTGATATAGCCGGTTTTGGACAGAATCACTTTAGTTGTCGATAGAGCTGAAGCTAACGATGCAAAATCGAGAACAAAAAAAGGAAAACTCGAAAAACAAATGGATATAGCCGGTTTTGCATGGATGATCTTCAAACATAGTATTATGTCTTTAATGAACCGAAACTGTGAAAATACAGCTGTACTGCAGTCTACATATTAATATAAGAAAAATTTCTTACAACTACTTGTTTTTATAAGTGCTGTATAAAAATACTTTAATTTATATCCAAGTCTATTACTTAAAAACATTTAAATGATTTTATCGACGACAGTGTGTAAAATTGCCTTTTAGTTGGCAGTTTTAAGTTTATAAAACGACTGTTTAATCACATGTTTTCATTAGTTTACGTCGTTAATAGCAACGTGCTTAAAAAATTTCATTAGGACGTAGTTAGTAGCAACGTGTTTTAAAATTTTTAAAACACTCAAAATTAGGACCGGTTGCTAGTAATTCTAATTTACATGAAAAATATATTTTATATTTATCGTATTTTTTAGATTTGATCGTAGATAAAATATTGTACGATACAAGTGCGTAAAGCTACTCTTTAGGCACGAGTGGGGTAGAGTTAAAACGCGAGTGAGCGAGCATTCTGTTTCTTATGGGAAATTTTATTTCGAATATGAGTTTCAAAAGACTACAACATAATGAATGGTCGTTCCACTGCTAAACTAGTTACGTGCTTTCTTATCGAAGAGGTATGGCAACCTTGCAGGATCTCATCTTATGCTACTAACGTCACCATATACACCTCCGGACCTCTACTTGTATATAATTTATCACGGATCTCATGTTGTTTACATTATATCACGAATGAGTCAAGTGCTGAAATTGTTTCCCCTCTCCGTGGTTAGGGATTAAGTAACGGATTAGGCAATCGTTTGTGGAAAATATACTCAGCAAAGTCGTTCTGTTGTGGTGGATCTCGGGTAGTCCAACATTTATCCCGGATCTCCACTTGATACAAAAACAGATATATATATATATATATATACATATATACATATGTTTCGGTTAAAGTGGCATCCAGGAACCGCATTGCACTTTAAGCACCCAGTGTATAATACACTTTTGAAAAACGGTGTAATCATGGCACACATACAACAATTTACAATATAGCATCCAGCTGTATGATGGCGGCGACACGAGTTGTTGAAGTGGCATCTTACACCGTTGCCACATATTTTGGACTGATAAGCCGGTTTCAGAAGCTTAATGATTCATGTGTGGCTAGCAATACGTGACTTAGATATGATGTGGAATTATATTCTTTTTACATTTGACGACGTTCGTTTAAATGTTATAATACATTCTAGGATACATCTTTAACCTGATGGTTGACCCAAAAATTTTACGTGAAAGCAATTACTACCATTAAATTTGGCTACACGTCTTCATGAAAAAGATAAAGGTTCTTTACTTATCTTATATATATTTCTAAAAGTCCTGACTGACTCACTGACTCACTCACTCATCAACGCCCAGCCCAAACCCTTGGACCTAGAAAGCTGAAATTTTGCACAGAGGTTCCCTTTATGATGTATACAAGGAATAAGGAAGGATATTTCGAAATTCAACCCCTAAAGGGGTAAAATGGGGGTTCCAATTTTGTATGGAGAAATAATATTAAATAGACATTTCGACTTGAAACTTCGTAGGAGTACTCCTAAAAACAAATAATCAAACAAGTATTTCGTGATTTTCCGAAAATCAACCCCTTAGGGGGTGAAATGGGGTAAGTAAGCCTAAAAATCGATATGGGTGTCGTTATTGAGGTTTTTTGGGACGTTGATTGCGAAAATTACATTTTTTTTTAAGTCCAAGACGGTGAACATGACATAAGGGAACAAACGGGACGGGACGGGACTAGACTGGACGGAACGGGACGGACTGGACGGGACGGGACTGAGCGGGACGGGACTGGACGGGAAAGGATGGGACGGAACGGGACGGGACGGGACGGGGCAAAGCGGGACGGGGCGGGGCGGGACGGGTCGGGGCGGGGCGGGACAGACGGGACGGAAAGGGAAGGAAAAGGATGGGATGGAAGGGGAGGGGATGGGATGGAAGGGGAGGGGCGGGACGGGACGGGAAGGGACGGGACTGGACGGGAGAGAAAGGGGCGGGACGGGACGGGACGGGAAGGGTCGAGACGGGGCGGGGCGGGGCGGAACGGGATGATACGGAAAGAAAAGGGAAGGAATGGGATGGAAGGGGAAGAGACGGGACGGGACGGGAAGGTACGGGACTGGACGGGAAGGGACTGAACAGGAAGGGACTGGACGGAAAAGGAAGGGACGGGACGAAAAGGAACGAGACGGGACGGGACGGAAAGGGAAGGGGAGGGAAGGAATGGGATGGAAGGGGAGAGGCGGGACGGGACGAGACGGGACGGAACGGGACGGGACGGGACGGGACGGGACGGAATGGAAGGTACGGAGACGGGGACGGAGAAAGGGACGGGGACGGGGATAGGATGGGATGGGATGGGATGGGATGGGATGGGATGACAGAAAATAATTAGTCATTATTTAATACACAAATAACGAACCTCGCGCGAACGAAGTCGCGGGTAAAAGCTAGTGTAAAATAGTCTTCAAATTGCGTCTACCTAGTTCTAACGCGGTTTTTAAATAATGACCATCACAGAAACAGTATCTACAGTATTTGATAGAGATTCGACTTTTTAATTTGTCGGAGCACTGCCAGAAGAAAATGAATAACAACTTTTCTTTTATCTGAAACAAGGACAAGTATCACGTCGTATTAAAAAATTTTAATTACTGGTTAATATTTCTAATTGGCTTTTCAATACCAAAGGAGCACAGTTTCATTATTTTGTAGAAAAATGTTTTCTGTTATTTGCTAAAATTTATTTATTGCATATCGTACTTAATATTCTGTTGAAACGATAAAGAAATAGATTACGAAAATCGAACATTTATTTCAGTATTTATTACATTATTATTATATTTAAAAACGTATGTATATGTATTTAAAATTTTAAAAATGAGTATGTATTATAGATATATTTAAAAATATATGTAGAATGTGACAATATTATTTGTTGCGATATGTATTAAAAACAAATGTTTTTATGCGAACCCATGAAATCCCAGCAAAAGTTGGATTCTTTAGTACAAACTCTTCGCATTCGAACTTCTTGGGAGGCCGATTATGTCTGATATGGTCTTTGAAATAACCAAGCATGACCTTTTTTTGCTGCGGTGCCCATCTTTGTCTGTTACCTTTAGCCAAGCAATCTGAAAATAAAAAGTTTCAGATTGAATCAGTAAATTAAGGATAAGAACAAGTACTTGTTTGAAGTATATTTTGATTGTCTAAATTTTGCTTTTGCCCTGGGGTTTCCTTATTTTGTTCTGGAGAATCCCTTTCTTGTGCTGTGTGTTCTGTTGCATTATTTTGTTTTGAAGAATTCCTTTCCGTTTGTTGTTCTGGAGTGCTGCTCTCTTGCACTGGAGTTTCAATTCCCATATTAACTTCATGTTTTACGGGACTTTGTTCTCTGCTGATATTTGCTCTTTTTTGAATGTAATTATTAGTATTTTCTATTACTTCATCTGTAATTAGAATCTTTAAAAGAAACTACGCCTTTTGTGTGGCTTAGAGAATACAATTAAAATCGCGGTTTTACATTATTTCATTTTTTTTTATTCATTATTACCTTCCAAATTTTCTTCTAATACCTCCTCCATATCAATTTCGATTTCTTCTAAGGACTTGTTTTTAAAATTTGCAGCATTTCTTTTTTCCATTAG
The DNA here is from genome assembly GCA_940337035.1 of Agriotes lineatus. Lineage (NCBI taxonomy): Eukaryota > Metazoa > Arthropoda > Insecta > Coleoptera > Elateridae > Agriotes > Agriotes lineatus. The sequence goes on from OW679194.1 coordinate 198,156,444, forward strand.
CTGAAGGATCTTAGAAACCTTAGCCACTTGGTAAACATCTTGTGGTAATCTTCAATATTTGTGTAATAATGTTTTTGGTTCTTCTTTATAACGAATACAGACAAAGGATACTTACTTGTAGAAATTCTCGTGAGTTTTAGATGTATGGCCCATAAACTTTGCTAACTGATCAATCTCATTCCGTTTTAAATTAAGAACCTGGGATACTGTCACAATATGTTTTCTTAAACGAGAAGACGTCAGCAATTCGGGATTCTTTGCTCCACACAACTTCGAATACTTGCGAAAAACGACACAACCGTCTATCCAACGTAAAGATTTTGGAAACGTAAAGAAATAATTATTTTTAGTAGAAAACCAATCAGTACGTACTCTTAAATTATATATCATGGAATATATTTTTGAACATTTTTCGGTATCAAAATTGTTACTGGTCTGTTTCCTTTACCAATTCCGATAATCCTTTTATAATGTTGGGTAAGTAATTTTCCGTTACTTGTCAACGACGCACTGAATTCTGCAGTTACAGTTGTATTTTCGTTATTCATTTGATCCTTATAAGAATCTAAATCTAAATACTGCACATCTCCAACTCTTTTTCTATTCATGCCAAATTTGTGGAAACCCAAACTGAAAATGAATACAATATGCAACTATCAGACAAAATACTTTTGTTCAAACTTATAGTATCTAAAACTTAAATATGCGCAGATGTGATGTAGCAAAACAGTTTTTAGTGTTCGACCACTTTATAAAGTACCGTTTATGAGTTTTCCCTTCACAAAATGGTCCTTTATTGTACTAGTAAAATAAAGTAACTTTATACAATACTGTCTACTTTATTTAAATAGAACTTTCTTGTTCTAGTACTATAAAAAGGCACTTTATAGATGTAAACCTGTTATAAACGGTACTTTGCAAAGTAGCCGAACACACATCTTGTATGTCACTCATCTATAATGGATGACTTCGTTAGATGCGCCTTGTTTTGTAGTTTGCTTATATGTTGTGATAAAGCGACGCTTACTTATATGTTTTTGTATGTACTTACGGATTGCGGAATATAGTCAGTAGATGAACATCTACCATCTATGGAGCTACAGCTATTGTCGCTGAGATCTTGACTCTCATTTGGCTCAGCTGCTGCATATACAGAAACAAAGTTTTTTAACTTTAGTTGCTTTGTTGTAATTGTAAAATTGAAATAGCATAATGAAATGCGTAAATAAATGTCGAATAAATGATTAAAACAGCTGCAACTAGCTCAGAGAGAAAGCCTCCAACATTAAGATTAAATTTTAATTTATTATCATTAAATTAAAGCAAGTACGAAAACTTGATGCTAATGTTAGTTCCCATAAGTGTATTAAGTTACAAAACATTTGAAGCAAAATTCATTTATCACCTTTGTCATTTCCAGCACAAGTGCGTAGTTTTACTTTTTTAGTTTGAAAGACACAACTAATTAAATAAGTTGTTGATCATAACCACGTAACAATGAAAATAGTATTAAATTTGGAGCAACCAAGATTATTGACGCTGAACCAATCACAAATCCATAATTTACAATTCGTATACCCACAAAATTTAATAATTATAAAATAGACTAACGTTAATATTAACAGAAAAGTGAAAATAGTCATTAACTTACCTTGTTTGGCCAAATTTATAATCCTTCTAGTTCTGTCGTTCATAGTGTGTTAACAAAACAAACTAGCACTTGTATATACACCATTCACAAACGCACCCACCGTACTGATGAAATTCGTCGGATTGGAATATTAGTCGCTCATGGGAGGTCCCGAGATAAGCGAAGTGTCAATTAACATGGATTAAATTACTAAAACGAATGCGTCTTTACTGCTTATTAAGAAGTCTGATTAAGCAAAAACAATAACCACTTCAGATGTAACGTAAAATAAACTTCGAATGCTTCTCAACCATTTACAAAAAATTCTGTGTGTCTGTCTGTCTGTCTGTGAACGTATGTTAGAGAAAACGGCTGAACAGATCTTAACCAAAATCTATATCTAGGTTACTAACGTCTATGCGCCGATTATAGGCATATTTTGGTTTCAATCGGATGAAACCAGAGGGTACTTTGTTTTTTGCATTTTTCAACTTTTTGAATTTTCACACTTTATTTTTCAATTTATCGAAAAAGTATATATGACAAAAGTTATATATAATTAAATTCTGAATAAGATGGACTTATTTTTTTTTTTTTTTGTAAATTTTTTATCGAAACATTTTTTAATCCATACAAATTTTAAAGTTCTGTGGTATGATAAAGTCATGTGTTAGCCATATCATTCTAGTGTACACATTTCTACTAATATATTAAAGTTAAAGACCCCTAAAACTTTACTAAATTAAATTAATGTTGAGAAGCACCGATATTACAATGTAAGCGTAGAATTATACGTATCATGCAATTTGAGAAGTTATATGTAATTACAGCACCCTTGCGCTGTTGCAAATTTTGGGTGCCCCACTGCTTATATTAATCTATGAGCCAAAATGCTAAATTTCGACGAATCTATATAAAGTTGTATATGTATTGGCGCCCCATGGTGGCAAAACGATGGAACTACTGGAGTATGTCCGGTACGAAAAAAAGTCAAAGTGGCTCCCTTACGAAATTTTGTATGTGCGCCGTTAGAGGCCGCCTGGTCTTAAAAACCCCATTTTTAGTGAGAAACATACTGGCACCCAAACGTGGGTGCCACATTGTAAAATTGGGTGCCATATTTTCAAGAAGTATACAGTTTGGGTGCCACTCTTACCAATTATATATATATATATATATATATATAATATATATGTATATATATATATATACAGAAAAAAAGTCGGCATAATATGGAAAAAAAATTTATTTTTGATTTTTCAAAAAAACCTTTTATGTCAATAATTTGTGCTTGTCTAAAAACCTATTTAGCCCCTAGCATATATACCGAGTGATTTTTACTTGTTTAGAAAATGGCGTTTTTCGAAATTGTCAAAATCGAAAAAGTGCTATTTTTCGGAAATTAAGTAATATTTCAATGAGATTTTTTGGAGTGTGTTATTTTTAGCTAACTAAACAATCTCAAGGCCAGAAAACCCCTAATTTTTTTAACTTTAGCTAAAAATAAATTTTCAATTTTTTCAATATTTTTCAAATTTTCACATACTAAGACTTAATATTAAAGTTCAATTTTTTATGTGAACACTTTAAAGAATTATAATTGGTGAATATAATATAAAATGTTAATTACTTCTTTAGATTTTTTTATTATTTACCGAAAAGTAGTATGTTTGCATACTTTTTACGTTTTCTATGCAAGGCGCTTTTTAGGAGAAATATTTTTCTATTCTAATTAATATATATTTAAATGGCTTGAAGAAACTCTAATCTAGCCCTGTAAATGAATTACTGTTACAAAAATCCTGTAAATGTTCCTTTACAGTTGTCTAAATAAGGAGAGTTTTTTATCCAATTACATGTTCTAAACTTTGAAGGTTGCCGTTTTGCTGATTCTGTTTATTAGGTTGATGTATCGCTGGTCTATTCTCGCATTTCTCAGTGCCCTTATCGCATCTGTTTCAACTGTGTCAAATGTCGTTAACTCTACGAAGTCCGTTCACAGAGGACGTTTGGCCGTTGCCTTTTAGATGTATATTACATACAGAAGTGGAAAGTATTTCATTACTGTCGAGAGGTTAACCTTATCTCGAACCAGGAGTGAACTTTTCACCGTGGTATGTATACTATTTTATTCACAACCACTTTGTTGTAAACAGGAATTGGAAAAATGGATTTTACAGTTTCTCAAACTGACGTTCAGCTATTAATAATACAATACTCGCTGAGAGGTCTTCTTTTCGAATTCTTTTGGATTTTTGTGCCATTTAGTAGGTGAACAGAGTTGCCTGAGAGGCTGTTTCAGGACTCCGTTACTTTGCGCTGATTCTATCCCTAATTTTAAGCGCGTAGATGAGACTGCATCTACGCTTTAAGCCAGCTTAGTCAATGGCACTTAAAGGGACGACAGTAATTCACTCCTGAGATGCAGCCTCACATCTCGACAGTATTATGGCTTGGTATAGGAGTGGCGACGTAGTGAATGAATCAAACATTAAATGCAGATTGATTTTTATTATGAAAATAGACTAGTATTTATACAAAACTAAAAATGCTTAACGCAGTAACAATATCAAAGTTCATATATACAGTTTACTAGGACAGAGTGTTTAAATTACAAAACAGCAGATAAGCAATTTGTGCAGTTTTTATTTCCTGCTAGAGCGAAGGTCGCCCGTTGAACTTACTACTGTAGGTCGGTATTGTGCATGGAGTGCAGAATTGCATTTTCCTGGTCTTTAACTCGTATGATTGCGTAATAACACTGGCTTTTAAATTACGAATAATGTTTCGTAAATTTGAACTGAAATATATAGTTTTTAATCTAATTTAAACATATTAAATTTAGTAATTGGTGATTGCAACATTAAATTTTTCTTGCTAATTAATGGGAATTGCATTTAAAAAACATGCAACTGGATTTCGTAATTTTTAGAAAATAAAATTTATGTGTGTTTAAATCAAGTTTAAACAGTAGGAGAATAATCCATCTTGGTGTAGGTAACAACATTTCAAGAATTATTTAGAGAAATTAGAAGTATTGAACTGTTTAATAAAACGTCACCATTATTTTCCTCCACAGTTCAATAATTCTAAGTTACTGCGGTACCCGGCCATCGTTGCACATTTCTGTTCCTTGCGTTGAATGCAATGCACGGTAATCGCCACTTCTTTCGATTTCGCTGACGCTGGCTACAGTCCACATGCGAAATATCGTCTTCCTCTAACAAGTAGTTTTTGAGCTATACCTAGCGCTAACAGATGAACAGGCAGACGGAAATGAGAAATCATGTTTTTCGTCATCTAGGTATTCTGAAATGTGAAGATTTGAAGAAATCTCAGGTGGTTTTTTCACGATTACAAGACTTTAATAAAAAAATGAACCTGTACCGGGCCAGATGTATTTTTTGCACATAACTTGTACAGCATTACTTTAACAATTTAATATTAAAGAAAATATCCCAAACAATAGTATTACTTTCCCCGATTAAAATACTTTATTACACATGTTTTTCTTATACAAGGTGTCTCAGAAAGAAATTCACTTCTAAAAACGCCATAACTTCTTTATTTTTAACTTATTTACAAATATAATTAGAACAATTGAAAAAAGAAGCTTTGCAAATTAAGTGCGAAAAATTACATCGGCTAGATGTTCCCCATTGACGGCGTATTCGCCCTTCGAAACGTACCCTTGTGTTTTTCATTAGTTTCTTGCTCCTCATCTTCATGGACTCGTAAGATTCAATGACGAAGCGTGGTTTCAGCAGGGTGGAGCCACTAGTCAGGCGGCAGCTATTACATTAGAAGCCGTAAGAGAGCTTTTTCCAGAAAGATTATTTTCTCAAAGAAGAAACATTAACTATCCCCCAAGAAGTCCTGACTTCACTACACTGGATTTCTTTTATGGGGTTATCTCAAGCGCAAGGTGTATAAAGTAAAGTTCGGGCACTTAATTCCATGGAGGAACATGGCCTGAGAGCAGGGTGTATACTGTATAATAATCCACGTGAAAATTTACAACATCTTAAGGACCATATTCGGGAAGAAATCAATGCCGGTGGAACTTTGTCAACGCATAATGGCAAACGAAAGGGTGCGTTTGAAAGAGTGCATACACCGTCAGGGGCAACATCTAACCGATGTAATTTTTCGTACTAAATTTACAAGATTCTTTTTTCAATTGTTATAATTATCTATGTAAATAAGTTAATAATAAAGAAGTTATGGCGTTTTTAAAAGTGAATTTCTTTCTGAGACACCCTGTGTTATAACGAAATTGCGCACGCAGAATAGATTCTGAGTTGTGAATATTTCAGCCGCTTCGATGTACATTCATTCATTGTCACTTGAAACGCTTGTACCCATAATTACTTCAAATACGGAGGCAGTAAGCTTGATGTGAGCTTAGCCAAACGAATTCCTTGGTTGAATCGATGCGTCGTCATGAGAAAGATGACTTTCTATACACCGCCCCGCTTCTTTTAATTATAACTGCAGATGTTCAAGCAATTCCCTTAGTGATAAGTTAAAATAACAATAATTACAATAATATAAGGTAAAATAAATCATTAATATAAATTTTGTAGTGGTTAAGAGATCTCCAGTCAGTTTGTAAGTATTGCATACTTACAGCTGGTCTTCCTTGAAAACCTATTAAAAAAAGAGAAAATACTGAAAAGAAAGAAAACAACAAATAGGAAAGAAAAGAAAAGAAAACACGCAGGTACTGTGCTGATACCGATGTCGCGTCGTATTAACGCAAGAAATTTATACATTCATTATCCAAAATAAGTAGATCATAATAGATAATAATAGATTTAGTTTAATTATCGAGATGACTGACGATTAGAAATAAATTTACGTATGCGATAACCAAAATTAAAGAAGACAAAATTTTAAAATGATTGGGTGTATTATTGTATAATTTATAAATATTGTATGAGAAGGAGCGTTTGAACATTTCGTATGTATTTATGAAGAGGAGGTGTTAATAACGTTAATTTTGTATGTTCACCTTATGTACATCTGTACGAAATGTCAGCCTCTCATAAAGGTATCCGGGTAACTTTGTATAGATAATTTTATGGGAATTGCAATAACTGTAAACCAAATGCATATTACACATATTCAACTAATTCGCATCGAGGAGCGTATGTGAAACAGATTCACCACGTTTTATTCCGTAAATAAATCGAAGGCCTGCATTTTGTACTTTCTGCGAATATCTACACTATCTAAGCAGGATCCATAAACAACGTCACAAAAATTAAATGTAGATAGTATGAGAGAATCGCAGAGCATCAATTTTAGTTTTTTATTTCAAGTATCTTTACTGTTATATAATACTGTAAGTTTACAAAACGCATCTTGTATTAACTTTATAACATGTTCCTTAAATCTTAAATTACTGTCTAATGTAAGTCCTAAGTTTCTTGCAAAGTTAGAAATTGAAACTAATTCATTATCTATATAAATACGAATATTTTCATGAATGTTTCTTCTAGACTAGCTTTTTCCAAAAATTAAACAAGTTTACTTAGACGCCTTTATTTTTAAACAGTGTTTTTTTTTGCTGTAGTAACTAACTTATGAAGGTCGTTATTCAAGTCAGCAACGGCTATATCAACATAGTCAGGAGCAAAAGAAAGATACAGCTGAGTATCATCGGTGTACACATGGTACTTAGCAATATACGTGTCAAGAGAAACGAAATGACTAGTATAAATAGAATAGAGAAGTGGGCCCAAGATTGATCCTTCAGGTACACCGGATTTTAATTGAAAAGAGGAAGATTTAGTGTTATTAATGATTACATTTTGAAAACGTTTACTTAGATATGAACTGAACAATTTTTCCGTGTTAGTACTAATGCCTATGAAATGTAGTATCGCTAATAAGATTTCGTGATTTAACAGGTCGAATGCTTTACTAAAATCTATTAGAACAAGTAACGTTACATTGTCCTTATCGTTGGCGTTAAAAATGTCATCGGTGACGTTTAGGAAGGCACAACTATGGTTTTTTCTGAAGCCAGGTTGATAATTAGGTAAAAGGATGAACTTTGTTAAATATAAGTTGAAGAAAATCTGGTACGCCTATGATATGATATCGTGTGTTCTGACTCGCAAAAGTATGCGTGTCTGAACAGGTCCATATGCTCTAATGGTAAATCGGTATCCGAGATACAGAATTTGTCGCCGGCGGCCGAAAAAAACAGATACCGAAATTCTGCAGCGCGATACTGTATGCGTCGCTGAATGCCGTGTGAACAGTTCTATTTGAACGCGTGGATTTTCTGTATGTGGGATACCGATATCTGTCATACAGAATCCACGTGTGTCCAGGGCCTAAGGGAGTAAAACCGTAATGCACATGTACAAAATAATGCTCCTAGATTTTTCTCGGTGATTTCTGTTCTGTTGTGTGGCACTGAATAACTTGAGGTATGCATTTCACTAAATTGGACTACACCGGTGCTGATGGATGGATAACGTTCGGAAAAAAATCGATCACTCCATAAATCAGCATTTCTCTGAGAACAGGTCACTGCAATCAAACAGCAGTGGGCATAACTTGGATAATATAGCGGGAAATTGGAATTAGATATCAAAAGCACAAAATTTTAAAAACTAAATAATTCAAAAGATTAATAATTAGATTAAATCATTTTACATTGACAATCGTATTCAAACGTAATGCTAGTTCAAAGCATTTTCTAATATTGTATGTGAAACTATTATAATAAATACCTACGTACAGTCGCGGAATTAAAAATCCGGACGAGTCTTACAGATGATTTTTGCAATTTTTGGGTAATGTAATTACTTGCATTTTTTGTGCGACTCTTAAATGAGGCATGCGGTCATATACGAGTAATTATTTTGATTTTCACTAATTTCACCACGTAACGTGATAAGTAAAGTAAAGTAAGATATACACTGAATCATTTTAAGTGTCCGGATTTTTAATTCCGCGACTGTAACTGTACGCTTAATTATCCGTTCGACTATCATAAGAAAAGATTTTTCGAGTTTTTAACAGGAAAATGTTTTAAAACCGAAATTTTGTAAATTTTATTTATTATCGCATTTGCAGTACACATATCTAGAATGTTTTGATGTAAATTTATGATACCTTGTAGAACAGGTGCAATTTCAGCTAAAATATATCATGTTATTATATTATACTCTAATATTAAATTACAAGTAATGTGACATGTTTATGACATCTGTCAATGAAACTAGAAAATGGAGATTTCTATTATATTTACGAATACAGCCATTATTTCTCGTCCGGAATACATATATTAGATGACGGGCCATGGAAATTCCTGGAATATATCTGTAACTCTTATCGCGTCAAAACTTAGAGAGCCTAATTATTGTTATCAAGTATATAATCTGTCTAATCTGGGCACTTAAATTTCATCTCGTAATTCTTTAGTATAAATAGCACCCACTGATCAATACAGCTTTAGTGGTTATTTTGTCACAAAACAGTTACCGTCTCCTGTACGTCCCAGAAATGGGGCTTTTTGGGTGGATTTTCAATCACAAACTATTGATTCTTTTTATTGCAGCAACTGCCGCTTTCGGAATTGCAACAATTACACTCGCTGTAAAAAAATCGAGTTTATCCGATGATCTAACAACCTGTGAAGAATTGTCAGCAGGTCGTACTAGTACGAGTACAACTACTGCACCAACCACTACTGAACCAACAACTACTACTGAATTGCCAGAAGATATGGGGGATTACAGATTGCCAACGCACGTCACACCTCTACATTACGATCTTACCTTGATTCCTGACTTAAAAACGGGAACTTTTTCCGGAAAAGTGATTGCAACTATTGATCTTAATGAAGCTACACCTGTAATAAAGATACATAGCCAGGATTTAACAATTACAAAAGTAACCATTGATGATAGTCCAGCAACAGTGCAATCTCTCACGAAATACGAATTGTTGGTTATTAGTCCTACAGTCGGTGGTCAGATCGCAAAAGGAGAAAGAATTGTGGCAATTGAATATGATGGTGATATGAAAGATAGGATTGTTGGCCTCTACACTAGCAGTTATACGGCGGAAGATGGTGCCTTACGGTGAGTTTATCATTAGTATAAATAGTTCTTACAGATATCTATCTAGCTTTTTGAGTAAAAAATCTTTTACAAAACGTCAAAATAACCGCACACCAGCATAAACTTTAACTTGGAGCTATTTCAAAAATGGGCTATAAGACATTCTGAATGCTGTAGACTTACGTTAATACTTACCGTACTAGTACTGATATATTCAGTTCCTTTGCCTAAAACGCATTCTGCAAAATTTCGCATCTGATCCGTTTGTAGGAATTTTTAAAATATCTATTTATGTAATAAAACGCTATGGTTGTTTTAGAATAATTACAGACGCAATGTGATAGGTTTTATTGAGAGAGCGTTCTCGCGCTTGAAGGGAAATGGGGCTGTTATTTTTATTTTATTTTATTAGCAGCCACTAGAAATCATAGAAAATATATCACGATTAAAAGTTGAAAATACTAATTCAACCTTTGATCGTGCAATATCTAGACCAAATACCCATTTACACCATAAGCGAGCATATTTCTGCCATTTTCCAGGCTATTCACTAAAATGTAAATAGAAAAAAGAAGACTCAATTTTTAACATGTTTAAGCTGCAATATAGTATATTATTTAAATGTTTGAAATTCCGACATACGTCCGTTTAGACTACACGAAGATAAGTCTCGATTGGCCTGAGACCTAATTCTACGCAGCCTATTTAGTCTCCCTCTTAGTGTTCAATCTCTAGAAAGATTGACCACACTGTTCTTCTCTTATTGCACTCTTTTCTTTCTGGAGTTAATCTTTTGGATTCCACATAATTGGTATAGTTTTAGTACTTCACGTTTACTCTACACATTTATTATTCGTATTTTCTCGCATTAATATGTACGAAATTAATTTCCAATTTTATTATAATATTATGTTGTATATCTTATTGCTTTTTCCTTAAGAACTGCCAATATATGTGGAATAATTTTGCCTTATTGAGGGTGCGTTTTTTCCTTAGGATGAAGTGATAGTATATCAGCTTTAGCAAACGCTAAACCAGAATAAAAGCAAATACTATTATCAAAACGTTAAACCTTTTTCAATAAAATAAGTTATGTATGTATACGTTGGCCAATACTGCAAAATTCGGCAATTGGGATAATTTATGTTATACGCAGTTCCCAGATTGAGTATACCATTTCGGAAATTGAGCGAATTCGGCATCTGAGTCTAACGTATATATTATGTATTTATGTCTGAAAGCTGCTCTTCCAGCTTTAGAAATGTCGAAATACCTCTTTTGAGAAGCCTAACATTTAACTGTTGAATATCTGCACCACAAATATATTGATTATAGATTGTTTCAAAACATGACGGCATTCGTTGTTATCTTGGCAATATATAAAATTGCAGCATTTTGGGAAAGTTTTCATTAAAAGGGCGCATATTCAGATTGTATTATTATTACATATCTTTTAATTATATACTAATTCGGATTATATTATGTGCAGCTGTGCTGACGTAAAATGCATTTTCGCAAAAAGATCATTTTAAGCTTTCTTACCGCAGCAACAGAATGCTTTGTTTTTTTAAGTACCTAGTAGCAGTGTTCACTTTCATTTCGTGACATTGTTTTTATGGTTGCACTTGAAATGCCATGATATTATCTTAACAATTAAGCTTTTTTAAAGGGTTAATTGCTATTTCAGAACATTTAGAAAACAATACCACAATTCTCAGATAATATTTTTTCGTTTTACATATCGCCTTTATCTTCCATCCGCAATACATTCATTTTTGTATCAAATAATTACGAAAGCTATATTCGTTAATCGATTATCTTTAGCCTCTTTTACCTTTCGATGTCGAGGGCTATTCAAACCGCATATAATAAGCAATTTCAGTAATGTACAAAGATACCACATTCAGTGATAAATACTTATCATAAATGAGAATCTACGGCTAAACCTACTAATAATTAATTTCACGGGACAACTAAATTATAATTATGGGTATGAATATTGTTATTAACTTGATTTTCCAGACAGTGCCGCTGTTTGGTTAAATCTCACGGCAAAATTAACATATTCAACTAGAAGGGATACCAGAAGAAAAACGGTAACATCCATCCTAATTATGCAAGGAATATGTAGATATTCACAATATCCTCAAACAGCGTACTATTATATTACGGCAGTGGAGATAACGTGATCAATGAAACGGTAAAAATCAGATTACTAAAATTATTGACCCTTTTTATACAGTGCTTTCGTAAAGTAGTGGATAAATTCGTTAAAAATTCAAGGAATAACTTTTGGAAAAAACGCTGGAACCCGTCGATCTTTATTTTTACTTATGCATTTTTTCAAATAAATTTTGTACATACGTCATTGATGTTTTTCTTTAAATGGCAACCCCTTTTTTATTACGGAATTTGAAAGATCGCATTTTTTACTTACGCTAAGCTGATTTTTGAGTATAGGTCACATGACCAAAAGTAAGAAGAAAAAATAAAATTGCAAAATACCAAATTTTATTGCAATGATAACTTCAAAAACAATACCAAAAACAACTAAATTAAATGTTCTAATTGTGCATCGTTGTCTACCTGACAGTAGCAGTAGCCAAGACGACCGACATGTTTTTTATTGATTGCCGTCATGATAAAAATGTAAAATCATACTTCGTAAAATTAAATTTAGTATTTTGCAATTATTTTAAAAATGTTTTTAATTTTTGGTCATGTGACCTATACGCGAAAATCGGCTTAGCGTAAGTAAAAAAATGCGTTTTTTCAATTTTCGTAATAAAAAAAGGGGTTGCCATTTAAAAAACAACATATATGACGTCATACCTCCTACGCGGGTCAGCCTGTATATATAGATTTTATTTGAAAAAATGCGAGAATAAAAACAAAAATCGTGGGTCCCGGCGTTTTTTCCAAAAGTAATTCCTTCACTTTTTAAAGAATTTATCCACTACTTTACGAAAGCACTGTATACATATTAGCATGTAGTATTTACAATATTATTATTTTGTTGTAATTAATTTACGTAAATTTCAGAATGTGGAGTAAAGTACTACAAGTATTGAGAAAATATCTGGAAAATGTAAAAATGAATTTTAAAAATACTGATGAAAAGTCTGAAGAGACGTAACTACTTTGTAAGTAAACATTGATTGAGTTGCATTAAAATTGAAAGAAGCAAATTCCACAAATATTTCGCAGTTCTTGTTGAAAATAATTAGTTATTTGTTGTATCTGTGTTCGTAGAATATTAGTTTTAATGACGGCTTTAAATGCTAACTATATTTTTGAATTTATGGTATGCGCAGCAAGTTGTATCTGAAGTGTTAATCGTGTAATATTTTATATTATTTCTAGCCACGTCATTCTAAACAATGCATTTTATCGTCTCATAAATTGCTGACTAATCATTATTCATGGTTATCAACCACTTAATGATATATATTAGACCAGTATACCACTATTCAAATAATGCCTGTTTTTGTTATTATTTCATTAACGCAAGTAAAAATGTTTACATTTTAATCACATTTTAATTTATCTTTACGTGTCCGTATGATTGCGTTTTGCAGTATTTTGTACTTACTACATGGATAAGTACCGTGAGTACATTTAAATATATAATTACAGCATGCTATCGGTTTTTAATTAAATTGACAACACTAAAACAGCTGACAGCTTAATTTGAATTGTCAAAGCGACGCTTCAAAATGTTTAATTTAGATCATAACACGTTTCTTACGGAGAGGTATTTTAAGAACGCTGAACGGCATTTCTATTATTGTCAATAAAACTATTATTTTCTAGTGCTTCTGCTTCTTTTCTTTTAAATTAAAACGATTGAACATGAGAACCCTAAACGTCAAAATGTTTACATAACCTTTGATTTACACAGCGAGTCAACTGGCAGGATCCGAAATCGTATTAAAAAACCGCCTACTTTAATTATAAATTTAAATGATCTCACTGTATTACATAGCCTTATTCAAAGTACATTAAAACTACAATTCTACTCGTATGAATACAAGCAGGCAGCATTTACGTCTAACTTTATCCACAATATCAATAATAATTGTACATTGTAATAACAAGAAAAATAGTGTTACAGTTCAGATGAACGTGATTTGCCAATTACTACCGTTAATGTAGAAACAAACGTGTTAGCAAAACGTAACTATTTATACACTTTCTCAACTCTACAGATCCTATGGACTCATGGCTTTCAGTGTTTCTCTCCGCTTTCTCCGATTCGATGCTACTTTCTTCCAACTCTTCACACCCAAACGCTCCACATCCTCTCTCTGCTAAGTCATTCTTGATTTGTTTTCATTTCAGTCCATTCTTCTAACAGGATTTTAGTAACTCTGCAGGTTGTAGGTTGACCATATAAATCCAAATCTCTTGATGGATTCTTTCTCGCCAACGCTCCCGCACTTTTACACCATACACCTTACAGCTTTGGATATCTTCCTTATGTCTTGTTTCTCATACCTCTAGACTCCAGTCTGTTTTTTTATTTGATATCCGTGTCTCGCAAGCGTAGAGTGCAGTAGAATTGTTAGGTTAATTTTAATCCGTAAAATTATTTGTCGTAATTCGGTTATTCGCCGGGCTAAGCCCGGTTCTATTCACTTGTTTATGCAAGGTTTATATGACGCAACCTGCAATCGAGCAGCGCGTAACAATTAACGTGTTCACATTCCTTGGGGAATTACGTTGAACAATCGACTCCATGCGGGCAAGGAAACTGCTTTTCTTGCAATTAAAGTTTGTATAGTTTCGTGGATAATTATCTTTTTCTTTCGTTATACCCCGCGCGAGGGGAATTGTCGAGGCTGTGGATTGCAAGCTTCGTCTGTCGACCCGCATTCGAAATCCCCCATTCTAGGAGGTATGTAGCATCGCTCTCGACCTCCCAAGCTGCCGTGAGAGGACTTGGTGATTTATTGAAATTTAGTCGCAGGTGTTTTATTTTATTGTTGTGATTCGGGACTATGATCTTTTGCAAACATAATATCACCGGCCGCAGGGAAACTTAATTCAATTCGGATTTATTAAGTCGTGATATGCATATAAACTCTACCACCGTACCCAAATATCAATTATCGGATCAGAATATCACACGTCTGTGAAGTCCCTCCATCCAGCTGACTACATTCCACGCAGCCAACCAGCTTTCTGTTCTGGGATCATATCTCGCTGACTTGGCCATGACGCCTTGTTCTCGAGTGTTCTACGTGTATCGTACATCTGGTGAGCCAACTGCTGAATGCTGCCTTTTCTCTGCGTGGCTTGAGGTATTGTAACGAACTTTACATTTCCGTTATATGAAAATGTATTTCAGTATATTTTGCATGCGGTGTAAATTTTGCGTTTCGTATTGCCAAATTACCGTACCTTTTTGAAGTGTGTGCACGCATTGCTTTCGGTTTATGTTTGAAGTGTTACCGTCTAAATTTGTGTACTATTGTATTTACGATTTAGTAGCCCCTTCAGAGAATTTGAGTGCCTTCTTGGCTGTCGTTTGCGTATTTGAAGTCGATCGTTCCATCATTTGTATTCTCGTGACTTCACATGAGGCAATAAATAATTGAAAAGTCTTAACATCACTGCCTCAGATTTTCATATAACTTGGTGTGTTCATTATATTGTTTTAAATATTATTGGGTGTTTTTGTTGTGTTCTGTTGTAAGTCACACCTGCAAAACGCATTTTTATAGCCAAATTATTAACTGAAAGCAAAAGTAAGTGATCGCGGTCCAGCTCACCGTCTTTCCTGTGACTCCGTTGATATTTCTTCGTGAAAACCTGGAGTTTGGTTTTAACATTGTGACGCCATCACAGCAAACAAACCCATGTCAGGTGCCTCGAACCGCCCTTGTCTCAACTGAAAGCTAACTGGAGCAAATCATTGTTACGGGTTGTTTTATTTTGTTGCAAGTACCATTTTCAAATATAACAAAATTACGCCCACCTGTGGGGCTTTAGTTTTGTTGTTTTTTTATCATGATTTGGCTCGTAACAGGAGACACGATGTTTTGATATACTTTTGTTTTAGCGCATCTCGTTGTATTCTTTCTTCTCATTAGTTATAATAAGGCTCCTACGTCGTACACTATTGCGTTCTGTTCTGTATTTTCACTACCTCTTTACTCATGTTTATATCTGCACTCCCAGATACATAAACGTTTCTACCTTTTCAAAGCTGTAGACTTTTGAATCCCTTGTTCTTATTGGTACGTATATATTCTACCTTCCCCTTTTTATTAATTTCTATTTACAGTGTCGATAAATCGGTAACTCTATAGCAGATATGGAAAAGCAGACCCCTTATTCTCGATCTTTTGAGAAAAGCTTAATGGTGCAAACTAAAGTTGACTAGCGTCTTTTTTTCGAGTTATAAATAAAAGTTCGATTTTTCGACAATTTGTTTTGTGGCTATACTTCGCTTATTTATGAAAATAGAGAAAAGTAATTGTTACGTTCTTCAGGCACTTTTTGTTATAAAAATCCAGTTATAACATAAAATTGTATTTTTACTTCCTTTTACAATAAAGGAAGTATTGGATTCACCCCAAAAATTCGAAATTGAGATTTCAACAGATCTTCACGTTTTAGAGTCCCCTGAACCCAAAAATAGCTATTTTTGTATTAAGGGCGTGAAGGAGGCGATTTTGGCCCGCGGCGGAATTATAAGCCAGAGGCCCGAAGGGCCGAAGGATTATAAAACGCCAAAGGGCCAAAATCGCCGTTCACGCCCGAAATGCAAACAAGATTTTTTGTAAAATCCACCATAAAGCTTTGAAAAATAAATGGCACGATTCGTTCTCAAAAATCAAATTGTTGTTGGTTGCCAATGTGATGCTGGTTTTTTAGGCCTTATGGCGCAAAATGCATTATTTACGCCCGCAAATTATTTTTAGGCCTTAGGGCGCAAACGGCACTATTTACGCCCGCAAATTAATGCATAAATGACCATATTTTAGTACGATTTTACAAAAACATATTTTTTCATTGGTCTGTCTGTCTGTGAACAGAATATCTCAAAAACTAAAAGAGGTATGACGTTGAAACTTCATATATAAGTTTTGTGTACTATGTAGATGCGACAGCAAGCTTTTGAAGAAAATCGCATAACCGGAAGTAGGTGTTTACTCTTGTGATTTTTCAGTTTTTTTTTCGATTTGTTCAAAAACGGCTCTAACGATTTTTTTTAAACTTCAAATTTTTTTACATTTTTAATGTGTATTGATGTGATATAGGTGATTTTTCCAGTTGAATACTTTCTAAAATGGGTTTCTTTTGTTTTTTTTTCTACTTTTTTTACTAACTCCTATTTTAAATAGAACACCCGGTATATTTTACATATTTGAATTCAGCTTATAATTCTAGAGAAAAGTTGTCTCTCAAACTAACGCTCTATTTTGTACCGTTTTTGTAGAATTTGTAATTTTTTAAAATTTTTGACAAATGTTTAAAAATTTAAAATCAAATTTTTGGCTAATTATAAGGTCACTGTAAAAGGAAGTTGTGTGCGTGTATCACACCAGATTTTTGTATATGGAACCCATATTTTGCTGTGGCATTAAAAAAGATTAATGTTTCCTATTTCAGTGATATACAGTGTGTCCCCGGTGAATCGACTCTTGTAAAAGGTAAAAAATTGTCGATTTAAATTTTCATTTTTTTGGGTTCAGCCCTGCTTGGTTAAAGGCTAATTTCTAACATAATTTCAGTTTTGAAAAATCAAGTATGCCTTGGAAATTTTCAAAAACCCAATTTTTCTGTAAAGTGCCTTTGATTTCTCACATTTTCTTTTATGTTTATTTCCCAAACCAAAGAATTTTATTTTTAACCAATTTATTTTTTATTATGAATAAAAGAAATTGTTAAAAATATTTCTTTTTTCATGGCAGTCTTTGTTAAACGTAAAATTCGTTGATTAGGGACAAACATAAAAAAAACTGTGAGAGATCAAAGTTGGCCGAGGATTTTGAAATTTGGTATAGGGGTCTAAATGTTGATTCTAAACAAATTTTCTTAATAACTTTTTGTCGTATTTTCCACATAAAAGGTAAAATTTCCAAGGCATACTTGATTTTTCAAAATTGAAATTATGTTATAAATTCGCCTTTAACCGAGCAGGCTGACCCCAAAAATTACAAATTTAAATCGAGAAGTTTTGCCTTTTAGAAGAATCGTTTCACCTATCCCGGGACACACTGTATATCATGTGGGATCGATGTATTTATTTTCACTACTTTATAGCAAAAATACAAAATTTCCAAAGTAGTTTTTAATATTTCATCATTTTGTAGTTGGAGGCTTGTGCCATTTAAAATATACGTGATTAAACAAAGCATCTGTCTTTGCATTGGTACAATACCAGTGTCCGTCATATATCTGGACACATATGGAAAATTGTTACATTCTCCATTATCAGATAAATGTATTCTTGATCAAAGTCTCTCCAGCTTCTGAAATTAAAAATACACTTGGAAAAATGTAAATATCTTCTTTCGTATACGGGGTAGGTTCGAAAATATGAAAATGGCTCAAGAATAAAGTATCCTTATTTTTCAAAATAAGCAAACATGTTAATTGGAAGTATGTGTTATACCATTTCTATTAAAAATTATAATTTATTTTAATTGTTATTGATGTTTGGATCGTTTATTATTTTTTTAATCTATTGTTTTGACACAAAAATGAGATTTGTAGCAGTAATTTCAAGTCACGTAATATCCTGGTTGCTAAGTGAGGGAAACTCAAGTTCGACAGTACACCTATCGTACCCGTAAATAAATTAACTTTCAAGTATCTTATTTGGTAATACACCGGGTGGTAAGAAAAAAAAATTGAGAACTCAGTGAAACTTGTCTTTCGGAACAGGTAGCTGTGACTTCATATTTGACACCTACTTTCAATTCTAAGCAACTTCTTCAAATAACATTTTTATTTATTTTGAAAAATAAGGGTACATTATTCTTGATCCATTTTCATATTTTTGAACCTCCCTTGTAGACGAAAAATAGCTATTTAAGTAACAAGGAATGTAAGGACCTATTAACATTTGAGGTAGGCAAGTACACGCCAAGACGAGGTCGCGGCTTGTTGCCTGCCGAAAATGTTAATAAGCGATACATTCCGAGTTATCTTATTATATTTTTCCCGCTGCTTATCGAAATTTTCCTAGAATTTTGAAAAAATCGTTTGGTTTGTCACCTGTCACCAGGATTAGTTTTCGTGAGTCGTGTTACCTGTGAGTGTCACATGTCACCTAAACACTTGTAATTTATAAACAAAACGTCTAAATCTGCATCTTGCTTTGCTAATTTTATTATTCTAGGAACTTAATAATAATATTAAGTTCCGTTGTCAAGGGAAAGCAGCAAACAAATATAACACCGACTTACACGTTTTGTTACTAAGGCTGTATCACTGACTTACATGATCAGCAGTGGGAAAATATATTTAAGTTTTAGCAAGTGTATTTTTAGTTTGTGAAGATGCAGGAACTTTTAAGGAATCAAAATTTTCTGAGAAATGAATATTAAAAAAATTCCTGTGTTCAAATTGATGATGAACACTGTAGGTTATATTATATATTGTACTATATATTACTGGCATGGCAATCATCCTCTTTCTTATGATACCTTAAATAACTATGGGTTCCATATAAAAAAATACAACTTTATGGTATAACTCGAATTTATATACTTTTTTTGAAACACTGCATTCGTATCAAAGAAGTGCCTGAATAATGTAAAAATTACTTTTCTGTTTTCATAAATAAGCGAAATATAGCCACAAAACAAAAAGTCGAAAAATCGAGCATTTGTTTATAACTCGAAAACAAATAACGATAGCCAATTTTAGTTTGCACCATTAAGCTTTCCTCGAAAAAAGAGATCGAGGATGGGTGTCCGATTTTCTATATCTTTTATACTTATAGAGATTCTCTATGAAAACATCGAAATTTGCCCACTTTGTACTTAGCCTTTGACTAGTTCGCTTTGAGTTCAAGTGTTTGCGATACCTCCTCTATTCGAACGAAAATATTCTTTAGTTCTTTTTAACTTCTTGTGATCACGGCCAGGTGTCATCTGCATATGCAATACACTGACATCGGTTCCCTCCTTCTTACCCCTTTATTAACTTCGAAGGGTTCTTATATTCTTTCGTCAACCATTACTTTACATTTACGTCCTTGTAACGTCATTTTGTCATATGAGAAGTTTATCGGTTATTACAAATTCAGCTATTGCTTAAAATAATTTTTCCTGTTAATCCTATTATAAGCCTATTTGACATCACATGGTCATACAAGTTGTTCGTGATTTGTTTTAATGTAAAGATTGTATCTATCACTGACCCATTCTGCATAAAGCCATATCGCTTAACAAGCCTACGTCTAAGCTCAGCGGTAGATTCTACAATGGCGTCAGCGTAAGAAGGGGTGTAGGCGTTACCCTGGTCGATGCTGCTAATTGATTGGTGTAAACTTTTAATACTTTTATTTCTACGGCCACTATGATACATACAAACAAAACTTAATATTATATATACAAAAAAACACGAAAAGAAATATATACACAAAGAGTCATCTAGACTCGGGCGCTGGTGGCGCGGGAGGTGATGGGGCGGCCTTTCCTACTGGCCGGAGGCGGGGAACGCGGCCTGGACGCAGTCCGGTCCTTCCGGGAAGCAGTCCGGGGCACGGCTTGTAGCGGGCGCTGGGAAGTTCTCCTTGGACGTCGGCGGATCGAGTAGGCCTCTCGGGGACGGCGGCTGGAGCGGGGCGTTGCCGGGGCGCGGGGTCGGGCTTCCGCTAGGGGAGTCCGGGGACGGGTGGTCCGTCGCCAGCGGGAGCCGCGACGTGGGCTGCTATCTGGGCAGGTAGCCTGCCACAGGGCTTCGAGCTCGGCTTCCTCGGCGTCCGTCAGTCGCACCTCGAGGTCCCAATTGAGGATCCGTGGACGGGAGCCTGGGGGGTCGGCGGGCGGCGCAGCCGGGCAAAAGTTGCGTCTCGTAGGTGCTGCACCAACGGGCTCCTCTGTGGGGTGCCGAGCTCCGGATCGCTCTCGTCCGTGAAGCCAACGAAATCCGGGGTGAGCGCCCTTGTCGGCGTTCGTGGACTCCGTGACGGCAGGCGTCCCTCCCAGTACGGAGGGGGCCGGTGTAGCTCCTGGATCCGGGCGCGGGCGATCTGGGCCAAGGGGGAGGCAGGGGGCGTCTTGGGCGATGGGCCGAATAATTCCTCGTGGCGGCGCTTCCTGGAACACAAGGCTCGATGTCAGGCGGCGGGCGCGAGAGGAAACCTCCAATGGTTCCGGGCTGGCTTACGTATCAGACCTGGGGGTGTCCATGGCGAGCGGGCGACGGGGCGGCGGGCTGAGAGCAGCGGCGGAGGCGGCGGTTGGCGGAAGTGGCTCGAGTTCCCAAATTTTTCCGAAGACGACAGGCAGCAGAGTCCAATGCGGAGGATTGGCCCTAAGTCCACGTAGGTGATAGGCTCTGGAGAGGGCTGGGGCTGGTAGATCCTTGGAAGGCTGGAGCTGCTAGCTGGGTTGAGTTGATGCTGGTTCGACTCTCCTGGATTGAGTCCTAGAAGGCTGGAGGTCCTGGAGAAGCTTCTAAGGCTGGAGTTGAGTCCTGGAGCTGAAGTGGCTGCTGGTGGACTCTCCTGGATTGAGTCCTAGAATGCTGGAGGTCCTGGAGAAGCTTCTAAGACTGGAGTTGAGTCCTGGAGCTGAA
Source organism: Agriotes lineatus (assembly GCA_940337035.1). Taxonomy (NCBI): domain Eukaryota; kingdom Metazoa; phylum Arthropoda; class Insecta; order Coleoptera; family Elateridae; genus Agriotes; species Agriotes lineatus. The sequence continues at coordinate 198,177,921 of OW679194.1, forward strand.
GTGGCTGCTGGTGGACTCTCCTGGATTGAGTGATTTCCTACTGCCAGCGTCTGACTATTTAAAGGAGCCAGTCCTTTGTCAAACGCGATCTCGTAGCTCATTGGGCGAAGTAGAAGGGATGTTTTGCCCGTTTTTGATGTATTTCGGATTATAGCGTTTAATTGAGCGGCGTGATCAATTATCGACTTGATTTGAGTCGCAATCAATAGTCGTTGAAATGTCGATTCTAACGACACCCAATTTGCTAGGTTTTGGTAAAGATTAGTTGAACTTGGAATTTTTAATTCCGTGTTCGGCGTAAAACTTAATTAAGCATTACTCTTATTGCGTATGTTAAGAAGTTATTTTGCTTCGATTGGTTGCGCGCTAATTTTCTATGAATTTTGAGACTATTCACGCTTTCCTGGGATGCTTCCTTCCGTTAATTATAATTTAATGTGTAATATTTAGCCGGATGTAAGCGGCTTTGTGTCCTGATTTAACCGTTAGAAAATACGTCTTCGCCGGGCCGCCGTGTACTTCGAAATTTCTGTAGTGTTTACTTGCAACCATCGCCCGCATTACGAGCGGTGATATTTTTGCTGGCTGATGGAAAAGTTATTTTTAATCGACCTGTATGTGTGCTAGAGACTTGGGCGTTGTTTTATCAGGTGGCGGCTTATTCCTCCTATCGGCAGGTATCCTTATGTGGGGTTTTTATTGGGCGCACTCTGTTTTAAGAGCGTTTTAGTGATTGAACTTGGATTATTAATTTGGTCGCACGTTCGGAGTTTCGTTTGCCGCGGCGCTGTTTTTGTCGGCTTCCGGATTTATTGAGGTTTTGGCGAGCCGTTGGCCCTTTATTGCACTTGAGAATTGGTGCTCCTTTGAGTGAGCATGCCGCGATTTATTGTTTTATTTTTGTAACGGTTTTCTTTTAAATTCTTGTAGGATCGGGGCGATTTACTGGTAACAGATGTTTTTGTAATTTGTTTGCTGCCTGCTTGGTGATGGAAAATTACTTCGTTTTCTGTTAACCGGTTCATATTACGCTATTCGCCATTCACTATTTTTCTTCAATCGATTCATTATTAAAATCGCCAGTATATAGTTTTTGCATTCTATAATGTCACCTTTTTTATGAATTGGCATAGAATTGTACTTAACTATTTCCTGAGCAGTTTCTCATTCTTCCATATTTGTTGACGTAATTCACTGATTCTTGGTCGTAACATTTCTACCCCTTCATTCGGCAGCTCTATTGCTACACTATTTCCCTATGCTTTGCTGTTCTTGAAATCTCTTATTACTCGAATTAACTGTAGACGCTCCCAAATTTCCTTTATTTCCTTTTCTTCTACAGCACATTGCTCTATTTTTCAACTCCTTTATATAATAATAATAATAATACTAAATGGCTTTATTTTCTCGAATACAGAAAAAAGGTGTACTTTTACAATTAGCTCATTCTCGCTTCACATCTTGCAGTGGCGGTTCTCTATAAGGAGCCTAAAAACTATGGCTCGACTATGACAAACCCATCATTCAAGACTTTTTTAATTCTGAAAGAAACATCTTTTGTACTAATTTTTCATAATTCTTCACATTTTATTAAAAAAGCACGAGTAATTTTTATGTCATGAATATAAACTGGACGATAAGCGTTGCTTGCTTCCACGGACCCATTTGTGCCTGCTGCGGCTCCTCATATTTACAACAGTTTATAGACTGCAGCCGTCGTTGAGCGGCAAGAAGTAGGTCCAAAGATAAGGATATTTTAACATTTAATGGGAGCCATTTCAGCTTAGATTCAAGCCTCAAGCAACCTAAGTCTGACCTAACCCCTGCGATAACATGCGCGTGTCGAGTTTCTGATTATATTTTTTGTATGTACGCTGACTTCATCGAATTTAGCAATGGCACGCAAACTTTTACCATTTGAATATTTCTTCCTGGACCTTTTTAGCGGTAACATCGTCCAAGATTAATTTTACCTTTTGCATTCTATATTCCAATAAAACTATCCTTTTTATTTTGTATTTCCTCTGACTCCTCTTTCTTGTTCTAATGTTCCTCTTCGTTTCTTTTATCATTGGCCCGTTCATCACCATCCACTATAGTTTCAATCTTTTTTGTTTATACAGGGTGTTATGGAAGTTTACGTAATACATTTAACCACACAGAGATCTCATAAACCTATACAACTTTTTTATTTGCCATTTTTTCGAAAACACCTCCAAAACTGTGTATGCCTATGGAATAATATTTTAATTTAATAGCACAAAACACAAATGAAATGCAAACCCAGAAGAACTGCATAGGCACTGATAGAACTTTTAGTTAACATCTGGTCACTAACGTACCTTATTACCTGAGATAGGTAAGTTATTGATGCCATACTTTTTGTGCAGCAAGAGCTTTCGAGTTTTAGTGTAGTTGTGTCGTTCACCTTTAACTTACATTTGCTTACTAAACGGCTCGTCAAATATAGGGAATATAAATGATTACAAAAATGTACGATTAAAAGAAAAGCGATGATATAACAATGAAGAAGTATATCAGGAAGTTAAAAAATATCTGCACTCACACCTCACATCTTGTTATAAATTAATATAAGTTATTATGCATATCTGACCATGTATAATGAATATTAACTGATTGGAAAAATACTCCCCCGAAATACTCGTGACACAATGACAATAATTAATAATCAAAATCTCTTGATAAGTTCTCTGAATGATGTCATTTTCGACAGTGGTCTATTATGTGACGTTTTATCGGACCTTTTCCTATGTCTCGGGTGTTTACCCCACGACGTTTCGGGAGTTTTAGGTCTACTCTCGTCCTCAGGTGAATGAACTCCTGGTTAGTCCTTAGGACTGATTTTTCGGTTTTCACGTACACTCGTGCCTACCCCGGGGTTTGAACCCGAGACCACTGAGTCTTGCCACTACACCACCGGCGTGTGACCGGTGTATGCGCAGTAGACTATTTTTCTAATTCTCTGCGAAATAGTGGCATCCAAATGCACTTTATTTCTGCACTAGCCTGGCTAATTAGTTCTACTGCCAACGCTATGCATGTAGCTTCTTTCAGCTTCCTACGGAACCTATTTTCTTCTTTAGCTACAATTTATGCGTTATCCCATTGTATGTGGTGGTCTTCGTTCCAGACGTGTTCTGCGATATTGGATTTGATGGTTTCGCTCTTTCTAATATCCTTGCGGTGTTCCGATAATCTCACTCGTAGGTGTCGTTGTGTTTCCCCTATCTTCCACAATCACACGGTACGCTGTAGATACAGTTTCTTGAACTATGATCTTCGTATAAACATCAGTCCTTCTCAGGACTAACCAGGAGTTCATTTACCTGAGGACGAGACTGGACCAAAAACTCCAGAAACGTCGTGTGGTAAACACCCAAGACAGTGAAAAAAGTCCGATAAAACATTTCATCTTTTGGTACAAAATTGGTGAACCATCACTACATGTATATTGGGTGGAATAGATGTTTGCGTAGGTCATGCTACGTTGCCTGTTTACTGGTCCCGGGTGGTGTAGCTTGAACAAGCGTCTACGTTCGATCAGCAGAGTTAAGCAACGCTCTTTCTGGTCAGAACTTGGATGGGAGTTCCACGACTACATCTCTCGGCGCCTCGTGATACGGCTGTCACGGAAATAGTTGGTCCCGGCGGTCATAACAACATCATGACAGTCGTTAGTGGGGTTGGAAGTCAACATAAATGCACAGCGACGCCTGTAATTGGCCTAACGGCTGTTGGCTGGGTGCGATATAAATAAATAAATAAATAAATATCTATGTACTACATATATCTTGTACAATAGTTTTGCAGCAACATTTTCTTTGTCCTAAATCTCTGTGGATTTCTTCGTTATTTGAATTCTTTCGCATGGAGTTTGCTACAATTCCAATTTAGCGTTAAATTATTAATTTATTAAATTTGGATTACCTCTAATGTCGAAGCAAAATGGATTATTGCCGTGAAATATGTACAAGTTGAGACAAGGGCTGATTGTTCGTTTTCACTATTTCTCAAATCTTCAATGTATTTTTAGTGTGTTCATCCTATCGCTCTCCTATTCTGTTTTAATAATTAACTTCTTATTTGAAATCGCTTTACTTTCAAATAAAATTATTTGTCAAAATTTAAAACATTTCTAATATTGTTCTAATCAGTCACATTTTATTACCTCCACTTAATACATAATCCAGTGAAATTTACAGTGTACTGTGTAAGAGCTATTGAAAAGGGCACCGCGATTAGAAATGCTACTAAAATTAAACCGTTATTTTATATCTTTCAAACTAAAGTAAGCTCTAATTGAAAACACTGGCTTGAACCGTAAAATCTATATGACGTTTTAAGGAAAATAAAAACCAAAAAGTCATAAATTAATTTATTGTTACTATTGTGCATATCCGATTTAAAGACACCTTATCAATTTACAATTCGTGTTATTATACTCACTGTAATCTTAATCACAATATTTTTGAAACACTAAGCGATACTAATATTTAATAATTACAGGAATATCTAGTATAATCCTTCATTGTAAATTAAGTGTTCAACTTTAATGCTGCTGCTTATAAACGGTAATCCTAGCAGCATGATACCAACTAAGACTTGTACGTCCATAAAAATACACTTAGCTAATTTATATAATTTAATTGGGGCAAACAGGCAAACATCATTTATTAGAAAATATCAAAATGAGTTTCGGCGTTTGTTATTTATTGTATTAATGCATGTACACTTCGAAGTGTTTCTATATTAAGTGTTAGGATTATTGCACTTGGCTTGTCTGAAGTGGTTGATACGAACCGGAATTATTAATTTTAATTGCTATTTAACCAAGTGTAGTTGAGTTGCAATTAGTGTTTAGCTTGGAATCCAATTAATTGGGAAAAATACAGCCGTTTAAACCTTTATATAATACGTTTCAAATTACACACCTTGGCACATATTCGAGTAAAATATCAATGAGGAAGTATCCTTGATGATCAGCTAATTAAGTAAAACCATCAGAAACTAGAACGCAAACATTTTAACCGCATTGGTTGCATTTTTTTATTGCAAAAGCTCTAAAAATGCATGACCTAACAAATTAGACAGTTATTTACCTTAAGCGACTCGTACAAGGTGCAAATGAAATTAAAACGGTAGTTAAACCTTATCGGTAACTTTCTAACTTTGGCATTCGCAAACGTTTTACTCGTGCATAGTAATAATTTCGAATAGCACCAATAGTGCGGGCGTTTTAAATAGATGGCAAGAAAATGGGTTTTGTAATTATAAGAGTTTTCTGACGGATGTTGTAACTGTTTTTTGATAAATTGCAGTAATTGGATTTGACCCGAATTTTACTTCCTCTGTGTCTTACGCAACGAAAACTTGGCAATAAATTAAAGATTCTGTTTGTAAATTAATATACAGTAAGCTATGTAGACTTGATATTTCTCACAACTATAGAAATTTTATGCAACCCAAATAGTACCTCTTTGTATGTATTTTATCGTCAATAATAAAACTATTTTAAGTGTTTCTACACACTTTTTTTCATGATTAAATGAAGAGAAAACCCCCAAAAGACCCCTTGGATTTCTCTAACCACACCGGGACTATCTCAGGACATTCCTTTCTACACATCTAGAACCTATGATGTTACAAAAGCTTATCAACTGATAGATCTAGACACCAGATTTCGGTAGTAATTTTCCAGACTATCGCAACATGATTAAGGGATATTGTTATTTTCTGCCAATATATCTGCCACACATCCTGTTACATGTTCCATATTACATAATCTTTATCTTCATTTTGATTTTCATCACTCATCACATTTTTCCAAACAATTTCTCCCCAAATAATAATTTATGGCGTAATTAAAATGTAAATCTTTTTATTACAAAAATATTTTGTATAACGAATGTTTAATCTTCTTTTCCCTGTTTGTACTATTTGCACAGATAACTACTTTAATGCAATAGGCATGATTCTAATCGAATCGAATTTTATTATTAATTTTCTATCCCCTGAAGTCAACACGGAATTCAATAAAAAATTTGATAATAAATAATTGCGAGCAATTAAAATACTACTAGTTTATACTTAAAAAATTGTATCTATCTTATCAGTTATGAAACATCAAAATTACCTAACTAGTCAGACATTAGTGTTTGTTAATACATACCTCAGCCGTATCTTCATAATGCTTTTAATAACTGTAATATCGACTAATCACTGCTGCAAGTTGTTGTAGTGTATCTGTATACTAAATAACCTTATCGGATGACACCTTTTATTACTCACTGCAAGTAACACACTTCATTACATCATACTGAGACGAAAAGTAAGAGAAATTATGTGAAATGAGGTTACTAATAACAGCAGTTACTTATAGCATTCACATACAGGCTCACGCAATGTCATTTTTTATAGCTATTAATTTACGTCTTAGGAAATCGACATTTTATTTATAATCTTAAATCGGTCAGGATTAATAAAATTATTTAATATCTGTCGTTTTTTAAAGTTAGAATAAATACCAAATAATTGTTTTAGCAAACTGAATACCAAAATACAACAAAATTAATTAATATTCTAACTGGGAAGCCTGATTTGCAATTTAACATTGAGTTTTAGGTGGCATTTAAACACGTAGCATTACATTTTTAACCTCGTAATTAACCTTTGGTAACTTATGCACAGTAAATAGATTCTCCAAATTCAGGGACAGGCAATTTTTACTTCCTTTTACTGTAAAGGAAGTATTGGATTCACCCCAAAAATTCGAAATTGAGTTTTCAACGGATCTTCACGTTTTAGAGTCCCCTGATCCCAAAAAACATATTTTTTTTCATTGGTCTGTGTGTGTGTCTGTGTGTGTGTGTGTCTGTGAACAGAATATCTCAAAAACGAAAAGAGGTATGGCGTTGAAACTTCATATATAAGTTTTGTGTACTATGTAGATGAGACAGCAAGCTTTTGAAGAAAATCGCATAACCGGAAGTAGGTGTTTACTCTTGTGATTTTTCAGTTTTTTTCGATTTTTTCAAAAACGGCTCTAACGATTTTTTTTAAACTTTACATTTTTCTTACATTTTTAATGTGTATTGATGTGAGATAGGTGATTTTCCAGTTGAATACTTCTAAAGTGGGTTTCTTTTGTTTTTTTTTCTATTTTTTTTATTAACTCCTATTTTAAATAAAACACCCGGTATATTATTACATTTTTGAATTCACCTTAAAATTCTAGAGAAAATTTGTCTCTTCAACTAACACTCGATTTTGTACCGTTTTTGTAGAATTTGTAATTTTTGAAAATTTTTAACAAATGGTTAAAAATTAAAAATGCAATTTTTGACTAATTGTAAGATCACTGTAAAAGGAAGTTGTGTGAGTGTATCACACCAGATTTTTCCGATACATTTTCATTAAATTGAATCGTAAAATACTTTAAAATAGTCAATTATTAAAACAAATGTACTTATACAAAAGAGCAGTGAAAGAATAGTTGTTTGTTTATTTATTAACGGGCTACTGCCAGTATTATCCTCGCTTACATCTTATTCAAAATTTACAACACTTCAATTGACATCATAGGTACTGACTGAACCCTGAAAGAGTCATAGTTCTGGTTTGTTGCGTTTTTACATTTATTTAATCTTGAATCTTCAAATGGACAAATTCATATTGTTACCTAAAATTTGATTAAAAAATATCCCGAGTATAAAAATTTCCGAATGAAGAGCTTCTTCAAATGCAGTACAAAATTTATTATTAATAGGTATGTATGCAACAAGTACTACATAATGTAGGACTTTAGTTGACGAGTCTGACGAGATGTCATAAACAGTACAATTTTATACGATTCGTCCTGTAGCAGTAGAGTTTGTGCTAATTTACGATAACGAGCTGTAATTATGTAAATAATTTCGTTGAAATATATATATTTCCCACAAATCAGTTGTTCCATACAGGGTGGGTAGTGCTTTGGTAAATTAAGGATGTAATTCTTTGAATCTTAGTTCTAGAGTGCTTAGTTTCCAAAATACAGAGTGTTGAAGCTTTCAAGTAAGCTTTCAGGTGGAATGAGAAACAAAGGAAGTTACTGAAAAATTCACGAATTAAAAACAGGTAAATTAAATAATGACAAAATTAAAGCAACAGGAATTATGAATAAATTATTGTTTCGCATTAATCTAACTTGACCGTTCTTTTAGAAAAATAAATATTGAGAGACAGTACATATATGTATAACAACAGTAATAAAGCTTTTATTGTTATTAACCTTTTTGTTGTTCTATTTATCATTCCGTCTGAAAACTTGAACACGATGTATTTCGCAAAACGAATCCCATTTAGAACTGAGAATCAAATAAACTCTTATTTGAGAAATAATCCAAACAGTCACATCCCTAATTTCTGGAACATATAAAGATCACCATATATACAGAGTGTTTCCAAAAAGTTGATCAAAATGTTCTGTATGTGTTCTATAGTCTAAAATACAAAACGGAAATGAATACACCTAGGAAACTCGCTGCTAGGGTGTAATAATTTATTTTTTTAAGTATGACGTTTTGCTAGACCCTTTCGCACTTATACCATTCTGTATAGGTTTGTGAGAGTATTTATCCAAATTTTCTTTTAAAATAATTACCTCCCTTGTTAAAAATAATCAGCCAGTACAGTATTCACCAAGAGCTGGATTTTTTATCAACGAATATTGTAAAAGATTTTCTTTATCTAATAATTAGACTTTTACCTTGGGGAAAGGTCTTGTTTACTCCACTCCAATAAATGATAAACAACGCTTCAGAAACGAGTAATTGAGAATTACCAAACAACTAAAACCGCACACGGAATTTCTAATCGAATGAAGAATTTCAAGTTTCTTCATGTTTAGTGTCGTCCTATTAATTTATTTATTTTGGCGTAAGAACACATTCACAAGTTTTTCAACAGCCTTTGGAAACACCCTGTATGTATCATTTTTTACTTTTAATTGTTTGGCTGCTTTTAATAACAGTGGAATTCAGCTATCTTGCTATGGCCCTTCCTGCTCATTTTACCGGTGTTACCAATAATAATTATCTTTTTTATCTGGTGGATAAAGTGTCGCGCAAATAATAATTGTTTTGTCTAGCATTTGTCCTCTAGATAAAATTAACTCTAGCGCATTGAAACTTTGTATGTTGTATTGTTTTTTAATGAATTTTGCATTCCTATTTTACTGCCTCTACTAATTTTGGAGTAAATTTAGCCTCGTCTAAGATTTGCTTAAGTTTAACTTAACTACCAAAATTAGAATGGCTGTAAAGCATTTTTCCAAACAACATTGTAGAATTTAGATTCCAAACAACTTTATACTTACTGAGTGCCGAAATGCAGTAGTCTGCTGCATCCATTTTTGGCGAGAGTTATTCGTCATTGTATTTCCGAACAATTCTATCAGTGAAATGATTTATAGAATGATTAACTATTAAATCAATAGCTAGTTACTGTAGAACTAGTCATATGTCACATAAATTTATTGAAACTTCTGCATTTTAGCATTAACATTGCAAACGAATAACTTAATATAAAAGGATGTATTCCCTGTCCCAGTCAGCATTATCTACTTAAAATTTGCATAGCAATGAAAACTACACTGTGCTAGTAAGTAAGCTAGCAACTAATTAGTAAATACTATTATTAGCAGTGTTTGGTAACTGGCAATGAAATCAATTCACCTATATATGTATACCATGATGGTTAGCTTAATATTCAAAGGTTTTGCTAATTCCTTAATTCCCACTATGGTTATGAATTAATGAAGCTTTAGTTGGTGAAAAATTACGGATAATTTCTATAAAATTACTAAGTATCACACATCGGCCAAAGAATTAATTACCTATAAAATGCTTGCATTATTGCAGCTAATTCTTTTCGATCCGGTTATGCTTTTTGATGTAGTAAGACCTAGCAAGAAATTTGTACCTATAATTAATAGTACATTAAAATTTGACGGCCTTGACTATTTCAATATTACAATTTCAAGGCAGAATTGCTGCAATTCTGCTTTTTAACGAGCAGTTTCCTGTTGGTTGCAGACAAATTAGTTGTAGCGGTCTAAATTACAGCAATATCAGTATTTATTGTTACATAAACTTATTTTTATTGACTAGTTATGCAACTATGTAACAATAAAATACGTTTTTAAATTATTTCAGTATTTATGCGAGCCTTGACTCTTTGGCGTATGGCAATCTAACAGTTAAATACTGTGGCACAATACATATTTTTACTTTTTGACCCACAGATTCCTGTCAAACGTGAACAAATAAACCAGACACTTTCATAATCGCGGTTGTACCAATTCTTGTTACTTAAATGAGTAATGCCTCGCCTGATTCACAGTTCTGCTAGTAAATACCACAGTAAGCATTGTCATGTATAAACACAAACCATTAGAACTAAAACATAATTTTATCGAGACCAGCGATTACCTATGAGTTAATTCAGTGAAATCACTCGGCAGTTAATGGTACCTAATAATAGTATAAATAAATAACGTTGATTTTGTTCGTACAATTTTAAGCGTATCTTAAACATTCATTCGATTCAATTAGGTATCATACCGCCATATATTCAAACCAGGAACAGAATAAAATATTATAAGTATTTTTGATATATATTTTTACAGTTCTAAGATAGGTCTTTCAATGACGACAAAAATTTTACGATACGCTAGTGTAATTGGTTGATTCGTGAACATGTTCCATTTTTAAAAACTAGAAAATATGTATTACTAGCTGGCCCGGCAAACGTTGTTCTGCCCAATAATAATTTGTCTCTGAAACCCCGTTTCACTTTCGATATTTTCCAATTTTCCGGCGTTCCCTTTTGATTTTTCCGAATTTTCTTTTTTGCTAAACCACCTCGGGAGTAAGACGAATACAACAAAAGAAAAATCATCCAAATCGGTCAAGTCGTTCTTGAATTTTTGCGTTACTAACACACTAACGCACTAACACAGGGCGATTGATTTTTATGCAAATTGCGTTTCATTTATAATCTACCATTTTAAAATTACTAATGTACGAACACAATTTCTTGCACAGAATCAGTTAATATTTTAATACTTGAAAATATGCAACGCTACCATTTCTGACAATTATTTCAATGTTTTTAATTGAAAATTAAGTCAAAGTTTCGCGGATTGCGTCTATTTGACTATAAATAAATTATATATCTAGAGAATGTTAAAAAATATAATTATTGGTAGTATTTCTACAGTGACTTCATAATCTCCCTGTGAGATTATGAAGTCACTGTAGAAATACTAATAAAATTTATATATATTCACATAATAAACACATGTAATAAAATTCCTATGAAGAAATGTCAAGTTTTCGATGGCCTTTTTAGGAATAACTTGTTGGTTTCTTTTTATTTCTCCTATACGTTTTCCTGGTTTGAATTTATCCCCTCTACCAAAAATAAAAACGCTGAACTAACGTATACCATAAAAAAGACTATAATAAAAGTAAAAGCAATGGTAAAAGTGAAAGTGAAACAGCTTAAATGATAGCTACAACGATTGTAGTATGTAAACATTTTTATTGTAGGTACTTAAGAAATGTGTTGTAGATTGCAACTCGTTATCAATAATAATCAGCAATAACTTCCGTATAATTTAATTTGTTGTGCTTTGAAATACACTAATTAAAAAAGTAACAAAATCATGACAGTTCAAGAGTTTGCTATATTTTATTCTATAAATAAAAAGTTTAATTACTTTAATTGCACTTGGCATATGCTTAACTACAAGTTTACTGAATGATTTTAACAAATACCGGAAAATAGAAAGGAATATTCTGTAAGCAATTTCTATATTAGGATTAGGATAGCCATTAAAGTAAAGTCGTGGATGAATTGCAAAATTTCTGCATGACTTGGCTAATAAACGTTATAATCCAGATGATTATCCAAATGTTTTGTACCTTGAGCAAGTACTTCGAGTGTCAAAATATTTAGAATAATTGATTCAAAAACAGTATTCCGTACTGTATCAATACGTTAGTTCTTGAAGCTCTGTAGTAGAGAAGATCTGGTAATTTCCGAAAAATTATTATTTTTGTATTTTACCTCGATTGCTTAACTTTGAGAAGAAATCTCAATAACTAAATTTAATAAAAATTAATAATACTATTTAAAACAGCAGTAAGTGTAATACAATTTTTATTGTTGGTTGTTATAATGTAATAAATTTTAATATAAAGTGCTTCAATTGCAGCACTGTCATAAGCGAGAGGATTTATGTGCTAGTAACTATTAAATTACATCACTAATTCAAACAATATAAAATGTCAAACAGTGCCGATAAGATACAGTAAGAGTAATATGAACAATTTGAAATTTACAACACATGAAACAAATTAAAAAATTATTGAAACAGCATTTCTGGAGAACTAAATTTCGTTTTCGGGGAAATGATAAATAGAGAAGTTGTTTCATTTAACGAATTAAAGCACCAATTTCTGTAACACCCTGTATATATAAAACTATGTACAATCTTTGTTGATGAAAATGTTTCTTCAAATAGTTTTTGAAATTTGTTAATTATTTTTGTGCCTGTTTTAAATCTCAAATACTTCTTCATTATAGTAGTGTTTTGAGTCCCTTTCTGCATTTCACTCTGGTCCATCGGCCTCCCCCCCCCCCTTCCTTTATTTCGTAATTGTACAATGCCTGTTCCAATGTCACGATTCTTTCTAGAAAGCGCTTTTAACGACGACATTTCTGCAATTAGTCCAAGTTGATCCACTGTTCCAATATCTAATTTTGTAAACTTCCTCTTATCTACTTTCTTCGTATTAAATTGCTACAGCCATATTCTTGCAAGCCCGACAGGCACTAATTTGGTAAAAACAAGTAACAGAATGCAATTGCTTTCAAATGAGAGCAACCTTTTAGAAATTAATGCAGCTACGTACATAGAAAATACTATTTTCTCTGCTGGTTTCTTTAAAAACTGTAATTTTATTGCCTGCTTCTAAAGGCACATGTGGCGCCAGCTTGCATTTAAACATTGCGCCCTCGATCAACGCTCTTCCCCCTCCCATTTACTCCGTAATTTAGAAATTCTTGCCCTTATTCCAAGATTATTTCACGGAAGTGCCTTTAATAATTGCTAACTTTCTCCAACTAGCTAAAATGTGAATCCACATCTAATTTTCAAAAATTCCCTTAACTACCTTTCCATTGCGAGCTGTGTAATTAGTGTTTGATTGGAATATTTCAAATAACATTTTAAGCTGTTGATCAATGTTTTTATTCTGAAGACGTTTGTATTTGTTTATTCTTGAACAGGTTGTCCAAGTGTCTTAATTATAGTTGGTAGTTCTTTATAGTCAGCACAATCTTCTTGTTTACCTTAGGCCAAACTGTTGTCATTAAGTGTGTTTCGAAAGGCACCTAGTAGGGGGGGGGTGCTTTTTTAATATAATAATAGTAATATGTTTTTCTTTTCTTATATTAAATAGTACATTACGTTCCGAGGACCGTAAGTGCAACATTTATGGCCAAGGATGCAGTTTCTAAGCATGGGAGCCCATAAATTAATGCACTTATGGGACAAGGTGCGTATATTATGTTTTCAACTGCCTGTACAAAATTAGCTTGTTATTCTACGTATATTTTAATAATTTAGTAAGTAGGAAATACCAATATTTCAGTCAATAAAGAAATTTCAAATTATGACTTTATATTCATTCCTGAAAATTTGTGCTGGTCGTAAAAGTTACTTACGTGTCCTAAGATGCGAAAGTTACTTACGTGAACTGTTTACTTCTTAAAACCATAGCAACAACAATAAAAAAATAAATCGTAGTAAGTTGCTTACTGCCATCTAATGTTGACGTTAATGTAATGATTACGATGCAGCTAGTTAAAAAAAATGCTTTTGTTGCCCGTAACTTGATTGTGTCTGGGGCCATCCATCCATTTTCTCTATGATTTGAAAATTTCTCTTTTTATGTCATGATTCTCTATCGAAAACGATTTTCAGCTACTATAATTATATAATTGGCCTAGTGGCGGTTAATGAAGAATTTTGATGATAGTGCCAACCGAATGCATTTAAAATACTTTTTTCTACGACCACCACTAAAAGTAGGCCTTTAGCGCTAGCTTTTTTTACTAAAAGTGACGTTTTATAATTTAGCATGTTTAAAATGAGATCAGCTGTTTACTTTTAGCACATGTGTTAAGTGAAGTGAGGTTATAAAACTACAATTTCGAACTGGAAGTGAGGTTGTAAAGTTATTCTAGTTACTTCTTGCGTTAGAGGTAAAGTGTTTTTTAAATCATTAAAGCGTTATGTAATGAATAGAGTCAGAAGTGTGCTATTATAATTACCTTTGATAACTGACTTTGACAGTACCGGCTCCACAAACATTCACATGCGCGTCAAGTCCATCTCTTTATTATGACATAAATTATAACTGTCATAAATGTAAACCTTTGTTAAATCGACATTTATGGATTAATAACAGAAAATTTAAGGTCGTAGAAAAAATATTGTATGCAAACTCGTGCATAAACATCAACTTTTAGCACGTGTTGCATAAATAGCTATTACCCTCTCGCAGACAAAGACATATTTACACATTCCCTGAATACTGGTAAAAGTTTGCATCAGTGAAAAAACCTACTACCAAGGTAGCCTTGTCCAAGATTACACAACGAAATTAGTCTCTTTTCTTATTATTTGTGGAAGCTTACGCTGCATTTTTGGGGAAGCCTTCTAAAAATTCCAAATTATAGTTTTCAATAATTTTAGTCATTTGATCGCATACTTTATTTCATTTTCAAAATTCTGTAAATCCTGTCTGACCTTAATTGCGTCTATATTTATCTTTTGTGGTTGGTTAAAGTGATATCGACATGAGTAATTATTTTATGAAAAACTGTCAAAAAATGTAAAATTGTTGTCTTTTAATCTAAGTGTGTAAGAACCAGCTTGTCCAACTGTAGATTCCGACTTAATATGCTCATCATTTCCGTATAGCGTATTAGTTCTTTTCGATATTCATAAACGGTGTTAACTAGCCATGATTGAAAAATCTATCTAATTTATGACGACCGTCATGGGGGTAGCCAATGGGGGGGGGGGCACTTGTCCCCCCCCCCCCATAAAAAATTTGTCAAATCAAGATATAGTTGACTTGTACTCGTTATTACCATTCGTATTCTACAAAATTTGAAAAACGAAACTACATTTGAATGTGATTGAGTTCTATTTAGAAAGTTCTCCATACCATGGCACATGAAAACTTAAAAAACACGTTTTTTATAAATTACTGTAATTTAGTAATTTTAATGATTAAGCAGCACCACCAATGAGAGTAAAAAAACTGAAACAGTTGGAACTAGCAGAAGTGGTGAAAAAACTGAGACTGTCTTTACTGATTGAAACATGCTTCGCACATTTATTTGGCACAACCATGTATGATAAGCACCAATGAAGGGTCTTTTAGTACATTGTGGAGAGTGAAAACTCATTGCGGTCATCAATGTCAGAAAACTGTTTTAATATATGTACTATGTATGCTCAGTGTATACTGAACAAAATGATGCTAAGAAAAAACCGATGTTAATTTAACTTGTAATTTTTTACAGTTAGTAAAAAACAAAATAATAACAATAGTTAATTGTGAATCTACATTTTTGCCCCCCTCTAATTGGAAACCTGGTTACGCCCTTGACGACCGTGGTAATTTTTGCCAAACAATTGCGTTTCGTACTCTTGTTCTTTGTGGAGAATTGGGAAAAAATGAGCAGATCCCCAATAGGGTTACAAAAATATTGGAACTGAACGATGTTTAACTAACGCTGCACTGTTCATGATCGGGTTAATTTGACGGACATAGCAGTGAACGTAATTCGCTAAAAGATATTTTCCTTTTATTCATTTTTGAACTCCATAAACCTCCGCTCATAACTGATGCCCCGTCATAACTCTGTGTAATAGGTTTATTTGTTGCATCTTTAATTAAATGATCGATTTCTTTTAAAATGCAGTCCGAGATTGAAGCAGCATCTTGGCCTACTGCAAGATTTAGCGCGAAGCGACGCTGAATGTAATGTAGTCGCTGAAATTGGATAGTTAAAATAGCAATTAATACCAGGTAACAGGCCGAGGTTTTATCGGAACTAGCTCGAATGCCGGCGCAGACGTGGCTTCCACTGAAAGTTAATATATCCTTATCTATTTACCTACGTCCTGCCGCTGCCCCCCTCCTTCTGCAATCTATAAACTGTCGAAAAGTTGAAGAGCCGCTTAGATCAGGCCTAATACCTAATATTCATGAAATAAAAATGACACGTGCTTTGTTTAATCTTTAAAATGAGAAGAATGGTGAAAAATAAGTATAACAAATACTTCTTTCAGAATAAAAACAAATCTTGAATTACTGGTTTGTTATGGTAGAACCATATAGCGAGCCGCTACTGAATTGGTCAGCGTGCCATTGCTGTTGTATCTAATTTTCAAAACTTCCTCCATACTACCTTCTTCATGTAGATTGTCTAATTGGTTTTTGAATTGAATTTTTTGTACATAAAATATTGTTGTGGTCGTAACCTTGCAAGACTGGCGGGCACTAATTCTGTGAAAACGAGTTGCAGAATACAATTGATATTTAAATGAGACGGACCTTCTGAAGGTTAGCTCAGGTCACAGACGTCGCTGATTCACACATAAAATGATAGACAGAACAAGTACAGCGAATTGTGAATTACTTCGAGCGTAGATCCATTCCAAGAACGTCCGTCGCGATAAAGCGCGCGGCGTAAACGTTTCTATCGGGACAATCCCTACCGTAAACCATCGGTGAAATGCACGTTCTCAATAACACGTGAGCGAACTGCCAAGCTAAGACTATGCTAACTGATAATTGGTAATGTTCTTGCAGTCATGACGGTGACGGGAAGTGCGCGATTTCGCCGGCGAAGCACCGCGCCCCCGAAACGCAAAAAACCCGGAAACTTCTATCCTGTGCTCCTGAGCTGCTGCCTGTTTCTGGCGATTTTGTGCGCGTGTTTGCTCGCGGCCCTTGTGCTCGTAGGAAAACATTTATACCATAACAATTACGATGTGCAGCAAGAAGTGTTGTCGACAACGATCAAACGGGCGCTTTTGGCGCGCTTACCTAATGACATCGTCCCGATCCACTACAACCTCACCTTAATGCCCAATCTTACCAGCGGCGTTTTCAAAGGAAAAGTCAACATCACACTGCGGACCATGCGAACGCGAAGAGATGTGGTCGTCCAGAGCAAGAATTTAACCATCGATCAAGTCGATTTGTTTTCCGTCAACGATTCGAAAGCGATTGCCGGAGTGAACGTGAAAGAAAATGAAATCGCAGAGATGCTGACGGTTACATCGGGCGATGATCTGTCGCCCGGGATTTATTACTTAACTTTTACATTTAGTGGAAATATGTCCAATAAACTGACTGGATTGTACAGAAGCCGATATACGGTTCAAAACAGCAGCGAAACCAGGTAATGAATAAAACCTTGGTTTTACCAAATCTCCAGTAATAAACAAAAACACTTTACCATTAACTATGTTGATCATGCATTTTTTGCTAATAAGAAGGATTAAACATTAGGTAAATACAGAGATTATAGACTCTTATCTGTGGTCTATAGGCTATAATTATGCAATGACATAGTTGACATAATAATATATTGTCGATAAATGTTCGTGTAACCGTCTTCGCTGCATTTTTCAACATTGTAAATAGCATGATAACTACTTTTATTCAAATACTAATTATTTCTCAAACGAATGCATTTAGAATATGCAACTCAGAGGTGTCTGCAACTACAAATTTTGTGCTCTCCTGCAAAAATACCCATTGTCAGCCCCCCATTAATAACAGTACATTATATACCAAGGGACAAAAGTGTGTCATTTAATCCCCAGGATGAAGTTTATTCCCGAAACAAAAGTCGCGGGAATAATTACATGTGGGATAATATGGCACCATAGTCCCGGAGTGTACACGCTATTTTTTGCACTCCCATTTCACAAATTCCTAAATAAATCTCATTTTGCAAGCTTCAAAAGTAAAATAGAAGTTGCTGATGGTGACAAAACATACTTGGTGAAAATGATTTGATTTTACTTTTTCTCCCTTGGGTGTAAAAGTGGCACTATAGTCCTTCTCAGATAGTAAAATATGACTTGAGATATATGTACTGTAAAAACGCATTTTTACGTTTTCCTTAAGATAGAATTGTAAAACAGTAAAAAGATATTCATTTTCAATTTAAATGCCAAAAAAACGAAATTTAATACAATCAAAAATCTGCACAGGATGACAAAGTGCCCAAAATACGATGATTTTACTCAGCACAACTATATACAGTGTGTCTACTTAAGTTGGAACCATATGGAAAAAAAATTTATTGGTTTTAGGAAAAAAATGTATTCTTGATAAAAAGTTCTGCATGATCCAAAATTTACAATGCAACCGTCAGATGTCAATTTTTTCAAGCCGCATACGAGGTTTGTCAAAAAATATGAATTTTGCTCAAGAGTAAAGTAAGTACGTTTATTTTTGACAAAATCGAAAATTTTCATGTTTATAGTAGATAAGAGAGATAATGTTTCAAAACTAAACGTAATTTATAACGTTATCAAATATTTAGAATCAATGTGTAGAAAAGTTAGTAAACAAATAAGAAAATCTGATTTTTCATGATAGATCGGTGTAATTGCATATTTGAATGTAATTTTCAATTCTAATCAACTTTTGTCAATGAAAATTTTCGATTTTGTCAAAAATAAACGTACTTTACTCTTGAGCAAAATTCATATTTTTTGACAAACCTCGTATACGGCTTGATAAAATTGATATCTGACGGTTGCATTTTAAGTTTTGGATCATGCAGAACTTTTTATCAAGAATACATTTTTTTCTAAAACCAATAATAAAAAAAAATGTCCACGTGGTTCCAACTTAGTAGACACACTGTTATATCTAAATGTGTTTTGTTGAGCCACACATGGAAAATTGGTTTATCTACGACCACTACTAAAAGTAGGCCTTTTAGCGCTAGCTTGTTTCACTAAAAGTGACGTTTTATAGTTTACCGTGGTTAAAGAAATCAGTTTTTTACTTTTAGCTGTAGTGCTAAAAGTGAAGTGAGGTTATAAAACTACAATTTCGAACTGGAAGTGAAGTTGTAAAGTTATTCTAGTTACTTCTTGCGTTACAGGTAAAGCGTTTTTGAAATAATTAAAGCGTTATGTAATGAATACAGTCATATGTGGAGTATCAATAATTTTCCTTAATGCGTGTCTGTGTGTCTGTGGCACAAAATAAAATCTCATGTTCCGGCTTCACAGATGTTTATATTTGTTTAGGTTTTGTTTTTCTTATCTTAGCGCTCGGATCGGAGCTTGACCTTTCGCGTATCCTATTTCACGTGCGCGTAGCGCGGTATTTGCTTGTCAATAATTACATTTCGTAACTCACCTTGACAGCACGGGCGTGACCAAACAATCGCCCGTGCGGCGTGGCTACTGTTCATTATGACATAAATTAAAAGTGTCGCAAATGCGAACCTTTCTTAAATCGATATTTATGGATTAATAACGGTAAAATTAAGGTCGTAGATAAAATATTGTATGCAACGCGTGCTAAAAGTCGTTTATGCGCGAGACATGTTATGAAACTCAGCCTTCGGCTTCGTTTCATAATTTTCATGTCTCGCGCATAAACGTCGACTTTTAGCACTTGTTGCATAAATAGCTATTATTATCCATTTATCAGAAAATGTTATTCTTGATAAAATTCCCTGCATCTTCTCTAACTAAAACACCTACCAAAATGTAAATATCCCCTTTCGTATATAGGGGAGGTTCGAAAATATGAAAATGGCTGAAGAATAAAGTTCCCTTGTTTTTCAAAATACACAATAATGTTAATTGGAAATATTTGTTATAACATTTCTATTAAAATCTATAATTGCGTGGAATTGTTATTAATGTTGGAATCGTGTATTATTAATTTTTTTTAAGATACTTGTGTTTTCATTTAACACAAAAATGAGGTTTTTAACACTAATTTCGGTTCACCTAATTGTCTAGTTGCTAAGTGAATGAAACTGAAGTTCGACAGTACACCTTGATCGTATCTGTCAATAAGTTTACTTTGAAACATCTTGTTTGGTAATGCACAAGCTGGTAAGAAGAAAATAGGAAAAACCAGTGAAAATTGATTTTAGAGCAGGTGGATGTGACTTGATACTTGACACCTACTTTTAATTCTAGTAACTTTTTCAAATAACATTTCTGTCTCTTTTGAAAAATAAGGGTATTTTATTCTTGAGCCATCTTCATTTTTGAACCTCCCGCGTATACGAAAGAAAATATTTAAATTTTGGCAAATGCATTTTTGTTTGATAAGATTCAGGGACTTTTATCACGAATAAAATGTAATGAAAAATAGATGGAAACAAATTCAATGTGTTCACATTTATGACGGACACTGTATATTATATTACTTATTATCATATACACAGTGGACCAAAAAAAGCGGTACAAAATTTTAAATCTCGTATTTTCAATAATAATCAGTAAATTCAAATATTTCTTTGATAAAACTAAACACTTTGGAGATTACAAATATAGCTTTCTTATTTGCAATAATGCAATGTTTCAATTCGATTTTATTTCACTTTAATGAAGGTCACGCGAAAACGGTAGTTTTTAATAATGTAGCCTCATTTTAATGTGAAATGAATCATCTCAAAAAATGTGTAGGCAATGATTTCTGTTTTATTTAATTGGTCAATGCCAGTTTGTATCTGTCATTTTAGTTTACGTTGCTGCTTAATCGAAGTCCTGAAGAAAATAAACTGAAGAAGAAAATTGCTTCTGCGGTTGCGTATTGGCGAAGACGATTACAAATGATTGTTGACAAAAATGATGAGCATATAGAACCATATATTTAAGTAGAATGTTTAATAAATTTAATAATTATCTAGAAAATTGTACGACAATCATTAATGACCAATAGAAAAATTAGTTCACGAGCCGTAAGACCGTAAGACAACAAAATTTCTTGGAAATTTTTTGTAGGTAGACTAACCTAACTGTGAGGGTTTGTTATAAATTTGTCTAAGAAACAGCATTTTTTGCATACTTTTGTCTAACCAAACATAACTTTGAATTATTACTTTCTCTTGTTAGTAAAAGTGCTTCATTTTCATGTATAAACATTAAGCTTTTCAATGGTATGATAATCTTTTAAAATATT
Source organism: Agriotes lineatus (assembly GCA_940337035.1). Lineage (NCBI taxonomy): Eukaryota > Metazoa > Arthropoda > Insecta > Coleoptera > Elateridae > Agriotes > Agriotes lineatus. The sequence goes on from OW679194.1 coordinate 198,199,247, forward strand.
AATGACTTACGAATATACGAGGCTATAAAATATGTAGTGTTTTTTTGTCCACTGTCTATATCACTGAAATGGGAAAAAATCCTCTTTCTCAAGACACCACAGCCAACTATGGATTCCATATAAAAAAATACAGTCTTATGTTATAACTAAAATTTCAAAACTTTTTTGAAAAACTGACTACGCCACTACATTCTTATCAAAAAAGTGCCCGAAGAACATAGAAAATAGTTTTATCTATTTTCATAAATAAACGAGATATAGCCACAAAACGAAAAGTCGAAAAATCAATTTTGTTTCTAACTTGAAAACAAAAGACAGTACCTAGCCAATTTTGGTTTCCACCATTAAGCTTTTCTGCTTTTCTCAAAAAAAAACCCAAGGCTGGAGGGATCAATTTTTCCATATCTCCCATAGTTGTCAAGATTCCCTATGAAAATATGGAAATTGGCCTATCCTATAATTTTAATTAATATGTGAGCTAAAAAACTGTTGTCCGTGTCCATATTAGAGCTAAAGGAAAATGGTTTGCACATTATGAGGTCAACTTTCCAAGAGCAATACGATGATGAAAACATAATTCTAATATCTCTTTTGGTTTCCAAGTAACAGTCAGAAAATGAAAAAATCGACATTTCTGTTCATTAATCTACATTAAAAAATGTATTGAGGGTTCTAATCTTGTTATTTCATATTTTGAAAAATAAATAAACTGTGACATCGAATAGAAATGTTAAAATTTTGTCATTTTTTGAGTGTGGCTCAGAAACCAATTGATTTTGTGATATTCGAATTGACCATTGTGTTGCATTTAAAAGTTGACCTCAAATTGTGCAAATCATTTTCTTTAGCTCTAATAGTAACGGAGATTTCCATTTAATTCCATCGAAAATGGAACACCCAGACACCCTGTGTACATTACTTAAGACTGTTAATGCTTACATGTTATATGTGTTTCTAAAATATATGGACATGACTTAACCATGAATTCCTGGGGCCAAAATAAGACGATTTAACCCATGTACCTATATCAAATGTCTTTCGTTACACTGGTATTCCGCTTCAAAATTCTATTAAAAAACGCTAATTTTGCTTATAAAAACAGAACACGTTGATCAATTTGAATGATATTCGGTATGGTATGCTATGCGAGTCTAGGGCATCTTTTAAGATGATATTGGTGATTATTAACGAATCACTAGTGAATGAAATACGTGTGGCACGACCTCGGGCACGACACATATCACAGGGTAACTTTTAAAGGGTTAAGCTGATAACATTCAATTTTTTTTTCGGAAAGGAATTCAAAGGTGGTCGGCCTAGTATTGAAAAATTACTGTATGATATGTGTCGTGACACTTTTGTTTCCTTCATTAGTGATGGGCCTATAATCACCAATATCATTTCAAAAAGTGTCTTAGGCCCATGGTGCATGTCATACTGAATATCAGCCAAGTAAATTCAAGCATTCTGGTTTTATAAGGAAAATTCGTTTTTTTTAAGAACTTGGAACCATATTATTGGCATAAGAAACGAGATTTGGATATAGGTAAGTAAGTTGCGTTTAATCGTCCTATTTTGGCCCTAGAAACCCATTCTTAAGCCATAACCTTAAGGAGGCATTAACACTAATTAGTATGATTTACTATTTTTCTCCATTCTATTCTATTCTGTGCTAGGTGAATAGCTTCTTGTATCCCGAGGCTTATCAGAGGTTTCATCTGGTCAATCCAACAGTTGGGAGATCTTCCTCTTGGCCAGCTTCTTTGGACTTTTCCTTTGTCAACTAGTTTTTGCACATTGCTTGTTTGTTTCGCTGTATGTCCAAAATATCTTAAGTAGGATTCTCTGGAGAGATGTGATTGTCTGTTGGGTTCTCAAATGCATCTATTCTTTTTTAATTTCCATGTTTCAGCCAGTAAGTTCCAATAGGAAATATCGATGTGGAGGCCAATATAAGTTTGGTTTGTGTGGAAACCGAGGTGTTTTTCCAATACTCATACAAGATACAATATATATTTCATCATTCGAATGCAAAGAAAGGACCTTGTAGGCACGGTTCATAATTCCTAGTTGGCGATGTAATTCAAAAGAGACGGTGTGTTGTTATCGCTTGTTAGGGTAGTTGCAGTTTCTAGGTTGTGTATCATGTTAACATTCTTAATGACATTTGTTAGTGTTAGAACATCTCACAATTTGAACTTTAGCACCCCGCGTTTTTTCGTTTTATACTAGTTTTTTTTCAATTTTATATTTATACGAACGTTATTTTTTCCCTCAGTGTGTTCAAACTTTTGTGAAAACGTGAAAAATCATGTTTTCCCCTGCTTAGTTTATAATGTACTACATATTCTTTTATTTCGAATAATGGCCTTAATTTCAATTTGTATAATTTAATATTTTCATGTGTATATATTGTAATGGCATGGGGTGTTTTATTTGTAAAAAATATAATAATAATTAACTTGCCCCACACAATAAATCAGTAATTAATAATGTATTCAACTGTTTCTCGCCTTTAACGGTTATAAACAATTACCTATCTAACAAATCTACAAAAACCGGATATTAGTTACATTCAATGACAGTACATTTTATCTTAATTATTCTTAACACAACTAGAACTACACAATTCTTATAATCTAATTTATTGTACACATTGGTTCAGTATTTAAATTGTCTTTTGGCGCCACTGCACGTGTTATTAAATGTTTTAATTGTCTATTTACGTATTTGTATTGACTCACTTCTCGTTCACTTCCTTTAGTGTTTCTAGAATTTCCTGTGTTTGCTTTTCACCAAATTTAATCAACACTTAAGTGTCTGTTTTTCTTGCATATTTTACCAAATCCTAATTTCTTATAATTGTTATTTTGCCTTATTTATTTTCTCTTTTGCAATCTTATCATTCCTTCGCCTCATACCTTTTTATAATTGTTCACAAAATGTATTTAAATTAGCTAACATGAATTCTATGTTTCATACCTGCATGTGATAATTTGATTTTATTAGGCAATTCTCCTGCCAAACATAGTAATTAGTTAATTTAAACTAGGATTCCAACCCTGTGAAAAGCCAGCTGTCTCCTTAGCGTTTCTTAATTCATTCATTTATTTGAACACAGGCATTTCAAACTTGTCAAATGCATTTACTGAATTATAATGATTTTAACATTGCGGCCAGATACAACATCTCTACTCTGTGCTTAATTTAATTTTAATAGCGCACTGCAATCAGAGCAGGGACGTAGGGCCAATACCATCTCAATATGTGTATAGTGTGTCCCAGGACTGTTGCTACAAGAGGTGTGATTGACAAAAAAATAGTATTTCAAATTGCTACTTTGCAGTTAGTAAAACCCTGCTTGGTATGAAGCTAATTTTTTGTCGATATTTTGAATTTTCGTACATCAAGACAGCCATAATAGCAAATCCTTTTAAAATGTATTTATTGAACAATTAACACAAAACTAAAGATACACATCGACTGAACAACTCAAAGATCTATTCGCATCTAATTCCTTTTCACACTGCCCTGTTCCTCCTAATAAAAGTAGCAACACCTTTGCTCCAGTTGTTATACTTGCTATTAAAGCACGTTTCATGAGTAAACAAAATAATACTATGAACAATAATGTGTGGAGCCGCCGAGCGGGCTTGTAATTCTCAGAACTCCTTCAAAACAGATATCAACATGTAATAAAAGATGACTTGTATAAATGATTTTGGATGCTTTCATGCGATTGCCATTTAAGGTGGTTGGGGCAATCCTGTGCGGGACGCGACGTAAGGGGGTTGGCCTGTGGTAAATGCATATACTACGGCAGGCATTGCCAACTTCAGAAAGACAAATAAAGTATAATGTTTTTCTCATTTTTGAGTACATAGTAAAGATGAATGTATGGTTTTTAAATATTTTTTACGATTTTGTACCTGTAATAGCAATGAGAAACTATTTTTTACAGACAAAATGTAGTTTCGAATTGAATAAATTAAACGCTGAAGTTTGTCAACGTTGCCAGTCGTTTGAATGAAACTTTTGATTGGCACTACTGCTCTTATGGCACTCTAACCTATAATTCGCTGTCAACAATGAGTTGTTGCATCGGAAGAAGCTGCGTCAATCGTGCATGCTTCTAAACGCGCATAAAGCCGCGACGAAATTGTGCAAGATAGCGTGTCGCACGGAGTAGAAGGCCGGAGAATCGTTGACATTCCGGTGTTAGCCAAAAACTTGAAATGCCTTGTCTGCGACCAAATTTTGTCGTTATCGTGCATAGAAAATGAAAGCCGCCGTGGTCTGGCAAGTGTCTTCAAAATTCGATGCCATGTCTGTTTGACAGTTCGTACTGTGCCAACGATTGGTTACTCTTATTCTGACGGCTATGTTCAACGTAAAATATACCACGTTAATTCTAAAGCTGTTCTTGGGGAGTAGCAAGTATTCAATTAATCCGACATACGTATTTCGCTTGCGCATGAAGCGACTCGCCGGAGTTTCGTTATGAATAGTATGTTGGCGGCACTGTACGTCTATGTCAAATTCGAGGTGATCAGGTTAGGTTTTCAGTCAGTTTTGACAGAAACTGACACAAAATCTAACCTGCTAACCTTGAATTTGACAAAGACGTACAGTGCCGCCAACATACTATTCATAACGAAACTCTGGCGAGTTGCCGGCGATCCGCTGGCGAACGACTATGAATACGGGCGGACTTCGCAACGTTGCCGCATAAAAGTGACAGGCAGGCCGACCGGAGCCATTTTTAGTGCACAACGATATATTTTTCACTAATGCAACAAATTCAGCGAGTGAATCGAGTTCAAATTTTACCAGTGTCTTCGGAGAATATTGCATTTGGTTGTGCAAAGTGTTTCATCAACATTTCTTCGTTTACTTTTTTTTTTAACCGTCCCGAAAGTTTCCACCCATAAGAGCCCATGTATTTTTACACAATTTTACGATTTATTTTCTCCTATTCTGACAAGACAATTTTCTTCAAATTTATAGGGGAGTTTTTAAATGCACTTTTCTACAGTATATATTTTTTTTACGATTTTCTATTCGTCAAGTACGTAACGCCCCAACCTCCTTAAGCTTGTATGACACAACGCAAAATTTTCATAAAAATAGTAAGCACCGTTGCATACAGAAAATTGGCTGCTAAATTTTGCACTGAATTTTTATGTAAATTATTTAGAACTTGTTCTAAATTTCCTGGTAAATATGCGTGTAAAAATGCGCAGAAGTATCATAATGTAAACATAAACATAACCTGTATTTTATTAGCATTGTTTAACCACGTGTTTAATGTTGGCGCTCCTATCTAAGATACATTTAAGGGTCTCTAAGATAAATGCCTTAACCCAACCTCAGAAAATAGCTAACAAACGACAAATAACATGAAAACAAACGCATACTTCAACCAATACCCTCTAGAGGGTACTGTTTCCACTTAAAATATTTGTTACTACGCATGTGCGCATGCCAAATTTAGCATCAAATTTAGCACACGTTGCAAACAGGAAATTGTGTTTTTGAAAGAAAAATTATCAGTGAATTTATTTGAAATTTTACAAGTAAATTTGGCACAAAATTTAGCGTCGTGTCATACAGGCTTAAGTAACAAACGACTCATATAAGCAATACATCTAAAGATATATTAAAAAAATTTAATGTAATATCGAATTCAACATCTTGATCTAATTGCAAAAAACTACATATTAAAGTGTACAAGATGCTGAGGTTCAAAATTGTAGTACGTATTATTTATTAATGATCGGCTATGCAGTAGAACTTTGCAGTAACGTTTCGCGTGACATATAATAAACAAAAAATAATAAAGATGTGAAAAATGTTAAAACTTTTCTGTATTTCTAACCCTTGTAATTTTTTCAGATTTTGTAAATTTTATGCCAGACTTGAAAATTAGCCAAGTTCATTTCCAATGAATTAACGAAGGTTGGTAACATGCAACTTCTGTGAATGTTTTAATGAATATAATTTCGTTATAATCCCAATGCGAGAAAATACAAATGATCTTACGGACTCGTATTTTCAGCTTTGTGATTATAACTTATAATATGTATTCATTATTATATTATCAGTGACCATAAAATAATATTTTGATAAAAGGTCATGACATTATAAATCTTACTTTAAATTACAATCCTAATTTGGGGTTTATTACAATATAATCAAAAAGATCACAGATTTTTAGAAAACCATTTATATAACGTAACTGATTTACGAGTATATAGGTATTTGTTACTTTGTAAAAATGTTAATATCTTTTTTTGTTACCAAATATATGCTTGTAACCTTGTAAGGAAGAATTGATAAAAACTAGTCCATATCTTTCAAAAAGAACAAATTTATTTTTTACTCTATTATAATGCTATCAAGTAGAATCAAGGGCAATGCAAAAACATAATCCCTAATTTTTACTGTTTAAATTAATTAAATAAAAACTGAAAATATATAAGTATAATATAACCTGGCAATACTTCAAATCCTAACATTCAAACAAAGGAACATTTGAAAATTAGCTTTCATTAGAACACTGTTAAGAAAGAAAGGTGCAACCTGTAATATACGTGCTATAACAGGTAGATCAAATTTCAGTTTTTCTAATTTAAATTTCATAGTATGGAATTACTTCAATCCTATTCACTTATTGTTAGAAATTTAGTCATTTGAACTAGTGCAAATTGTTAAGCTGAAGTCAAAATTAAGTCATTTACTCATACTATAAATGTATCGTAAATTTATTAGTAAAATATATAGGTAGCCGTCATGATACAACTTGTATCATGGGTAGCCCTCACCAATAAACAAATATGAGAATAATGATAAATTTCAAATAAAATTGTGCGAAGATATAATACCGAGCAACTTCCATAAAAAAAAATTACTAAAACTGACTACTAAATTTAGTTAATCATGCTAATATTGCATGGGAATAATTTAAATAAGCACTAAAATAATACTTCGGCATCAAAAATAATAAATAAGCCCAAAATGCCAGGAATTACCAGAGGAATATCTTTACTGAGCACCAACAATATTTTTTATGTCATACCAGTATATTAATTGAGAATAATTACTTTATTTTAAGGTATGTTATGTACAAAATAATGCCTCAGGAAAATTATTTTTTTATAATGCCCCTAGGGACATTATGAAAAATAAGCACTATTTGTTTTCATGGCTACAACTTTTATTTCAAAAATTAAGTCACATAACTAGAAAAATGTTATTCAAAATCACTTTGATATGTGAATTAGATAAAAAAACTAGTAAGACGAAGGCATCATGGGCATTATGAGCTAAGCGCCTGCGATTGTTGTACAACCAAACTCCATGTTTTGAGTATCAACTATTTGTGAATAATTTGGAGCTAAAACCTTGGTGCTTAAATATTATTTTTGGTGGCAAAAGAAAAATATTTAGATCAAATCAATATTTCTTTGATGCTCGGTTAAATATTAATCATATTGTAGAGTTGAAGTTGTTTTGATAACTTAATTATTCTGTTTGTTGGTTTGTAGGGAAGGTATGTTTAGGACAAATTATATTTTAGTTAAAAACTTCTTGCCATGTTGAGATTATAAGACTGTGATAATGAATTGACCAACGCTAGTCTTTTGCCCATTTTAAAACTCCGAATTTGAGATTTTGTAAATAGGCAACACGTAATGCAATGACAACCAATTTGATCATAACTGGTCAGAGTACTGCAATATGATAGCTCCGATCTTAATTAAAAGGAATACTTTGTTTTGAAATCATAGTCGCTTTGAACCTGCATCGTGTGTTGTCTATTTACAGAATTTCAAGCTTGGAGTTTTAAAATGGTTTAACATATTCTATACTACATTTTTCAAAACGTTAAATCCTCGTACTTCTGCAGATCTTTTGTTAAATTGACTTGACTTTTATTTTTATACTACCTACTGAATTTCCATGTAATAATAGTTAGAATTTATAATATACAAAATAAATACTAAGAGTTAAATTAATATCTTTTTTATACATGCAATCTCTATTTTGCATCTATAATTTTTTTGTTCATAATATAAAAATGTTTTCAAGATTTCCTCCATATACATAATGAGAGATTTGTTTTCTTAAAGCTGATTACTTCAGAGAATACCAAAATTGAAATTGTTGTAATTTTACAAATTTGTTAATCTAAATGTACAGTCGCGGAATTAAAAATCCGGACACTTAAAATGATTCAATGTATATCTTACTTTACTTTACTTATCACGTTACCTGTGTCAAAGTCAAAATAATTACTCGTATATGACAGCATGCCTTATTTAAGAGTCGATCAAAGAATGCAAGTAATTACACTCATTCAAGAAGGGTGGTCGAAAAGAAGAATAGCCGAGAGATTTGCTGTGGGTAAAAGTACCATTCACGATATACACGTTAAATGGCAGCAACGAGAAATTGTTGACAGAAGAATAGGTTCTGGGGGTAAATTTCTTTCGACCCCCAACAAGACGAAAATCTAGTAGAATTTTTAAGGAATAACTCATTTGAAACCGCCGCAAGTGCAGTTCATGCAACCCATTTTCCTGGTTCTGTTCGTACTGCAAGAAATCGAATAAAGAAAACCAGTGAACTAAGAAATCGAGCGGCTGCTGAAAAACCATTCCTTACTTTGCAAAATAAGGAAGAAAGAGTTGTCCTTAGCATAGAATTTCGGCTTAGACCGCGTAGTATTTGTATATGAACACCCAGCATTTTCTGGCTTAATGTGCCTTGCACCTTGTGAAGTCGAGCAAAAACCCGCGCGATGGCCATGCTCTTTGGTGGCTCGTGTTGTTTGAGTATCTTGAGAACGAGGATACTTAGGCAGATTTGGCCGTTTTGCTGTTTGTGCATCCATATTCACAGTGCGACTTTCACTCTGATGATGCAAGCTGCAAGGTCTTGCGAAACGTTAGTGAATATGAATAGTTTAAATTTTCATATTTTAAAATTAAAATACCATCTTATTTGAGTAAACAGCTATTTATTTATTCTTCTATGGCAGTTTGAGGGAAAATTTGAAATAGCTTGTTGATTTCAGGTTGCACTCATATATCTAATACTTACTATATTGCTAGCGGCTATGAGTGGGAAACTCACCGATGAAGTGAGACACACAACCAACTCCTTCATGTATACGGTGAGCTGTGCGCAAGCGCGGCGGCGTCGTCCGCCCAATGGGGAAGTGGTCAAGTATAAAATTCGGTTCTAAAGGCGGAGTTCGAATTCCCACGCATGCGCACGAGACGCGTTATACTCTAAGTGAAACTATGTCGGCGCCGTAATGTTTTCTGAAGTTTCCAGGCCCTACCAGCAATATATGTGTATTATATATGGTTGCACTGTTTAACTGTCAATTGCTAACCTAGAAATGCAAAGCTCAATTTACATAACCCAAAAATTGCAAAATCCCCTATAAGACTCGTCCGGATTTTTAATTCCGCGACTGTACCTACCTAATTATGTAATGTTGCCCAAATTATTGTTTTATATAATTTATTACCATATCTAATGTTAATATATTTTGTTTATATTACAGAGCAATTGCCACTTCAAAATTTGAACCAACTTATGCTCGTCAAGCCTTCCCTTGCTTTGATGAACCAGACATGAAAGCTGAGTACACCGTCCACATCCAAACACCCAGCGGAGATGGGTACCACGCTCTCTCAAACATGCCTGTTCAGGTAATACACACAAATGACTGGTTCTATGCTTAATGTTTTAATCTAACTACGTCAGTCAATATTATTTCAAAACATAATTCAAAATTTGATTGAACAGTATAGGTACAGCAGATAGTAATTTTCCTGATAAAAAACACTGCAGACATATATTTTTGGCTTAACATTTTTCCATTAAGTCTATAAAAGCCTGAAACTATCATATATGTGCTTGAATAAGCTTCCAACTGTCCACCTACTGTTAAAATGAATAAAAGTGATCACGTTTTCCACAAATTAACTTTGATTTTATAATTGTTTATTATATACTTTTAGAGAACGGAAACCATAGATGAAAACAGCGTCATGGTGCATTTTGAGAAGAGTGTAAAAATGTCCACATACCTATCTTGTTTCATTGTGTGTGATTTTGTGGAACGTGGCACTGTTGTGCGGCCTTCTGTAGGGCAGGTATTTCCATTGAAAGTGTACTCTACTCCTGCTCAAGTTGAAAAGACTGAATTTGCATTGGAAGTTGCTGAAGCTGTTATAACATATTTCGTTCAGTACTTCGGTATTAGTTATCCACTGCCAAAACTAGGTACATTGAGTAAAGAAAATCTCTGTTGTAAGTTATAATAAAAGTAACTTGATTTACAGATTTAATAGCGATTCCCGATTTTGTGTCAGGAGCTATGGAACACTGGGGTTTGGTGACTTTTAGAGAAACTGCTTTGTTGTACGATAAAGATAAAAGTTCTACTGTTAACAAACAACGGGTCGCCAACGTGATTTCTCACGAATTGGCTCACAGTTGGTTTGGTAACTTAGGTTAGTATGTTAAATTTAATGTGTTTTTGTTAGTACTGCATGAAATTTATTTCAGTTACAATGAAATGGTGGAATGATCTTTGGCTAAATGAAGGTTTTGCATCGTATATACAATACAAGGGTCTTCATAGTAAATATCCTGACTGGCAAATGGTAAACTAATTAAGACCTGCAATTCTGTAACTAACATGTTTTACGATTTTTCTCAGCTTGACCAGTTTCTTATAGAAGATCTTCACTCTGTGCTCTCTTTAGATTCCACTACAGCAGCACATCCTATTGTACAAACTGTTGTGACCCCGAATCAAATTACAGAAATTTTTGATACTATCACTTATAACAAAGTAAGAACTTCTACAATAATAGTCTAAATGGATTTTTTTACTAGAGCAATCACATTTTATAGGGTGCTTCACTTTTAAGAATGTTAGAAAATGCAGTTACACCAGAAATATTTCAAAATGGAGTCACGTCGTACTTAAAAGCTCATCAATGGGGAAACGCTGTAACTCAGATTTGTGGGATCAACTTCAACCTCTTGTTTCTCAGGACTTAGATATAACTGAATTTATGAATACTTGGACGATTCAGAAAGGATATCCAATTATAACTGTTGCAGAAGAAGATGATAAATATATCCTTACTCAAAAGAGATTTTTGAAAAATTATGAAAATGCAGAAGATGTATCCTCTCCTTACGAGTAGGTCGTTCACATTGAATACTATTCATGGTTTTCATTGATATTTCACTAGAGTAAAAACATCTCATATTTCCATTTTCAAAAACGTAAAACTACCCAACGAAAGCTATGAATGTAATTAAAGGGCAACAAAGAATTTTCGGGCTTTCAAAAGCTAACCAAATTATTTCTTATTGAATTATTAGGTACAAGTGGACTATACCAATCACTTACCGTACTGACAAAGATCCTAGGACACACCAATTGAAATGGTTCAAACATACTGATGATAGATGTAAGTATTTAATTTTGTATATATGTAAAATAGTAAAATGTGTTGGGCATTAAACTTCGCACACCTTTGCTCCCTAGATATATAAATAACTATTTTCCATGTCTTATACTGTCGTATACTGAATTCAGGAAAATAGAAAATGTAGTAAACATGCTAAGATTTCTGGGCAAAAAATGCATAACACAGACTTATCAAACACGAACATACATTTATAGACTAGTTGTAGTAAACAAAAGTGTAATTTATCAAAATATAACATAAAAATTATATAATGTAATAAGCTGTATTAAATACCGGGAGATCAAAAATTATTGGCTTGTCCGCTCTCATAAAATATGCTTTTAGTAAAAATGTGCCACTTTGCACCGATTGGTTCTGAACCATAGTAGCTAACTTCAAGTCAAATAACACTAGTTATTTAAATAGATTTATTCATTTATAATAAACAACTAGCTTAAAATATATCGCAGTCGATGCTCGAAATGTGCACCACCATTGGCTATACACGAATCTACTCTTCTTTGCAAACTTTGAAATACTCCATACAGTTGTTGTTTGGTTATTCTTTGCACAGCACCTTCTATCGCTTCTTTTAATTCATCCAATGTGTGCAATCGATTCTGGTAAATTATATTTTATAAATGATAGAATAGAAAGTAATGCAGAGGAGTAAGATCTGGCGACCTTGCCGGAAAGCGTCCTCCCCCGATAAGTCTGTTATCATAACAATAAACTGAGAACCCACCTTCCATTTGCATCTCTATTCCCATTTTGGAGATACGATTGTTAAAGGAATTTGTCCGTCTCAAGTGAAAATGGCATGATTACAATCGACAGTTGTAACTTAAAATAGAAACATTTCGTAAAACCTTTCAATAATTAATAAAAAGGAAGAATTGACTTACTTTTGTCACAAATGTGGATGCTAATGTAAGTTTTGCAAAAGCTGTTGTTCAAAATTGTGAAAAATAGTGAAATGAACGGAAAATTTAAATTTACAAAATACAAACCAAGCTAAAACTGGCAGCTGATAAACAGCTAACATTACTGCAGAAACGTGACGTAGATATTGATAAGCTGCGCGGAAGAAAGTTTTTTTCGGCCAGCCTTTCTTGATGTCCTGGTAGAAAAATAAAATCATTAGAATAAAGCCTTCTACAGCAGGTAGCATGTTTCACCCAAACAATTAATAATTTCGTCGTTGTTGATATCAGGTAGAACTTTATTTTCACTAGTCATCAACATATAAGCCGTTCACGACCTTTTTGGAACAGAGTTGGCTATGATTTTTTCTTTTCATGTTGAACTAACTGATTCAATGATGTAACGCATGCAACTTTTTTCTTCTGTGAGTGTCTGTTCTACATTTTCTTGCCACCACATTGCCAGATTTATTATTTTAATGTACGTAAGAAAATAAATGATTTATCAAATGTGTAAAAATAAAATCAAGGAAAGAAAAGTCAAAATGCCCAAAATAATTTTGTTAAAAAAAAATGTTTCATTAAACGATGCTACTTCCAATTTAAAAAGGACAGACCAAATTTAAAAGAACGCGAGTGGATGTGGAGACTAGAGAATATCCGGCAACAATGTACCTATTCAGAAAATATAACCTTAAACTGAAAAGAACCTAACCTAACACAAAAAGTGTCGATTTCCATGAGGGAGTTTAGTTGCAACAGAGGTTCTGCCAACAAAATTACTAGATGGTCATAGCCTCACCTGACCCAAAAAGATCGTGAACGGCTTATAAATGACTAGCCGATTGTCAGATAAGGTGCTCCGCAGCCTATTTTTAATGAATTTGAAAGTAGAAAAGACCGCTCACAGACTATCTGTGAAATAGATATAAAAGTACATTCTGACTGATAGGCCAGTGCCAATGTAGAATAAGCCCGTTGGGATAAATTATGTTTTAAAATTGCACCATGACACATTTTTAGCATGATTTTGACTTCAAAGTTTTCTTTGATGTTGTAAGAGTTATTACTTCATTGCTGTCAGTAGTCCTTTCTTCCTCAACATGTGATTATACTGAGGAAACCTTCTGAATCGATATCCAATCCAGTATAATCTATTTTATACGAATCTTCAATTGTTCATTTGATGGTCTTCCAGTTACCTACAAAGCTTGTTATTTCTTTTGTAATTTTCTAGAAGTTTCAGTAAAATGAATCGTTATCAATTTCTCTGAAAAATCTTTCAGAGAATTTTCAGGTAGCTCTTTCGTTGGTGATTTCCTCAAAATTATTTGGATCCATTATGTTCATATTTTCACACATAATTTGTTTTTATTTTTGTTTTCTTTATATTCTTTTGTGTGAAAATAAAAGACATTTATTATTATTATTATTATTATATCCCGACGTAACTTAGCGGTGTTTGAAAATCTCCTGGTAATTGACTACTGCACTAGCCATTATGGAGTTATAAAAGCCGATCCTGAATTTATCTTACTTACATTCCGGAACTTCATCAGGTGTATTTCTTCTGCAAACGAGTTTCAGGCAGTTGTTCCTCAAGAATAAATTTGAATACTCTCCTTGTAAAATCAAGTTTCGCCCATCTTTGAATTCTTTTAGCTTTAGTATGGAATCTTTAACCATGGAGTTACATTTTAATAAATCTAGTTCCTTCATCTGCATGCGCCTTGATAAGGGGCCGGTTATAGAGAACAATTTTCATATTTCAATAAATCTACTTTGTAACCAGCAGCAGTCACTCTTACATCAGGTTTAATTTTTGGAGAATTTTCAATAATGTTAAGAACATCGATTAAGTCAACATATGTACCTACATATGAAGCTTTATTATCTAGTCCATTAAAACTTCAAAATATTCGACTTAGCACTGTCTCCTTTGACCACCAGCAAGACTCTCCTGTTAACATCGATTACAACATCTATAACATGTCAGTGGTTTGTAACTTTTTTATTCCCAATTTCAACTAACCTTCCGAAAAGTTATTTTTAGATTTTTTGTATACATGAAATATGTTTCACAGTTTCTTATATATCTGATCGCTATTTCATTTTCCTCTATGCACTGATAAACATGTTTCTAATCTGACATACCTCAACCAAAATTTGGTCTTCACATATGCCAAACAAACTTGTACACAAAAGTGCCTTTCTCTCTTCACTATAGCTTAGCCATATCTTTTTTGACTTGTTCTTACGAGTAAATGCTATTTCAACATTGAAGGTATCTGTTTGGACAGCAGGTAAATAATTTCAATTTATTACAAATAGGGGGATTCAAACAATTATCATCATAGTCATGTTGGAGATAAGGCCGAGGCTCTTCCTGTGATTCCAGGGGTTTCATCCTTTATGATTAATCCAGAACAAGATGAGGCCGGTTCTTCTAGATTATCATTGTCATCCAACCGTTCTGAGTTCTCTTCTGACTTTTCTGGCTCCAAGTGATCTTTTTCGTTTTCCTTTTCCATCTCTATGTACTCTACTGCTTTTCTGGAGACTCTGAATTTGAATCACCTATATCCGTAATGGTTTTTTGTTGTTCTTTTGTTTTTTCATGAACTAGTGGCCCACCAGGAAATTTTCCGGTATCCCCACCCCTGATTTTTAAGGCTTCAGTGAAGCTATGATTTGCACTTGATGCCATATTTGTTGGGAATAGAATGTACTTCACGTCAAACTTGGCCCTGATGACTGTTCAAATCAATGTTACCATCTTGGCAATATTACAAGAAGTCAAGAATCCAATATTCTAGTATCTCGTGTAAACAGCAAAAACACATAAATACGAGGGACGTTCAAAGTGTGTTGCAATTTGGGGGTATCTAGTTTAGATTTTCGTGCAAATTTTGTTTGAGACATTAGATCTAGTTACCCTAACGTTTATGCACGAGACATGAAAATTATGAAACGAAACCGAACGCTGAGTTTCATAACATGTCTCGTGCATAAACAACTTTTAGCACGCATTGCATACAATATTTTATCTATGACCTTAATTTTAACGTTATTAATCCATAAATATCGATTTAACAAAGGTTTGCATCTACGACACTTCTAATTTATGTTATAATAAACAGTAGGCCATGCACGGGCGAATGTTTGTGAAGCCAGTGCTGTCAAGTACAGTTACGAAATGTAATTATTAATACTCCACATCTGACTGTATTCATTACATAACGCTTCAGTTATTTCAAAAACGCTTTACCTGTAACGCAAGAAGCAACTAGAATAACTTTACTACTTCACTTCCAGTTCGATATTGTAGTTTTATAACCTCACTTCACTTTTAGCACATGGGCTAAAAGTAAACAGCTGATTTCTTTAACCACGGTAAACTATAAAACGTCACTTTTAGTGAAACAAGCTAGCGCTAAAAGGTCTACTTTTAATAGTGGTCGTAGATAAATATAATTTCCTTAAATGTCTGCAATTTACCTTTGGCAAACAAACGTAAGGTAGTTGCTGTGAATCCCATAGTATATTTTTGATATTATAACCCTTGCTGTAATAATCGTATGGCATTTTTGTAACTATGTATACGTTTACAAAGTTTGCTTAGATTCTGAGGCAAATTTGAATATTTCCGAAATACATACCTATCTACTTTTTTATCAGAGCGGATGGGAAAGGCAAAAAATTTATGTCTCACTATTATACGGGCCACTCGAACCATGTCGGGCCTCTTTCATGCCTATTTCTCACTAACATTTTGAGCCTGCATATGTCCCTGCTCATTATACTTACTACATATAATTTTTTCAATCAGTTTAAATTAAATCTTTATATGACATAGTATGTTGTATGTCTGTATTTTTCCAACCTGTAGGGCAACGCCGTAAGTTAAGTAAAGCAATTGCAGTGTAATTTTGGCATTTTCCCTGTGCTTTAGTTATAAAATTCAAATCCAAAAACATTATTGCGTATTCCTGTAATAATTTTGAATAATTGGTAATAATTAATGAAAATTGTGCTAATAAAAAAATCTGGTGTGATACACTCACACAACTTCCTTTTACAGTGATCTTATAATTAGTCAAAAATTTCATTTTTAATTTTTAACCATTTGTTAAAAATTTTCAAAAATTACAAATTCTACAAAAACGGTACAAAATCGAGTGTTAGTTGAAGAGACAAATTTTCTCTAGAATTTTAAGGTGAATTCAAAAATGTAATAATATACCGGGTGTTTTATTTAAAATAGGAGTTAATAAAAAAAAAATAGAAAAACAACAAAAGAAACCCACTTTAGAAGTATTCAACTGGAAAATCACCTATCTCACATCAATACACATTAAAAATGTAAGAAAAATGTAAAGTTTAAAAAAAATCGTTAGAGCCGTTTTTGAAAAAATCGAAAAAACTGAAAAATCACAAGAGTAAACACCTACTTCCGGCTATGCGATTTTCTTCAAAAGCTTGCTGTCTCATCTACATAGTACACAAACCTTATATATGAAGTTTCAACGCCATACCTCTTTTCGTTTGTGAGATATTCTGTTCACAGACAGACAGACACACAGACAGACACACAGACCAATGAAAAAAAATATGTATTTTGGGATCAGGGGACTCTAAAACGTGAAGATCTGTTGAAAACTCAATTTCGAATTTTTGGGGTGAATCCAATACTTCCTTTATAGTAAAAGGAAGTAATAACTAAGTAAAAACCACCGTTTGACATGGTGTCTTTATTTAATTACTGTAAAACCTTGTTACAATGCTCCTGTTTATACCACTATACACTTTATTATGCCTCTTTTGGGTGGTTCTAGTTCGAAAATGTACTACTTCATATTAGGAAATCCCACATAAAGCATGCATAGGTACCACTTTTTGCATGTGAAGATGGAAATGGTTTGCTATGTCTAAACGTATGTTTATATAATACTATGTATTTATAATAAAAGTTTTAGTGTAGTACATCAAGGTTCTTTTATCTCCCGGTTATTGCGCTATCTCACTTATAGCGTGCTTTTTGCCGGAATCTTTAGAAGGCGTTATAAAGGGATTTTACTGTATATGAAGTTTTTGACAACAATTTCCTGGAATTGCTTTAGGATATTCGGAATGTAAAAAACTAACGTGAAAATGGTATCTGTTGACAATATTCGAAGAAGGCAATACCTCTTTTTTCAGAAAAGGTGGCCAAACTGTGTTTAATATAATTTGAATTACATGCATACGACAATTTACAAGTTTTTACTTTCGACACGGGTTACGCTAACGCTAATTGAAACATAAGGAATGACTCTTGATAAATCTTTGGCATTAATTAACAGTTTTGAGAATTCATGTAAAAGTGTAAAAGGTAAAGTAAGAAATTAATTCTCAAATTTTAGAAAAATTTCATTCAGTAATGAAGTTATCCTGTCTTAAATAATATAAGCTACTTTTTCAGTGGTGAAGTTTTTTATCTTGATGTAGATTCTAATAAAAATTCAGATCCTAATGTTATTGAAAGATTTATAAATGCTGCTTGTAGATCTGTAAGCAAGGAAAGATTGTTTTCAATATTTTAAGTACATGTTTTTAGACAGAAGACAAAATTTTCTACTTGAAAATTTTTAAAAACATTTACTTGTTAGATGTTTTTATGGTGATGATTAATTTACGAATTTTGTTTGCATTGCCTATGTTTTTTATTGAAATAATTGCTTAATTCTGATTTAAGTCATTGTAAGAATGATTAAAATGAGTAGGTAAATCAAAGCATTAGATATGTATTCTCCTTTTTTTTAAATTTTATTATAGATTTACTAGCAACCAGTGAGACAAATGTCTCATTTAATAAAACAAAAAAGACCGTTTTCCAAATAGAACGCGGTTTCGAGAAATCACGTGATTTCTCGAAAACCGAAATTGTCACGTGATTGAAATTCGGTTTCTGACCTGACTTTACCATTCCAAACATATAACTTTCATAACTTTTTTCTCTATCTGTTACGGTTTGGCTGCTGAAACAGCGTCCCGGACGGACCAGAGTCCCGGACGGACGGAAATCACGTGATTTCGCGAAAACCGGAAGTGTCACGTGACTGAAATTCGGTTCCTGACCTGACATGACCATTCCAAACATATAACTTTAATAACTTTTTTCTCTATCTCTTACGGTTTGGCTGCTGAAACAGCGTCCCGGACGGACCAGAGTCCCGGACGGACGGAAATCACGTGATTTCTCGAAAACCGGAAGTGTCACGTGACTGAAATTCGGTTCCTGACCTGACATGACCATTCCAAACATATAACTTTCATAACGTTTTTCTCTATCTCTTACGGTTTGGCTGCTGAAACAGCGTCCCGGACACACAAAACAGCGTCCCAGACAAG
Organism: Agriotes lineatus; assembly: GCA_940337035.1. Classification (NCBI taxonomy): domain Eukaryota; kingdom Metazoa; phylum Arthropoda; class Insecta; order Coleoptera; family Elateridae; genus Agriotes; species Agriotes lineatus. The sequence continues at coordinate 198,218,067 of OW679194.1, forward strand.
CCTATTATATATATGGATGATTAATTGACCAATTAAAACTATGCATATTTCTAAAATTGTCTACATATGTTTTGCATATTTTTACAAATTAAGGTACATATATATGCGCATATTTTGATAATAATGGGATGCATATATTCTGTTCTCTGGTTATTACTGCCTGCAGTACTTCTTCTGAAACTATGTTAGCCTACTACTCTCTTTTGCTATAAGTGCCTAAACATAACGATTTATACAAGCTTTATTAAAATAACACATTGTCACGCAGCACTAAATGTATTATTTTACAGACATTTTCATAAATTTTGTTTTTATCGATGCCCAATTGAATTTTTAATGCCCAAACCTTCATTGTTAAGTGAGATATAAAAAAATCATATTTTCTGTGAGCATTCACCACTGAGTATATTTAATACCAGTATTAAACTGAACTGAAAAATTCTAATAAATTTTTTGTACTCGATGCCTAATTTTTGTGTACAGGGTGGCCAGATAGATAAGAATGCAAAGTGCTGTATCTCGGAAACTATTTGTCGTAGAGACTTTCGGTAAAAAAATGTATGACTAAAGTGGCTAAAAGAAGACTGTGGAAAATATTTTCAGATTTCCAAAATGGTCACCAGGGGGCGTAACCGCCATCTTAAACTTTTAAAGTGATTTTTCACTGAAATCCACCTAGTAAATGTTACCAAAAGATATATGCTTATTAAAGCCTAGCTTTACTCGAGTAATTTTTGTTTAACACTTTTTGACTTATCTATTAAAATAAAGTGGTTGGGGGTAATTCAATGTTTTTTAAATAAACAGCTGTAACTCCTAAACCACTGAACGGATTTTAACAAACTTAGTCTCGTTGGAAAAAGCATTTATTGTTCCATGAAACCCATCTTACCTGTGATATGTCTAATTCTTAGTGATGCCGCTAAAGCGCGTTTTTTGATATAATAACAGAAAATTGCAAAATTCTCTAAAAAATTAAATGCAATAATATGACTTTTTTTCATAAAAATGTAGTGAAATGATACCTAAATAGTCTAGTGAAAACCGTATCTCGATATCTTATTCGTAGCCTGAAATATCGAAGAAAGAAAATTTAGTTATCATATAATTTTAAAAAGACGTTATGACACCGATATTTATTGTTATTTATTTGTCTTTTTTCAAGATTCAATGATAAAATGTCATAATTTAATAATTTTTAAATAATAAAAGTATTCTTAGTTCAAATAATTTAAAAAAAATGTGTAGGGGCATAATAAGAAAAAAGGGCCGATTTTGAAATAAAACTAATGCCTCCTTAAATGCTCGAACTGTCTTCCATCACACTCAATGCATTGTTGGAGCCGCTCATGCGTGGACATTACAGCAGCTTCAATTTCTGCTCTTGAAAGCCACGAATGGCCTCCTGTATTCGGATTTTCATGTCATCTCTCGTTGTTGGTGGAATTTGATAAACAATATCTTTCAACCGCCCCATAGATAGAAGTCCAAACAGGTGAGGTCTGGGGATCGGGGTGGCCAAGGAAATAGACTTCCTCGCCCAATCCACTTCTGGTGATATGTTAGATCTAAATGTTCTCGCACATTTCTTGAGAAATGTGCTGGGCAACCGTCTAGTTGCAAAAACATATTTTGCCGTAATTGCAAGGGCACATCTTCTAATAAAATAAGCAATTGGTTTACCAGAAAATCAAGGAACACGGCACCATTTAGTGGTTGATCAAAGAAATAGGGACCTATAGTTCTGCCCAGGATGCCACACCACACATTGAGACTCCAATGGCCTTGATGTTCGACCTCGCGCAACCAGTGAGGATTGTTGTCAGACCAATAATGCATATTATGCAAATTAATGTTTCCATCACTTCTAAAAGTGGCCTCATCCGTCCAAAGAATTTCGGATAAAAATTCGCTATTTTCCCTAATCATCTATCCGTCGGTCAAAGTCTTCGTGATTTAAGGCTTGATGTAAAACCATATGATATGGGTGCAGTCTAAAAATTTGAAATAACAAACACATTGTGAAACATGTAAGGTAGTATTTTTAGTGACATAAAAACTTACCTGTGATCCTTTAAAATGTTTAGAATAGTAGTACGTGATATACCCAACGCACGAGACATTGCTCTCGTACTAACGTGTGGATTCAATTCCACGTATGCTAAGACATTAACAATATTGTCTTCTGTTGTTCTAGCAGTGTCTTCGCAACTGAGGTCGAAAGCTGCCAGTATTACGCAAATTTTGTGCTAAACGCGGAAAAATTCTCGCATCGCATAAACGCCGATTTGGATATCGAGCTCTGTATACTCTTGAGCCAATGCCGCATTTTGAAAACATTCAAAATATACCGCAATCATATCGACAGCTTCATCATTTGTAAAAGGCATTTTAATAGTTTCAAGGCCTTACTTGTGTGTGCAACGAACACAAATTACACTCTATAAGTATAATTTTAATATTTGTTGACAAGTTGATTTTAGGCATTTATTTTTCCTCCATGGCCTACTCTTCATATTCTGCCTACCTTGCACTTGCATACTAGCTGCATTGATTATTATGCCCCTACACGTTTTTTTTTTAATTTTTTGAACTAAGAATACTTTTATTATTTAAAAATTATTTAATTTATGAAATTTTATCATTGAATCTTGAAAAAAGACAAATAAATCACAATAAATACCGGTGTAATAGCGTCTTTTAAAATTAGGTAGATGATAACTAAATTTTCTGTCTTCGATATTTCAGGCTACGAATAAGATATCGAGATATGGTTTTTACTAGCCTAGTTAGGTATCATTTCACTACATTTTTATGAAAAAAAGTCATATTATTGTATTTAATTTTTTAGAGAATTTTGCAATTTTCTGTTATTATATCAAAAAACGCGCTCTAGCGGCATCACTAAGAATTAGACATATCACAGGTAAGATGGGTTTCATGGAACAATAAATGCTTTTTCCAACAAGACCAAGTTTGTTAAAATCCGTTCAGTGGTTTAGGAGTTACAGCTGTTTATTTAAAAAAACAATGAATTACCCCCCACCACTTTATTTTAATAGATACATCAAAAAGTGTTAAACAAAAACTACTCGAGTAAAGCTTAGCTTTAGAAACCATATATTTTTTGGTAACATTTACTAGGTGGATTTCAGTGAAAAATCACTTTAAAAGTTTAAGATGGCGGTTACGCCCCCTGGCGACCATCTTGGAAATCTGAAAATATTTTCCACGGTCTTCTTTTGGCCACTTTGGTCATAATTTTTTTTACCGAAATTCGTTACGACGAATAGTTTCCGAGATACAGCACTTTGCATTCTTATCTGGTCACCCTGTGCAAGCACATCTACCTGTCAGCGAATATGTTTTTGAAACATTAAAGCAACAATTAAAACGTGTTACAAATGCTAATTTCCTTTTTAAAAATCTGTTGAAGACAAGAGTTTAACCCTTTCACTGTGGGAACCGTAAAAATATGCAAAACAAAGCTGTCTGTATGGAATCGAAAAATTACGCATAGTCGCATGCTTGGATGAGAGAGTCAAACGCATCCATCTCGAAATATATTTCTAATAGGTGGTGGAACTGGTAAAAATTACGAGTTAATGAGAAGATAGAGGATGTGGTTTTCAACGTTGTGTGAGATTTTCTTAAGCATTTTTAGTGTGCAGCAAATCTTTGTACTTTAGTTAAATAAACAACTGTACAATATCATTCATTTGCTATATTTACACGTAAAATTTTAAATACAAATCTGGTGTGATACACGCACACAACTTCCTTTTACAGTGATCTTATAATTAGCCAAAATTTGATTTTAAATTTTTAGCATTTGTGAAAAATTTTCAAAAATACAAATTTTATAAAAACGGTACAAAATAAAGTGTGAGTTCAAGAGACAAATTTTCTCTAGAATTTTAAGCTAAATTCAAAAATGTAATAATATACTGTTCTATTTAAAATAGGAGTTAATAAAAAAATAGAAAAAAAAACGAAAGAAACCCATTTTAGAAGTATTCAACTGGAAAATCACCTATTTCACATCAATACACATTAAAAATGTAATAAAAAATGTAAAGTCTAAAAAAATCGTTAGGGCCGTTTTTGAAAACATCGAAAAAAACTGAAAAATCACAAGAGTAAACACCTACTTCCGATTATGGGACTTTCTTCAAAAGCTTGCTGTCGCATCTACATAGTACACAAAACTTATATATGAAGTTTCAACGCCATATCTCTTTCCGCTTTTGAGATATTCTGTTCACAGACACACAGACAGACAGACAGACACACAAGACAGACAAACTAATGAAAAAAAATATGTTTTTTGGATTCAGGGGACTCTGAAACGTGAAGATCTGTTGAAAACTCAATTTCGAATTTTTGGAGTGAATCCAATACTTCCTTTAGGAAGTAAAAAAGCGATGGAATGTGGAAAACATATAAGTACGTCAATATGAGCAACGTGTCAAATGCGGGAATCGTACGAATACGCAACGCCTTACTACAGCCGCCCTGGGCAAGCACCACTGTAAAACAGGAGCCACATTGAAAGGGTTAATACTTATAGCAAATATGGCAACAATGCCGGTCCAAGTGTATGTGATTTCCAAAATTTCAGTTATTTATTTCGTCAGTTTTGTAAATCAGTGTTCTAGCAAGCAGTAGTGCTTACCTATTTGAGTTATTTTTACCGATTACATAATAGAGTGGATAACAAATATTTGTTTCAAATCTTGGTTTTGGCCGTTTCCGGAAAGTCGTTACATAGAAACATAACTGCGTTTGTATACAGGGTGATTCTTGACTTATACGCATAATTGGGAGGAATGGTAGTTCGTGATGTGTAGTGATGGGTAATTAAAAAAAAGTGTAGTAAAAGTTGTTTATTAACGAAAATAACGAATTAATTATGTTGAAAGTTGTGAACTAGTAAAATATAAAATTATCGCATTTACCTTGAGTTGTATCTGTCACTCTCCATCACTAATTGTCAAATTGAAGCTTCTTTTATTCGTAAAAAAGTTAAGGCACCTAACTTCACTAACATAGAACTCATGGACATGGTATTAACGTATGTCTCAGAAGTTTTGAGAAAATATTTTCATGTTTGCATAACTTTATATTAAATTTGTTCCATTTGTATTTACTGTCAATTTTATTTTTTAATTTTTAGCTATAAGCCGTTCACGATCTTTTTGGGTTAGGTGAGGCTATGACCATCTAGTAATTTTGTTGGCAGAACCTCTGTTGCAACTAAACTCCCTCATGGAAATTGACAGTTTTTGTGTTAGGTTAGGTTGTTTTCAGTTTAAGGTTATATTTTCTGAATAGGTACATTGTTGCCGGATATTCTCTATAGTCTCCACATCGACTCGAGTTCTTTTAAATTTGATCTGTCCTTTTTAAATTGGAAGTAGAATCGTTTAATGGAAATTTTTTGTTGTAACAAAATTATTTTGGGCATTTTGACTTTTCCTCTGAAAGAAATTAAAATTCTTTTTACACATTTGATAAAGCATCTATTTTTTTACGAATATTAAAATAATAAATCTGGCAATGTGGTGGCAAGAAAATGTCGAACAGACACTGACAGAAAAAAAAAGTTGCATCCGCTACATCATCGAATCAGTTAGTCCAACATGAAAAGAAAAAAACATAGCCAACTCTGTCGCAAAAATGTCGTGAACGGCTTATATATCTGATCAGTAAGTGTGACAATTTACAGTCCAAATCAAATTTACGGAAATAATTTTTATACAATGTAATAAAATAGTAGATTATGCAATAAGGGAGAGAAATTGCACTGAAGCAAAATAGCATTCTCTCCGAGTTGCATATACTATTTTTTTCACGTTGCAGGAAGATTTAAAACGAAAAACCTGTATTTTTTAAACGTCATTTATGACATTTTAGTTAAAATTATTTTAAAATTAGTAGCCTATGGTAAATTTTAAAGTTAGTGTCACTGTAAGTCATTATGACAAGAGCTCACAATTATGTCAAATTCGAGGTTAACAGGTTAGATTTTGTGTCAGTTTGTGTCAAAACTGACGCAAAACCTAACCTGATAACTTCGAATTTGACATAATCGTTGTGTCAGTCATAATAAAAACTCCCTAGGGAAATGTTTGTCTTATTTAGTCTCTAGGGAGTAAATGTTTTAAATCTGTCACAATTTTAATGCTATAGAAACCAACTTCTACTCTCGGTCGTGGAAAAACATATTTTCAAAGAGAATATAATTCATGTATCACGTGACGCTATTTCAACCAATGAGGTGCATGCAAATGCCTAGTTACACATTATCACAGCGGTAGTAATTTATTTTCGTAATTGTTTTTAGGGGTGATCATAAATGGTTGTGATTTTTTTTTAGGTTGGCGCTGTTAATGTTTGTTACCCTGCTGTCAATTTTAAGTTTATGTTAGATTCGAGGATGGCAGGTTAGGTTTTCCGTCAGTTTTGACACAAACTGACACAAAACCTAACCTGCTAACCTCGAATTAACAGTGCCAACCTAAGAAAAAAGAATATTTGATATCTTGCATTTCATTCAATATATTCTCTTTCCAAATATAATTCGTGTAATGATTAATGATCGATGATTTTTTACTCGTTAAAACCAAAACAACAAATTTAACTCGTGCTACGCACTCGTTAATTTTAGGTTCCGGTTTTAACTCTGAAAAAATCATCGATAATGATCATTCCACTTGTTATATTACAACCGAGAAAAATATTTGATAAAAGTTGACATTGCAACGAAGCAAAAAACCAGTGAACAATGTTAAGGACGTTGCAAAACATGTACACTATTGAACAATTTTGGCAATTTAAACACTGTACCTATTATTATTTGTTAATGAATTATATATCAAATTTATTTTAAACTGTTGGAAAAATGTGTATACACAACAATTATGTAACCAGTAATGATGAGCAAGAATGGTGTCATCATACTTTTAATAGACTCCTCACAAATTATCTTCAGCTTTGTTGTTACATCCCCACTGCAAGGGCTTCGGCTTCGACTTCTCCTCTTGAGGAGATTTAGCCATTTGGGGATGCAGAACATTTTTGTAAACATTATCATATTGGAAAATACAAGGGTGATTACAAAAAATATGAATTATAATTTTTATTTTTTGTAGTGGAAATTCCAAAACCAACCACGGGAATTAAATGGGTGAAATTCAATCACGACCAAGTTGGATACTATCGAGTGAACTACAGTCCGGAGCAGTGGCAACTTTTAATTAGCAACATTGGAACAATGACGTCGATATCTGATAAAACTCACTTACTTGAAGAATCGTTTAGCATTGCTGAAAGTGGCGACTTATTGTACTCCACTCCTCTGAGCTTGACAAAATACTTAACAAATGAATTGAATTACATTCCCTGGAGCGTAGCTTCAAGCAAATTGGAACAGATTCGAAAGTATCTTATTGATTCATCACAGTACTCGAAGTTCTTGGTGAGTTTTTAAATAAAATATCTAAGCTATGCATTGAATAACTGATTTACAAATTGAAAGATTCGTTGGAATACTACTTCGATTACGTACAAATATATTGCTACGAACAAAGCAGTTTGTACCTTTAATTGTACTTTTCATTCTTTAAAAGCTCAATCACTATAAAACCGACCTTGTTGTAGATATCTTTTTGCATGTAATAACGAACTCGGCTAGCTCTAATTCTCTTTTTCTGCAGGGTAACTTGCTTAATGTTTACTCAGACACTGCAGTCTATTTCAAAGTATCTTTAGTATTTTGAATTATTTTGGAAAGATAGTATTTATGTTATATTAAAAGTTCAATCATAACCTTTGAATGACAGTTTGTTGATTTAATTATTTATTTAGTCAATTTACAAGTAATTGTTCATGTTCAATGAAATTAGGTACTGGTGTTTTAACAATTTAAACAACTTTGTGTTATTGACACTTCCAAAATTAATTATAATTATTAAACTTCAGATTTAGAAATTAATCAATTAATAAATCTAATCTAAATTAAATGCATTTTAAAATCTCTCTATAGGCCTTTTTAAATTCCTTTTATTTATATTGTTCGTCACTCATATTCTGAGAATTGAATTTCAATTTGACTGACTTTGCTTTGTCTCTTGTAGTGTCGTGTCTGCAATCTTTTCTGTCATGAAATACCCCCTGGACTGCACCTGATTCTTCTACTGCTGTGACAACGTTTTCCAAAGTTATCGATAGTTCTTCCACTGTATTATCACGCACTGATAATCACTTTTAACATCTTTTTAACTATATTATACCCAGAGTTTATCTGTTTTTAAAATTAATTCTGGAACACAATTTTAAATATTTTTCTACCCGCCTCCTTTCTCATATTATCAAACATAAACAATTCCTTTTCCTTCTCTCAGCACTCTTTTTGGAAGTAAATTTTATTAACTATTAAATTAAATCGAATTAGTTAAATATTTTGACAAAAGTCATTTTTAGGTTATAAATATTTATCTAACATTTCATAAATATTTTTAAAACTTTCCAGAATTGTAAATAACCATCACATTAACAAAATTAAGTTATACCTCAGTACGTTGTAACATTCTGCAATGTATCTCATATGAACAATAATTGATTTTTAACAATTCAAACCACTTACCTACATATTTTAGAGTTGTTATACAAATCTTGGCCAGTTTTAAAGTGATTCAACCTTTTTATAGAATATATTCTTTTTTACCATTTTTATATCATAGCAATATAGATGAGTTTTGCTTATACTATTAATTGTTTAAATTGCTTATATTATAAAGCTGGTTCAAATCAAACTGTTTCAAAAAATATCCATTAGCACTAAGACAACTCCCATTGCATTATCTGCAAGCAAAATATTTCCCACACACTTAACAGTGCTTGCAATAATCACAACATGCGCTTGTCCAGGACATCGCATGTCTTTTGTGCATACCCGCCTTCCAGGATTTTTTTGCCATATCATAATTGCCATTTTTGAATGGCATGCTTCTCCATAGACACTAATCATTCTCATATGAATTTCTTGAGGCGAAAGCCCCTCAGCAGTTAGAAATTGGATTACAGCGCATTGATCTGGTTTGGATCGACTTTTTGTTGCAAAGGCGGTTTTTAAAATTTATAGAATTGAATATAATCGCAATTCATTTATGAAATTATATAGTATGAGCAAAAAAAGTTCATTAAAGATGCCTGTAGAATTTTGAAGTCATGTGTATTATAACACCAGAAAATTATACCTAATCCTGGTCACTGACATTTTGTAGATAGTAGCTGACAGTGCCTAATATTGCAACGTGATCATAACCGTGTTGAAGACTTCCCGTAATAAACGCAACGAAAATATTTTCAAAGCCTGCAGAAGAAGAAGAAGAAGAAGATCATAACCTCACTTTGTAACTAATGTCAAATTACAGCTACATATTTTCAGGTGTTATAATACACATGACTTCAAATCTTTGATGAACTTTCTTTTTGCTCATACGATACATATAAAACAAGAACACATTAATAAACAAGTAGAACGTTTTTGTTTTGTCACTAATGCTACCAATATTTTTAAAAATTTGTAGCGGAAGTTAGGTCACATCAAATTAATCTCGAACATGAAACTTGGAATATTAATTTGTTCTCATGAGAGAACTGAAATAGTGTTATATGCTTATAAGTCTTATTTTTGTACATTTGTACTCATTTGCTATAGTTCTATAAAAGATCAATTCATTTCTATATTTATTATTATGTACGTAAACTTTGTCCATGACTGTAATTTCACATATTTAGTGTAAAGTTTGCAAGTAATGAATTATAATGTTGCAGTTAAAAACTGTGCGGTATTATAGAAGATTGTTATAAATATTGTCATATTGGAAGATACAGAGCATAATTGACTAAAAGTTCCTTCCTAATGTTACATAATTTTGCCTAATATGTTGATTCTATTCTTAGGAATATGTACTAATGCTTGTTAAACCTGCATATGATCAACTAACTTGGACTATAAACGATGCCGACTCTCATCTTACAAGGTAATCAATAAAATAAAGTTACGATTTTGTTACTAATAGAACATTCAATTGTAGACGTGCACGTGTAACTATTTTGGGTTTGGCATGTTCAATGGGTCATACAGAGTGCTTGACTGAAGCCTCTACAAAGTTCAAAGAATGGCTTAATGATCCTGAAATCAATATTTCTGCAGACTTGAGATCAATTATATACAATTATGGTATGGTTAATGGTGGAAAAACAGAGTGGGAACAACTTTTAGAGTTATATAAAGTTGAAATAGATGCCAACGAGAAACTAAACATGCTTCGGGGTCTAGCTGCTGTTAAAGAACCATGGCTCCTTAGACGGTAAAGCTTATTACTAAAATTTAGTTGCTTAAAATTTTCTACCGTCTATTTTAGTTTAATTGAACTTGGTGCAATTGTGGGAGATGATCAAATAATTCGAAGTCAAGATTACTTCACCATGCTGCAGTATGTTGCAGCGAACCCCATTGGTACACCTATTGTGTGGGATTATGTTAGGTAAGCGATATACTTAAGCATTTTTATATAATTATTTATAATTTTCTACACAGAGAAAACTGGTTGAAGCTGGTGGATAGATTTACACTAAATGACAGATATCTTGGAAGACTGATTCCTGCTATCACTAGCAGCTTCTCAACAGAGACTAAACTAAACGAGGTAAGTACATTTTAAGATGTATTCATATTTATTATGGCAACATACAAATTGGGAAGGTTCGAAAAAATTTGATAATTCAAATTAGTACGTAAAAACAATAGAAGTTGTATAAGTCGAAATATCCTTATCTTTTGATCTACTTTGTGCCGCTTCGATCTGGCTCCCATGCATCTAGAAAGCAAGCAGCGGTTATCATACAGTTAGCTAACATTCATGAAATAAAAATTACTCATGCTTTATGTAAGCTTTGAAATGAAAAAAATGATGAAAAATAAGTCAAAATAAAATTTCTTATAGAATAAAAACAATCTGCAATAACTGGTTTGATATGGTAGAGCCATGGCTTCTTCGCTTATAGAGAGCCAGCACTAATGGAGAATATCAACAGTAACGAAACAAACCATAACATTTACTTTAGTAATAGAACAATACCATTAGTTATCTTTCTGTGATAATGACGCAAACAGTAAAAACCAGTATACGAGTACCCTCCTAAGAAATTAATCCTAATAGTTGTTTAAATTTTAATTCCTACCATTATATAAACAAAAAAACAGATATTGTAAAAAGTTTTTGTGATAAAGATAAATTTTTGCCTCAAATATTAAAATTATATATAAAAGCAAGTCTATTTTATTATATTTTAAAATGTAATTGTAACACCCTGGTTCAAGGTGTTTTAAAAAAATAGTTCACTTTACTGATGATTCTTTATTTTCAGATGAATGCATTCTTTGATGCAAATTCAGAAGCTGGAGCTGGACAAGCAGCAAGGCAAGAAGCTCTAGCAAATGTGAAGAATAACATTAAGTGGATATCAGATAATCGTGATGAAGTAGAAAAATGGATTTCAGAAACCATGGGTAGTACCACTCCTCATTCTCCATCAAATTAATTATGTTTTACTTAAGCTAGTTGTTAATTTACCTACTCAGTGAATAAATATTTATACAAAATGATTATTTCTTATTGGCAGTTTGAATATGCGGGAATAGCCACACATCAGTGTTTCTAGTGGATCCACGTGCAGGAATAACATTTTCATATTTGAAAATTTTGCCTATTAGCAAATGCTCGAATCTCGTTCGTGTTATCTGTGCTTATTTTAATTAAACCAATTTAAAAATATTTGTGAGAAATATGCTACTTCCTTTTGGTATACAAACGGTGGGCTGTGAAACGTGTGCCCTTCACTTCTTGAGACGGCAACCTAACGTGCACATACTCTCAATATCGATCTAAAGGGTTTACTGATTGGAGTTATTATTACTGAAAATTTTTTAGGTACTCTTTTAATAAAACTGATGAATCGTGTTTGTTATAGGATTTTGTGCAATGAATATTTCATTTGCATCTCTAATAATGTCGGTTTTTTATGCTATTACTAATATAAGTAGAGCGCGGATTAAAAAGCATTTATTTTTAGATAATAAGCCTTTAAACCTAAAAAAATGCCAAAACAGAAACCAAAATAAGCAGTCAAAAAAGCTAAATTAAAAAAAAATCAAAAGGTAATTTTATTAGGAATTGTATTGACAAAATAAAAAAGCTAAATACAAACACAGTGTAACAAAAATATTAAATTGTATTACATATAGTTAATAGATGATTAATAAAAATATTATAAAAGCAATTTATGATAATCTATTTTACCAAATTTTTCAGTGAAAAAGTTTGCCTGCGGCCTGTTAAAATATTATTGTAAATAGAAAAACTTCTCTCTACATCTACCGATGTTAGTGGTGTATATTTAACCCTAGAATACTAAACTTGTTTTGGTGTTACATGTTTACTAAACCCTCGTAAATTTTACTACGATTTAAAGAAAGCATTATTGGTTTGTTTTTAAGTTTATTTTGATTAAACTGAAAGAAATCCTTAATAGTACATAATATTACAAGTAAATAACGCATATAGCCATAGTATAAACATAATAATTAAATTAATTTGCACAGTCCAAACAACAATGCGATCGGTGTTCACCACAGATAGGTCGCTTGCATTTAACACAATAATTGGTTGTCATTCGACGAAGTCGGCTACTAATCACTCGTAAACTTTACGACGCGGCTATAAAAAACACGCTAAAAATTCACAACACAAGCAACTCAACTGCACAAATGTCCAGCTAGTACTGTTTTACGAAGGTACTGTACATGGCATTGTCGTCGCTTCACCGGAAATAGCCGAACCTGCAAAATCGGTAGGGTGTGGTCGTAAATTTTACGACGGTTTAGTATTCTAGGGTTAAATGCATTAGCTGGAATAGCAAAATTATCGACTGTTTCTTCTCTGATAATTATGCCGTATTAGCATGTGTTTGAAATCCTGCATTTTTTAAAGAAACATCCTTTAATTTTTTTATTTATAACTACTTCTCCAATACGTCCACGCACATCCTGAGTGTGCTGTATGAAATCATCTACAACTTTTACCAGCGGTAGATTTTTCTTATCTAAATTTTTTGATAGATTTACTTACCAATAGTTTGCTTTCAGAAATTCCAAATTTTGCAGTAAAACATCATCTTTTAAGACTTCTTGGCAGTCTTTAATTGATACTTCAGCAGTTTCGGGTAATAAATCACACACAAACCTTTGAAATTGTTCTATATGTTCTGTGTAATACATGGCTGCTTTTAACCATCTAGTGAGAATGGGTTTCGGCGGTAAAGGAACATTTGCCAACTGGTCTTTAAAAGCTTGAATTTTAAGAGGTGTCTTCAGGAAAAAATGCTTTCCGTTTTTAATTAAGAGATTAACTAGCGAAAATTGAAGTTTTATTGTCTTTGGCTAGTCGAGCTAATCCATGTGTAAGACATGTACAGTAGATCATATTTTCGTAAAAAACTTTCAAAATGCTGGCCGCTTTGACCATGTAGGCTGCCGCATCTGTTACCATTAACAGTATTTTTCATTAGGAACGTGATGTGGTAGGAAAAAATTAGCTAAACTTTCTTGCAAAAATCTTGCAATTGTCGAATGATTTATTTTTTTAAATTCGTTGCAAGAAATCAGGAAGGGTCCAACTGATTTTTCATTATCTAAAACAATGACAAGTAAATTAGCCATTAAACGTTTAAAGGCATGATACTTAAAATAAATTAAAAATAAGCCAAAAACGAGTACCTAAGTGTTAAAAAAGCGTTCAGCAAGCATTTATGCAAAGAATATGAAAAATAAGCAAAATAAAAGTAGTACCAAACGCTTGCATTTTTTGTGAAATGTGTAGATCCAAAAGTATTTGGAACTGCTTATGTTATAAACAAATAAGCAAAATGCCATAAACCCACGCTCTAAATATAAGTAATGTGTTAAATTTAAAATGGAGCACAAAGATTTCACTATTAGCATATATCTAATACTTACTATATTGCTAGCGGCTATGAGTGGGAAACTTGCCAAGGAAGTGAGACAGACAACCAACTCTTCAATGTATAATGGTGAGCGGTGCGCAAGCGTGGCGGCGTCGTCCGCCCAATGGGGAAGTGGTCAAGTTTAAAATCCGCTTCTAAAGGCGGAGTTCGAATTCTCACGCATGCGCACCAGACGCGTTATACTCTAAGTGAGACTATGTCGGCGCCGTAATGTTTTCTGACGTTTCCAGGCCCTACTAGCAATATATGTGTATTATATATATGACTATTAGGTACCAATAACCCACAGGATTGACAGGAATTTCGAACACAGAAATAAAGCTGTGTCAGTGGTAAGGAAGAGGAAGAGATACATTGAAAGTAAAATTGATATGAACAAATTTAGCTCAAAGCAAATGTAGAAAACACTTAAACATCTAATATCTGAAAAAACTGCTACAGATTATTCTATTATTAAATTTCAAGAAAAAGAGAGATGAGTTGAATAAAATTGCTAAGATTTTTTTTATTAGCAGTATAAGTGAGTTTATTCAGTCCATAGTGCCATGTAAGACAAACTTGGAAACAGTGAATTCAGTTAACGAGCTTAATAATTTTAGAGTAGGTAATTAAGGTAACAGAGCTCGACAAAATTGCTATGCAAATGGCAAACAAAGGCAGCCCAGATGGAATAGGTGTAGGATTCATAAAAGGATATTTTGAAGAGCTAAAATGGCCTATACTTAATTTAATTAATTCAACAATTGAAAATTCAACCATTCCAAGCAAACTAAATATTTCAACAGTAATATCAATCAGAAAAGTGCCTAGATCTAATCTATGTGACGATTTTAAGCCAGTAAACATGCTACCTGCTATAGAAAAACTTCTGAAGAAAGCAATATTGTGACGTTTGAACCCCTTTACTGAGGGCGCCAAAATTATTACCTCGGGTTAGATCTAATCGGAGAATTATGTTCACTGACTCAAATATATGATAAATCAGTAAAAACACAGGATAATTATAAAAATAGATATAATGTTTATAACTGCGTACATTAATAAATCAGGAATGAATTACACATTATAAAGTGATATTGTAGAGAAGTCGAGTGGCGCAGTTGCGTAAGCGCCAGGCTTACATTAAGCAAGTCCTCAGTTCGAATTCCGCTGGGGCCGGAATTTTTCCGCAGCCTTAACGGTTGGAATCGGGCTCGGCGAGACCATTCACAGTTGGGCACCAAATTAACTGTGCTCTACTCACAACCACAGACCTCAGAGATAGAGTAACCAGGTCAACACATCACCAAGACACACACCTCACACGATGGTTGCTGCGCAAGCACCAAAAGCGCGCTCCAACTATGTATCCCGAATCCGGGGCAAGTTGGGCATTGCACCGCCAGATGCCAGCTCATAAAGCACCAGCCTCTACACCGCAAGGTAAATGAGGTTACAGATAATACATATACAAAGTGACATTGTTACTTTTGCGAGCGGTGTTCATTTTTCTGGGTTAGGCTGCAACCCAAGACGCTGGAGAGTAAAACAGGCTCGCTGGCGACGGTCCGCTAATACGCACGCCGGATTTTTCAGCAAAGTGTCCAATTAGGTCGGATATGAAAATGTATTTGTTTACAGAACACTGCGACTGCAATTTGCCGGATTAAATTGCCAGTTTTAGAGTTACTTGCGGCCGGCTCTAGTTTTAAAGGTAGCGGGGCGATCAATGTAGCGACTGCTTTAGGATTTCCGCTGATAAGCAAAATGCCGGCGTTTAAATGGCGAAGAACTGGAGGTACAATGCCATCGACTGCTAGCTTCTGGGCAGCTTTTTCGTGCATTGGCGGTTGGTTCTCCAGGTGAGTTTTTTATACAGTGAACTCCAGGTTGTAGCTTCGGTTAGGCAGTGACGGCGATAGAAATCTAGGAACGCTTGAATTTTAACAAAAATTAAACCTGTTGAAACACGGCCTTCCTGGTAGCAATTAAAATTACACTCAGGAGTTAAGCTAGTACGGATAAATTATAATGGCGGTTTAGTTGGACGGATTACAGGAAAATTTACAGCACTTTTAAGCTGACAGAAACGCTGTCATCTCCATAAGGGCTTACTGGACTTGGGTTTATTCTGCGAGACAGAAACGCTAAGCTGTCAGGACAGAATAAGCAGGTAGGGATCGGAAGAAAGGTTTGAGAAGGGAAATCTCAAGATCTAGGGACAGATGGGAACAGGTTTTCTCAAGATAATTGGAGTGATAAAAAGATTAAGGTCATTTCAATTCCCCCAACTAGGGGCGGGCTGCTATAGGGACCTTCCGTCCCTCTTCAGCCAAGAACGGGAAACTCTTTTTGCTACACTGGAAATTTCTTACGGTAGTCCTTTACTAGTTGTAACAGAAACTTTGATCCTCTTTCTTAGTTAAAACGCTGTTAAACTCTTCTATGACCTTTAACACCTATTTCAGCCGGACAACATTAAGGTTTTGAACGGTCAACAATCCTTTTTGAAATTCTTCGAGAGAGTCCCAAGTAGGAAGATCACTTTGCAAGGACTCGTATAAAATTTTTATCACTTGTTAAATGCTGCAGAACGAAAGTTTGTTGATCACCAAATCATCAACACGGTGACCAAGCGTTTCTGCAGTGTTTTCTTCATCACAAACGTCAAACGATTTTGAATCACTAACAAATTTTGGTTCATGTCATTTATCACTCTGTTGTTCCTCCTTAACTTTATATTTGATTGTTTAGCTTTATGTACAATTTTTTTTTGCCAATTTCATCTGCTTTTCACATTCTTCCTTTGCTAAAGTCACTTTTCTCTTAGCCTGTTCCAACATCCTATTCAACAATTCAATTTCACATTCTTTGGGAGGTACATTACTTACAGTTGGTACAAATACAAATTATCAGCATTTAGGTGTTATACGTGGGTGGGTTGAAAAGTAATGCTCACATGCTTGCGAATGCGATGACCTACGGAGACGCGCATGGTTGTATTCGGAAGCTACATCCTTCCTTTATGCGCATGCCAAGTTTGAAGGAGTTTCGTTCACCAGTTCGTTTTATAGTAGCGGAAGTATGGAGACGTGTTCTCGTGCTATGTCAACGCGACTTAAACAGGTTAGCAGGTTAGGTTTTGTGTCAGTTTCTGTCAAAACTGACGGAAAACCTAACCTGATAACCTTGAATTTGACATAGACTTACAGTGTCACCAACATATTACCTATTCATAACGAAACTCCGCCGAGTCATATGTCTGTCAAGCATGTGAAAGTGTGCCAAGAAAATAATATAGATTTTAGTTTTTTGCCACCCCACAGCACTCACTTATATCCGTGAAGGGCATATGGAGTCAGGTTCTTCTAGATTGGAAAGAAACACATAGAGGTACTGTACCCAAGACCCAGTTTCCTGGGTTATTGAGGAAAGCATTGGAAAAGTTGGATCCGAACAATGGTGTTGCAGGCTTTGAATCTACCGGGATTATTCATATTAACCCACAACGAGTGTTAGCTAAAATCCTGCCAAAGCGTAGACGAGACATGAATGAAAATGCTCTGGTAAACTCCTTTACTAATGTTATGGCAAGAAATGTACAACTGACAACACCTATTTGAAGGAAGAAAAAAATAACCGTAGTTGCCGGCAAGTCTGTAAGAGAAGATGTAAACTCTGTATGAAAAACTGCAGGAACATCCAGAGAAGTGGATAGAGAACCCGAAGAACTGGAAATTGATGATGAAACACAAATCGAAGAAGAATTTCTAGAAGACGAACCAAATAATATTGACACTGAAAGCAGAAACCGATTAAAGACTGATGTAACGAACTGTGATATGTTACTAGAACATAGTTTTGTTACAGTTAGTTTTGTTTATGATGCAGACACAAAAAAAGAAAAAACCGAAGAATTTGTTTGTCAAATAAAAAAACTATAAAACTAGAAATGAATGCATCGTTAGTGTTGTATGAGACCTTTAAAGAGAAGAAAGATACATTTGTATTCCCCCCATTGATGATATAAATACTGTTAATTTGACACAAGTTAAATTTTTGTTATCTCTAACAGTTGTCTGTAGGGGTTTAACTGCGACCTATTACTTCCTTTTACGGTAAAGGAAGTATTGAATTCATCTTAAAAATTCGAAATTGAGTTTTCAACCGATCTTCACGTTTTCGAGTCCCCTGAACCCAAAAAAACATGTTTTTGTTCATTGGTCTGTCTGTCTGTGTGTGTGTGTCTGCCGGTGTACAAAATATCTCAAACACGAAAAGTGGTATAGCATTGAAAATTCATATATAAGTTTTGTGTACTATCTAGGGCTAAACTGTAATATAGCGTCCCCAGTTTTCGCTCAAGCGCAATGGTTCTGCAAGTCAGCGGCTCTCAATCCGTCGTTTCAACGGATCAGAACTGGCAAAAACCACGCTTAATATAATCGACGTGGTCGAATAGGAGTTATTTTAAATATATGTGCGCTCGTATATAAACACACACATATACGTAAATGTTTTGGTCTGAGAGCTATAATTTTAGGTTAGTTGCAGTTTAAGATTTGTGTGTGCGTAGTATACAATGTTCTGTCATTTGTTTGGAAACTACTGCTTTTCGGGGGTTTTCTGCGCTTGCGCGGCAAACGTCAAACCCAGTGGGGACGCTATACTGAAGTTTTCCCTATCTAGATGCGACAGCAAGCTTTTGAAAAAAATTGCATAACTGGAAGTATGGTGTTTACTCTTGTGATTTTCTCAAAAACTGCTCTAACGATTTCCATTTACATTTTTAATGTGTATTGATGTGAGATAGGTGATTTTCCAGTTGAATATCTCTAAAATGGGTTTCTCTTGTTTTTTATTCTATTCTTTTTATTAACTCCTATTTTAAATAGAAACCCGGTATAGTATTACATTTTTGAATCTAGCATAAAATTTTAGAGAAAATCGCACGACACTCATTGATGACCAATAGAAAAATTAGTTCATGAGCCGTAACCATGACAACAAAATTTCTTGGAAATTTTTTGTAGGTAGACATTACTTCTTGTTAGGGTTTGTGTCGTTACGATTTTCTTACCAAATCTGCATTCGAACATTAATTCATATCCAGAAATTATTTTTCGTGTATTTCAACAACGTCCTAATTTACCCTCGCGTCCCGCTCGGGAAAATGAAAACGACGTTGTTGGAAGGCACTCAAAAAATTTTCGGAATAAATTAATGCTCTTATGAGATTATATGTGAAAATTTGTCTCTTCAACTAACGCTCTATTTTGTACGGTTTTTGTAGAATTTGTAATTTTTGACAAATGCATAAAAATTCAAAATCAAATTTTTGGCTAACTACAAGATCACTGTAAAAGGAAGTTGTGTGCGTGTATCACACCAGATTTTTTAAATAGTTTTTTAATCCCAACTGTCTTATTAAAAAGAATGTACAAAAATCGTTCCATATATATATACTAATATACTCAAATGACGATACTTAGTACTTATCAAGTACACTCAAAACTTTGTATTTGACACTGTAAATGTCACGGGAGTTTCCCAAATGGATTCTAATTGTATGTACCTTACTTTTATCATTGTGGAACAGTATTATATCTTACAAATCAAATATAGTAGTGTAACTAGAGGCGTTCTGGACCAAAATGTGTCACTGCGCAGGTTTTCTGCGCAGATGTCTGCGCATGTTTCTGCGCAAGTCTGCGCGGGGTTTTTACGCAGGTTTGTCAAGGTCACGGGCCTAGCCGGG
The DNA here is from genome assembly GCA_940337035.1 of Agriotes lineatus. Taxonomy (NCBI): domain Eukaryota; kingdom Metazoa; phylum Arthropoda; class Insecta; order Coleoptera; family Elateridae; genus Agriotes; species Agriotes lineatus. The sequence continues at coordinate 198,237,898 of OW679194.1, forward strand.
GTCAAGGTCACGGGCCTAGCCGGGGTGAAGGTCATGAGTCTAGCCGGGGGTCATTGGCCTCACCTAGGCCACTTCCGGTTCCCACGATGAATTTTTGGGGCTAAAAGTGTAATTTTGAAAGGTTACAAGACTCTCACTATGAATTTTTGGGGTTAAAAGTCTAATTTTAAAATTTTAAAAGATTCCCACGATGAATTTTGAGGCTAAATGTCTAATTTTATTTCTACGCTTATAAAAAAAATATTTTCTCAGGCCTTGCGGATGTGACTCATCGTCTGGGAATGCAAAACTTGTTGAGACATGTAGATGCAGGATATCTACCAATTGAACAATGGCGTCCATTGTTTGAGCAATCTGCACGATTGCAAAAAATAATTGAACAATAAAGTCTTTGTTGTCTGGAGGAATTTTTGCTGACCTCCATTATCAGATAAACAGGATGTTATTGTCTAGAGCTTCAGACTTGACCAGACATGTTTGAGAAATGTGCAAGACTGGTAAAAATTGAACAATGAACTCATTGTTGTTCGGAAATTTTTTGCTGATGTATAAATAAAATTATTACAAATATATTATGCATCACTGACCAACCTGGAATATTCCTGTAACCAATTTTATAAGCACAATGGTGTAATAAAACAACAATGTAAATATACTTGTATTTATTTTGTCTAAAACGTACATGTATAAAATTATTACAACTATTTATATTATACATCAGCTAATTATTGTGCTACGAATGTTGTTGTCATCTCTGTCTGGATGATCTCCTCGAAGACAAGTTTCGTGCTGCTCCTGCACTTGCCACCCTAGATGATATAGTAGCGACATTCTCCTAATTGTTGTAGGTCTGCGTCTGTTAGGCAATCGTAGCGTGCTGGTAGAATGAATCTGAAGTTGTCCAATTCTACCGCCACTTTATTGCCGTATTTAGTCGGACACCGATACACATTTATTATTAGATATTTTTCGTCAATCTTCAAATCTCGTACATTTCCCCACTCTTTACCCTCATTTAAGTTGCAAAGTTTCTGGTTGAAATCTGCCATCCTGTGTTATTGGGCTCGGCATTCGCCTCGTCCAACAATATTCACAGTCGTTCGGGAATGTTACGCTTTTCGTCCTAGATACACATACGAGTAGTCTGCCTGCCTGCCTGCCTGTCTGTCTGCCTGTCTTCCTGCCTGCCTGCCTGCCTGTCTGTCTGCCTGTCTAGCTGTCTACATGTCTAGCTGTCTAGCTGTCTACCTGTCTACCTGTCTAGCTGTCTATCCGAAGATATCCGAGTCATGTCGTATATGTCCGAATGTTTGTAGGAGTGGAGCAGGTAGATAACAAGTAATAAATCAAAACATTCTGGTAAGAGACAATTCGGACTCATAGCCTTAAAAAGTAGTTGAAAGTGCTGTAGTTGAAAGCAACTCAACCCGACTTTCGTACCTATATGAAATGCGGATATGAAGATATTTTATCAGAATGCGTATTTGCAGTGCTGACACTACCGACTACAAAAAACAATATTCATCATCATCATTTTTTTAACTACAGCCTTTTTATTTTTAATATCTTGAAGTAACTCAATATATCTATCTACTGTTAATGGCGTATAATGATTTAAATTTACTTTGAAATGTAATATCTCAAGCAAACACCAACCTGAATCACGTTCTTGAAAATCTTCTAATTTCGTCAACAGCTTATTCTCAACATTAGTCTCATACCACTGTTTTAAATTAGTACCAGAATCATTTTTTTCATTTTTAGTAGCAAACGTTTTAAAATCTATCTCATCACTACTAGGTTTTATAAGATATGCACTAAATATTACATTAGCTTTAAGCATTAAGTTATTTTTAATAATTTGTTTTATTTTTATTGAGAAACTTCTGTATGCTTTTGCAAGAAATTCTTGAGGTTCCTTATAGCCTAAATTTACAATCATACCTGTTCTTATTCTACTATTGAAACTCGATTCTACATCTCCCCATACTAGTTTGTTCCTTTGCTGCTGCTGACCACTCCCTACACCCGCCCCCTTCTTTGCTAATTTTGTTTTTAAATTCCTTAATAATTGCTGTTGCCCCTTTAATAAACTTAAATTTACTTCTAGCCTGAATGGATTTTCATTTTTAAAACTATGCTTACCGATAAATCGACTAACAATTAAAATGGTTTAATTTACATGTTTAAGCAATGTCTGAGCCTCATCACTATATTTTACAATCCCCATCGCGTCTTTGATTGTTTTTATTGAATTCGAACTTAATTCGGTAACGCTATCTATTGCAGACATGTTCGCGTGCGTGCAGTTGTAATACTAACGCTTGCAAGCAGCCGAGCCGGTCTATTTATTCATCGTTGCAGCTGATAATGGAAGCTATTAACTGCAAGACCACACCAACTTTAATAAGCCGCGAAAAGAGTTTGCTCAATGCAATATTGTAATCGCCAACTAACAGTGTTGTATAGTATGTTACGCTACAAATCATCAATAAATTGAAAGAAAAACACATTAAGGAAACATTCATTCATTCATTCATAATCTATAACCTCTTTTACCTTTCGGTGTCGAGGACCATTCATACCTCTACCAATTTCAAATTTTGAGATCGCTCAATTTCTATATTGCTATTACAATTTCGTTAAAGAGTAGTAAATATAAATATTTTTAAAGAAACCCTTCTATGAATTTTATGCAGAAATATTTATCAGAATCTAATTTCAGTTTTAATGAAAATGGTTATAGTACTAGAGTACGTTCATTACGTTATGGCAAAAGCAAAACCTTCCAAGTCTGACAATTCTAACGTGTCAGTGTCAAATACTGTGCAGAATATCAGTTTTTTAGAGCAATAGATTACTTATAAAATTTCACCCGCTTGAGACGCTAATGAATTATTTGACATAATTTAGAATTATCAGATTTGAAAGGTTTGGTTTTTGCCATAACGAAATGAACAGGCTCTATAAACACTAGAATACTATACGATACACTATAGAATATTTCATTGAGTAAACGGTCTAGCACAAAATAGAAAATTTCTAGCTGAAGTGTTGCACCGATCCTATACCTCGTGTAATAAAAAAAAATTACACAATTTAAAATAGAAATGATTATATAACACGCTAGGGGCAAGATCTGGGCTGTATGAAATGTGAGTGACTAGCTGGATTCCAGATTCGCGTAAGAATTTTTAAATTTTTACAGCCGTATGCGGAGTTGAATTATCTAAGGGCCGGTTGCAGAAAGCAATGTTAAGTCTGGTGTTAGCTAACGCGACGTCAAAGTGAACAAAAACGAATCAAATCTCAAATGCTTATGGTAACTAATACATTAGTAAACAAAATTTGATGCGATTTTGTTCACTTTGACGCGATGTTAGCTAACACGAGACTTAGGGGCCGGTTGCAGAAAGCAATGTTAAGTCTGGTGTTAGCTAACGTCGCGTCAAAGTGAACAAAATCGCATCAAATTTTGTTTACTAATGTATTAGTTGCCATAAACATTTGAGATTTGATTCGTTTTTGTTCACTTTGACGCGACGTTAGCTAACACCAGACTTAACATTGCTTTCTGCAACCGGCCCTTAACATTGCTTTCTGCAACCGGCCCTTAACATTGCTTTCTGCAACCGGCCCTTAGTGTATCAAAATGCCATGTAAACCAGATTTTTAACGATCACTACACAATTTCTCAAACACTTGCGAAAGGCAAATTTCTGTATACTAAACAGAAGTTACAGTTTTACGATCGTCAAAAGGAATTGCTGCAACTAGACCACTACGTCTGAAAAAAGCAGCAATCGTTTTCTTGTTTGCAATTTTACCGCTAATAACTTTTATTGGCCTAGCCTCATTTGCAAAAACCCAAACACTTGATTGTTGTTTAGTCTCGGGGTCATAATTATACATCTATGACCCATCACAATCTTTGAAGATCGCACTTTTCTAACAAACATACATAAATCTGCACCAGTCTGCCCGTGCTTGTTTTTGTTCTTCGGCTAACAAATTTTGAATCCGCCGACTAGTTAACTTCCTCACACCCAGTTGTTAGTGTAAAATGTTATCTACAGCAGATGATTGAATACCTAGTTCTTGTTCAATCTGCCTATGAGTTATATTCCGATTTTCCGTAAGCAGTTTTTCGGTAGCAGTTACGTTTTCAGTACAGCCAACTACTATAGGTCGTCCAGGTCTCTGATCATCTTCAAACGTACACAGTCAACGTTGAAATGTACAGAACTATGGATAACGAAAAACTATGGTTGCCAAAAACTTTGGTCATATGTCAAATTTCTTTTATAATCGTAGAAGATCATGTCCCGAAAAGCATCCAGCGGCACTCCTTTAATATCTAGTACAAACAACATATAAAAATCAAAGGTCTGTCTCTCAATACCCTTTAATGCCAACCTTTCAACGCTGCAACTGAAAACTCCCAAAAGAGTGAGATTTCAATTTATACAACTGTTTTTGTTTTTACTGATATCCGTGGCTTGCTACTAATAATTAACAGAACAGCCCTCGCATATTAAAAAACAAACGTGTTGTTATTTCAGACTCTGTTGTTGAATGTTTCAAGTTGTATTCACGTTGTAGTCAACAAAAGCAAATGCCACTAACCACTAATCCAACAAAAATTCTCTGTGATTTCCATGAACTGCAATTAAAGAATTACACGTTACCTAGATTTTAGGTATATTTTGAAGTTAATGGAAAAAAAAAACAAATTTAGTACAACATAGTATTGACAACGATCTTTAATAGATTCGGATTTCATTCGACATTGCCAGTTGGGTAAGTTATCATTACATCTTTTAGTCTTACCGATGATCAACCACACCAGAGGAACAAATCCTGAAGTATTAAAGATGCAATATACAGTGTGGTCCATTAAGTGTGCAACAAATGGGAAATTTTTTTATTAGTTGTACAATCGAAATTTAAATATTGCCAAAAGTTAGTGCATGTTCGATAACCATATCAGATGCCCTTAGAATGGCTTCAAGTCAAACAATATACAGGGTAGGACAAAAAATATGAAATTCGTTCAAGAACAAAGTTACCTTATTTAAAAAAATATAGCAAAATTTTATTGAGAAAAGTTGTTTAGAATTAAAAGTTAAGCTCAAATACAAAGTCACGGCCTCCTATTCGAATTTTGATTGTTTTTTGGAAAATTTTGTATTACCCCCGTATGATACATATTTTTATTATTTTGATTTTATATGTATTTAAAGTAGCCACAACCACATCCCTTTTAAATAACTTTTAGCAACTTGAAGCGTATTTGTAAAATTTACTTGGATTTATATTTTTTTAGGTAAGCGTCCACTTCATGTTTGTTGCAACGATATTTAACAGAACTTTAGAATTTCGCAAATATTCTTTTTAACAAGGCAAATGCTTTACTAATAATAATTTACATATGAAAAACTCTTAATAAAATCAGAATAATAAAAATATGTATTATACGGGGATAATACAAAATTTTACAAAAAAAGAATCAAAATTCGAATAGGAGGCCGTGACTTTGTATTTGAGCATAACTTTTGATTCTAAACAACTTTTCTCAATAAAATTTTGCTATATTTTTTGAAATAAGGTAACTTTATTCTTGAACGAATTACATATTTTTTGTCCTGCCCTGTATATTGTTTGACTTGAAGCCATTCTAAGGGCATCTGATATGGTTATGGAACATGCACTAACTTTTAGCGGTATTTAAATTTCGGTTTTACAACTAATAAAAAAATGTCCCATTTGTTGCACACTTAATGAACCACACTGTATAGGTAATTGTTTTTTAAACATAGGTACACAGTGTAGTTAATTTTGACTAAGTTTTTGATAACGTAATATAGTCACAATTTAAGGATGCCAGTATATTATAGAAGATTGCAGCTTAACTGCTGAGATACGTATCTGGAGAAGGTATTATTTATAATACCCTCATATGTTCCGTTACATTTTCAGTATTACTGAAATACTGTCATTAACACCAATAACTCCTTCATAACTGTTTTAAAATGTATTTAAAAAGTGTAGCCCATATATTAATTCTAAATTATAAATGTGACTATATTTCTGTTCTGTATTTGCGTTGAAGAGCAGCGGCATGAATAGTATATCCAAAGAGGAGGTACTATGAACAGTAAAAGGCAGAACCAAAAATGGAGAGATGAGTTAATATGAACGTACTATGAAATAAAGGCATATTAAACACAATATTATTGAAGGAAAGGTACAATGCAACAACCTTCCAGGACGCTCCAAATATGCAGTACATAAACCAAATTATGAAAGATAGAAACAGCAGAACTTATACCGAAATGAAAAGGAAAGCCTATAGCAGAACGTATGGAGAACTGCTTCAAACCTGTCTAAAGACTAATTACTTAGATGCATGTGTTTGAATAGCAAACTGTAGCGGTTGCTCTAGAAAAATAACATTTAGGCGCAGAAGGCAATTTAGTTCGTTTTCTAACATAAACAGCTTGATTTTGTTATTTAAGGAAATGCATTTATCTAAATTTATTTTCGAATGCAAATAAATTTAGATAAATGCATTTCCTAAATTTATTTTCGAATGCCTCTCGGGGGAGCCTGTAACCCCTAGAGAGCGCGTCCTCGGGTGGCGGATAGGGGAATGCCTCCCAGATATGGGGGGTAGGAGGGAAATCAAACACCTCCCGCGGACCAACAGGCTCGACAGCGTCTGACCCAGAGTGGGCGGCTGTCAACAGCGTCGGACCCGCAGCGGTACGTATAGTACCCAGTAAGGGCACCTGCCTAGGGTAACAGGTGAAAACCGGTCAACGGTTCCAAGGGCGTATTAATGAACTAGGAAGCGGAAGAACCAACAATAGGGGAGATTGGCCTCTTAGTTTTGACTAACATCCAGTCTAAGGGAAGTGAACCCTAAATTCAAATCACCTGGTCTTCCAGGTTGGGGGTTGGGGCGATGGGCCAGCAACCCATTCCTTGGAAAATATCTTTTCAAAGATTAAATGCTAAAAATACTAACAATCCGCCTCGGAATAAGGATGGAAACATCTTACGACAACGACTGGCAAGGAAAAGGACCATGAGAATTGGAACGTGGAACATTCGAAGCTTAACGAATAAAACACCGGAAATACTATTGGAGATGGACAAATATAACTTAGATATTGCTATTCTAACGGAGTCAAAAAAGAAAGGCCATGGAACGGAAATCCTCCCAGGTTACTATCATTTATGGTCAGGAGTGGATAAATCTCGACAAGCGCATGCAGGGGTGTCACTACTTGTTAAAAAAACTTGCAAAAATTTATTAAAGATTATAGTTTTATATCGGAAAGAATAATTACACTCACTATGAAAATATATGGACGTGAAACTTTAATAATAGGTGTATATGCTCCAGTAGATACATCGAGAATACAAGAAAAAGAAGAATTCTATAACGATCTCTCAAGTATAATGAACAATACTAAAACTCACTTAGAAATTGTTTTGGCTGGTGACCTTAATGGAAGGATTAAAGGCAGAGAGCGAGATGATGCGGTAGGGCAATTCGCAGATGAGGTAGAAAATGACAATGGGGAAAGGTTAGTGGATTTATGCAATCAATATCAGCTGAAAATAACAAACACCTTTTTCTCACATAAAGACATTCATCGTTACACTTGGGAAAGGATATCGATGAATCAAAAATCTATTATTGACTACGTTATTGTAAGACAGAAAACCTCTTTCAAGATAAATGATTGTAGAGTAAAGCGAGGGGCAAACTGTGGCACAGACCATCACCTGTTAATTGCGACATTAGTAAGTCAGTACACAAATATACAAGCAAAAAAGATGAAGACACCAAGGAACGACGAAGAAAAAGGTACACAACTTACACCAAAAAAGTACAAATTACATCTCTTGCAACAAGAAAGTATAAGAATGTTATATGAAAGAAGATTAGAAGCTGAACTTACTAAATTGGGTGAAAATAATGATGTGGAAGAGAAATATGAGGAAATGAAGTCAATCATACACAAAATTGCCAATGAAGCATTAGGAGAGCATAAAGTAAACAAGGACAAGAAACAACCCGTTTGGCTAACGGAAGAGGTGAAATTATTAATTCAGGAAAAGAAAAAGTCATATAACAACTACTTAACTAACCGAACAAATGAAACCCACCAAGAATATAAAAATAGAAATAGGGAATTGCGATTGAAAATAAAAGAAGAAAAAAACAAGCAATGGGAGCAATGTTGCAATCGAATTGACAGTCTCATTGGAGGAGCACAATCCACAGAAGTTTGGCGAACCGTTAAAACTATGAAAACAAATAACAAAGATACATCCAGTCGGTTAATTACTCTTAAAAAATGGAAAGACCTCTATACCACGCTTTTAACTGAAACAAGAGAAGAATTTAAAGAGACGGGATTTGAAATTAATGTAACTGATACACTAGAACAACTAACAGTGGAAGAAATAAAGCAATGTATTAAAGCAATGAAAAGTGGAAGGTCACCTGGACCCGGGAATATTTATGTTGAACTAATTAAATGTGGCGGAATAGTTCTAGTAGACCACATAACTAAATTAATGAATAACTGTCTTCAACAACATAAAATACCATCGGAATGGAAAACATCGCACATTGTATCACTGTACAAAAAAGGTGACAGAAGAGACCCTGGGAGTTACAGAGGACTAAGCATAAACTGCACGTTCAGTAGACTCTTTGGGAACATTTTGCAGAAAAGGTTACGTGAAAACATTGGACATAAGATTGGAGAGGACCAAAGTGGATTTACGCCAGGACGTTCATGCACAGATAACCTCTTCATTATTCAACAACTTCTGGAAAAAAAGATAGCTAAAGAGGATGAGGTACACATTGCTTTCATTGATTTGCTTAAAGCCTATGATAATGTCCCCAGAAATAAACTGTGGAGTACTCTACAGACTATTGGAACTCATCATCATTTAATAAAAATCATACAAGAGTACTACGACGACAATGTAGCTTAAGTAAAACAAGGAGGTCGAATATCGGATCCCATATATACTTCCAAGGGCTTACGACAAGGGTGCAGTTTATCGCTCCTCCTTTTTAATATATATGTGGAAATCGTGCTCAAGAACTGGAAGCGTAGTTGCGTAGGAATGGGTATACCCATCAATGAAGCCCACCTATTTACACTTAGTTTTGCGGATGATCAGGCTGTATTTGCTCAAGACGCGTATGATTTAGAATTCATGCTAAAGCGCCTATATGAAGAATATGCAAAATGGGGTCTGCAAATAAGCTTAACTAAGACGGAATATCTAGTAATAAATTCCAATGCGAAATTTGATGTACTTTTAAATGATGAAAGCCATGTAAAACAGGTTCGTGAATTTAAGTACCTTGGTGTGACTGTAGATAGTAACGGAATAGGAAAACGAGAAATTAACGAACGAGTTAAAAAAGCAAGAAAAGTGGTGGGTGCTTTGAATTCGATTTGGTGGGACAAAAATATAACTAAGAAAAATAAAAAAAGAATTGGGCAAGTTATGGTAGAAACGGTTTTGTGTTATGGGAGCGAGATCTGGACAATGAGAGAGGACGATAAGAGAAAAGTGCGAGCAGTGGAGATGGACTACCTACGAAGAAGTAGTAGGGTCTCGAGAAGAGAAAGAATAACCAACGAAGAAATAAGAAATAGGATGTCAGCTACAGAAACTGTAACACAGAGAATAGAGAGAAGAAGTTTAAAGTGGTTCGGGCACCTACTAAGAATGGAGGATGAAAGATGGCCTAAGCGTTTATTTGTCTGGAAGCCACCGGGAAGGAATAGAAGAGGACGACCCCGTAAGTCTTGGAACGAGGGGGTTCGAGCAGCCATGAGGGATAGAGATCTAGAAGAGCAGTCAGCTTATGATCGGGAGGTGTGGAGGTTAGGAGTGGGAAGGCAGCATCATGCTGTATGATTATGTATTATATGTTATATGTTATATGTAATGTATTTATATGATTAATCCCAATATATATATATATACGTATTTTTAGTACGTATACACCTCCGGACGGTATACTTAGCATACGTGTTCGACTCCAAAATCGGAGGCAAGCACGTCAAATCGGAGTCGAACTCGTTAGACACGTTATTTGTGGTCTAGATGGCGTCACAATGGTTACTGGCGAAGTTTTAGGTGGAGGCAAATTGTACCTGTATACGTATGCTTACATACATTTTAGTTTCAATGATCATATACAGATGGCGCTGCAGCATATACACTTATACAATTTGTATATTCTAGGGTTGACACTGCCTCTGTAAATTTATCGAACGCTATTGCCTCCAAAATCGCGGCAACAATGTTAAGTCGTACTGGTATGCTTCATATGACACGTCATATTTAAAGTGTCTGGAAACGATAACGCACCTTCCGTATTTCGAAAATACAGGGTCCGCCAAAAGGATTAAACAGTTTATTTGTTAAATAACATTAACAATGTATTGACAAATATTACAAACGAACTACTACAGTTAGCAACTCGCGTGTTAATCCAATCTAAATGATGAAATTTTATAATTATAATACTTAAATGTACAATTTAAGTATTTTTCTACCCGATTCACTTTCAATAAATATCTGTGGTATAGAATAAAGAACTACATCATATAACGTGTGTTTAATTAAACGTATTTTTATTAAATTTTTGTGTTACAGTAAACTAAATATATTTTACATGCAGCACATTATATCTATGTTACTTTTTAAATATTCAAAGCAGATTACATAGTCATACTTCTATTATTTATATATTAAACGTAAATACAAGTCGTTTAAAACAAATAGTAAATAATTATATCTGTTTGAGAAATAATAAGTGAATGATAATACATAATTATTGAAAAAAATATAAAATCTACATGGAATATGGAAACTAATAAGAAATAATGATAGGTGCTCTTAAATAATGAGATTATATGGTCTAACAAATTAATCATTTTGCCTATACGCGTTGTGAACAAATGTTTTTATCCTCGCCCAGTCTAAATTATGCAATATGTCTTTATTTTTGTTTATTAATCTTAAGCATTCTTCTTTTTTGGGTGGTATCTTTTTTTGAATGTGCTTGTGGAAGTACTTTTTAACTAAATTCTTTTGTACTGCTGTCCAGCGAATTCTGCTGAGTAATTGTTCTTTACTAGTGCTGGACACTGCTTCCGCTGGACACGATATTACAGGAATTTGTTCATTGTCCGATATTGCAGGAACTTGTATATCGTCATTATCATCTATGTCGCGTGAAATATTAACATCAATTTCTCTTAATGGTTTTCCTTTATATGCCAATCCTTGTCCTTTATCAAAAAGAGTCAATAATTTAGACACTTTTACAGTTTGGTAGGCGTTTTGGGTTATTCTATAAAAATAATTAGTATAAAAACAAAGCAAATATAATTATTTAAATACAAAAGAATTACTTTTGTATACGGCTTGAACACTTATATTCTGTTCAAAAGTAAAACGATTTTAAGGAATGAAAGAAGTAGATATGACAAATTTATTTGTATAAGTTAGAACTAGTATAAACTTAAATTTACAATTTAAACAAACAATTTATCAGTTTTTATTTTAACGAAATTTCTCATCTTTTCCCTAACACCCGTCATTAAACATTTTATCTCGTTTTTTCCTATCTTTTTGTTTAGTCTATTCCGATGAATTTTAGGCTCTGTTAAGTTTTTAATAGCTTTACCTGTCTTCTTTATCTTTGCCTGCATAATATCGAAATAACGTTCTATCGGTCGCAGTATTCCTTTATTGGGCGTCAAGTTTTCATTCGAATTCATCTCACCAAATTTATGTCTACACTTCAATATTTGGCAGTTTAAGCAAACGGCAAAGTAAGTGCTTTCATACTCTAACACTTACTGATAGCAGGCTCCTCTGATCCTAAAGAAACTTATATGCAATGGTCTGTCGACAGAATTTAAGTGTTCAAGCCTTATTTAATGGAAAACAGTCACATTACTATGTATAAAACAATAAAGAAGCGTTGCCGTTTTACAATTAGCCGTAGATACTTTTCCTTGCTAGCAACGATATGCAACCTATACGTATACAATAAATATTTAATTGTAATGATTGGCTTTATATGATATCACAACTTTAACATTCATGACAAATTTAAATTTGAGCGAAAAATGTAAGTATTTTACTTTTAAGTTATTTTTCCATTAAAAAACAGCATGTTTATCACGTAAGAGTGAAATTTATAGTTTGTAGAAATTTAATTCACTCGTTCGGCTCGTAAAATCTCTCCTCTCTAAAAAACTATCATTTTTCTGTAGTTGTTAAATAATTTACTATTAAGTGTTAGTAAGTATTCATAATAGTATTTTATTTGACGAGCACATAAAGTAGGCTATAGTACACGAGGATGACGTTTACACACGAACTGAGCAGGCGAGTGTGTAATTCATCCGAGTGTAACGTAGCCATTATGTGCGAGCCAAATACAATATTTTATCTACAACTACGAATACATATTTATTTGTAAAATCACGAATAATTTTTATTAATTTGAGGTTAATGTCGCTTGATGACATATTCAGCCTACTGAGCCGTACCTACTTATTGCCGTAAAATATGAAAACAAATGGTGCCAGCGTTACTGCTAAATTCTAATTGGTTCCAAAAATACTACTCGCTTATGATTGGCCTTTGCCCGTGAGTTATGAACTATAAAGTCACGGGTTGATGTGGCCGTGTAATATGAGCAACATTTTATATCTGCAGTTAGTTGCGTAAAACACCTATATTTTGACAGTTGTAGATAAAAATCTTTTTTTTTACTACCAGTATTAGAAGATATCATTATTGACCTTGTTTGTGAGCCAAGAAGATAAAATTCTCTCCTACTGCTCAATAATTTTTCATTGCGGCTTTTATTTAAAGCAAGCAAGACTACCTGATTTTTGTGGATATTTAAAAATAAACATAAGCATCTGTCATCTGTTATTCTATTTTTTTTATTGATGTAATAGTAGCACAGAATAATACAGAATGGCCTGTCGGCTTAAAATTCAGCTAGTTTTTTCTTTGCGCATGCGCGAGTTCTGGTGGTGTGCAGTCAGCTGTTTTCCATATTTTACACGTGTACTTGTGGTGGTCAATGACCCCTTATAAGAAGGTTATGTTTTTTATGCTAGTGGTTTTAAAATATTAATTTAATATGAGTACACAAAAAAGATCTTTTGGTGTCACATGGTGTACTGTGCATTTCCATATAAATTGCGTGGGCTTTAAACGTACGGATTATTTCTGTTCAGTTTAAAATTTAGGCGCATAATTTTGAATTTACCGCCTCTGCACACCACTAGGATCATGGCGGACATTTTCAAGGTCACAAAAATTGAGTATGCTGACATCAAAAGCGCCGACACAGAGAGGCCATTCTGATTTAGGGTATTATTCTGTGATAGTAGTTTATAGTATTTTGACTCGTAAACGGTTGTTTACAAAGCTCTGTTGTCATGGATAAAACATGTGCTTACGGGATTGCTAGCAGTTTATGCTAGCTAGACCAATGAGAACTTGTAATAAAAAACTTGCTTAGGCTAGACCAATAAGAACGTGGAAAAAAAGTGCTAGACCGGTAAAAAGTTTTACCGGCCACGATATCGGTTTTTTCTCTAATTTTTTTAAATAAGACTCAGTCTCAACATATTGAACGTCCCCTATTCGTCTTCTACTAAATAAAATAGTCAATGTCAATGCAGTTTCTGTTAATATTCTATATGTGGCTTTATTGTTTATATCTTTTTCTAAAATTTCATAGTTATCATTTGCAAGTTCAAGAATAAAATTTTTAAATTTAAGAACATCTTCCGTTAGAGGCAATTTAACAGGTTTGTTCCATTTCTTTTCAGCTAAATCTTTTATTGTTAAAGAAGATAGTTCACAGGTCCATTGACTCTCTATCATTAGCTTCAGTCGTTTTATTCTTTCATTTTTTCTTCAAAATTTTCGTATGTAAATACACCTTTCAATATCAGGTTGCTGCATAAATCACAAATTTGTTTCACTGTCGTGCCGATATGCATAGCTAAACCAGGAGTTCTAAACTTCTTGTGTTCTTCATCTTATCCGGTAATAGTTTTCGAACTTGCCACAAGTAAGTCAAAATATTTAGTATTCAACATATCAGAAAACGTCAATTTACTGTTATCTGTTCGGCGACGCATTTCCATCAATAATTTTGCACATTCTCTTAATTTGTTAGAACACACAACGTGAATTTGTTTGCGCTTGTGCTTTTTTAAGTAGTTTTCACCAAAATATCGAATAAGAGCATCTTTTTTTGCAACTAATGAAATCTCGTCTGCTCTCATTTTTTGAAAAACCTCTTTTTTAAGTTTTGTCGCAGCATCTGTATTAGCTGAATTAGTAGCACACGCTAATAAAGTTTGCGATAAAGCACGATGTTGAATTCTACGATTGCTGCTATTTATTGGTTTTATCATACATACTCTGTAATGACGTCTTAAATAGAACGGTTTAATTAAACGTTTGCAGTGGACACAAGGCAGTTTATCAGCATCATTTCTATAAATTGTTCAAATTGCATTTCGTACCGTAGTAAGCTAAAATCTTTCTGCGCATAGTTCTACCTTCTTTTGATGATTTTGGGAGATTTAATAATTCTGTAACTTCTTTTTCTTCTCCATGGTGTCGTTCTAAATGCCTTTCAAAATTCGTCACATTACTTTTGCAGTATTTACAGATAGTCATTTCTTATTTTTCTTATTTATAACTTCTTCCATATAATTATACATTTGTGGCAAACTTGAATCAGGACCTAAAGACATGTTTTCAATTAAACTTGATTTCTTTGCAGAAGTAGTTTTAACTGTATTAATATTCGACTGCTTATAATGCTCTACCGTACCACATTTTTCTAAACTCGTATCACCTTTTTCTGACAATGGTTTATCTTTTTCTAATGTAAAGTAAATGGGTTTTTCCTTTTTTAATATTATATCCACACTGGCATTGCTGCTTCCACTGGAAGACGTAGTAGAAGGAACGTAAGAAGCTGAAGAATTTTGAGAAATTGTTGATTCTGAATCGGTTTCGGTTATGCAAATACCAGAAGTTTTGCGACTTGTAATAGTTCATTGTTTTCTTGAACTAAATGTCCGAGATTAATATCTATATTTGCTTCTTCTATATTATTGGCATTAAAAGCTGCAGTTGCTGATTTGTGAGAATTTTCGGTATAATTAATGTTACCTACAGATTGAACTTCTTCACAGATAGTTTGTTTTTCTGTCGTTTCTAAATTAATCGAATCGTTACTATTTGGATTTAATTTACTAGGTGGTGTACAATAGTCATTTTTTTTGCCCTGTCTGCGTTACCTACGTTGTCTCTATCTATTTCGACATTATCTATGTTGTTGAAATCATTAGATTCTAACCATTCCTAAAATAATTAATCTTAACTTAGTCTTTTCGATAACATACATTTAATTTCAATACTAATCCCAATTCACTTAATATTAAAGTAATAATTTACCATAGTCTCGAGATATGGTCTTTTTCTTGGAAGTCTAAGTCCTTTTGGCGTTTCCTGGATAGATGCATTTTTGTTGTCTCCTAAAGATGCATATTACACTTTAATAGTAAATAATATTAACTAGATATATATGCTATCTCCAGACTCGAAGTTCACAATTTTCTTATTCATGATCAGTCATTTACAATGGATAACACTTTTGGGCAAAATTGTTTTTAAAACAATCAAACATGCATACATTTCAGCAATCAAATTCATAATAGTTATCTACGCCACTGATACCTCTTCAAACGAAGAATAATGGAGAAATTTTAAATATTATTTAATGTCGTGGCTTATTTACTACCTATTCTTATAAACAGGTAATAAACGTCTTTGCCTGGGACAGAGGAATCAGTTAAGCAAAGCAAAGCTTGAGGATACCATCAGTTAAAACAGTTTTTGGCAAAAATAATGGAATGAATAGACCAAGTTATAAGGTACTCATCAAATTTTTGTCATAAAGCTCATATACCTAGTAATCCGTTCTTTAAAAATTTTGTTATAAGCATAACATTTTATTATCTTTTTTCACATGAACTACATATTATGAAACATTTACAAGTATGTCTAAACTTCAACAATATTTAATAATAAAATACCTAGTTTCCTGAAATAACATCATCGATTTTAAGATAATGAAAAGGACTCAGTGTTCCCTACGCCGTCAAGTAGATATTTGATAGCTCATTCACATCGTTAAATGTATCTTTAATATACTAAAGATGCCTATAAAATTCAAAAATATAAATCTGTTCTTATTATTACCAAGTGAACTTTTACAAAATTAACGCTTTAGCGCATCTGAGCTGACAAAAATTAGTCATAGTATCATAATTTGGTTGTTCTATACAAAAATTTATAATTTTTTCATGCATTCCTCGCCATCTCAATCAAAAGATAGCTTATCTGAATAATT
The DNA here is from genome assembly GCA_940337035.1 of Agriotes lineatus. Classification (NCBI taxonomy): domain Eukaryota; kingdom Metazoa; phylum Arthropoda; class Insecta; order Coleoptera; family Elateridae; genus Agriotes; species Agriotes lineatus. Next base: position 198,254,426 of record OW679194.1, read on the forward strand.
GTGAAAGCATTTTCGCCTTTAAACAACATTTCATACATCCCCAAGTTTTGTTAAATTGGTTCAGTAGTTTCCAATATTATATTTATATAGTTCAAAATTCCAAGTCAAACCAACAAATAACAGTTTTTAAAATTTTGTTTGGGTTTTAGAGTTCAAGAAATGTTGAAATCTCATATTCCAAATGTTGACCCGTTTACAATATTTAAAAGAATAATTTTATATGATAAAAGATTATCACATTTACCTGTTTCAGCAAGGTGAACCATCATTTTCCCAATTTACATACGTTGCAATGTGATTCCCAGAACAATTTTGATAACAGTAAAGGCGGAAAGTATCGTATGCACATTACAGTGTAATTTTAGAACATATGTAATCGCCGGACAGCGGCAACGCTGTCGGAAAACAACAAGCACTTTCAGTGTTGCAAAAATATATACATGGAGGTAGAACCGATACATCTCCATGCGGAGGACAACTGGAACGCTCAGTATGCAAAAAGTCTGTATATCTAAATAATCAAAAAACGTTACCCCTCTGAACGGATTCTGACTCCAAATAATAAAACTAATCGATCTAACCGGGTTCGCAATTCTATCATTACTATTAAGGGTGGAGGTGTAGTCGCCTGTTCAATATGTGGAGGCCACCACGATATAAAAGTACGTATATATATATATATATATATATATATATATATATATATATATATATATATATAATATATATATATATATTCGAATGCTCTGTAGATATTTTCCAAATTGCTGAGGTAAATATAAACCAAAAAATGTATATTTGTACTCGGTAGTTTGCAGTTTTCTCTATTTATTAAATTATGTAAAACGGGGGTTGGTTTACATATTTCAAACAAAAGATTTCTATTATATCCGTTAAAGCACAAATTTGTTGTGCTGTAGCACCATATGTCCGATGAATTATAACGGGTGTTCATAAACAGTCGTCATCCCAGTAGGTTTTGACTTCAGAAACGTATGTCTATTAAAATTGAGAAAAAATGCGCTATGACAGTACTCAATGACGTTTCATTGTGTTGCACGAATTAATCAAAGACATAACATTTTGTTTTTCAAAGCAACTGGGATGACGACTGTTTATGAACACCGTTAGTTGAGATAAAAGTTTCACCAGGTTGCAAATGGCGTAGCTAAATGTCTACAACATTGAGTGTGTAATCGAATGTTCTATAGCGGATGTGTGGCAGAAATCACTACAGTTAACAGAAGGCCCTAAGCTGACTTAATTTGATATATAGCTGAACGTACTCGTAAAACAATGTTCCCTTATAAACATTTACTGTATTTTGATAATAAAGCTTCTGACACGATTTCGGAGGCTTTCACGGCCATTGTCATTGTGTAGCGGGATTGGACCGTGTCATAATTAAAATTGAACAACTCAATGTTTCGCAATTTTCATAACGGGCTTCATCCTGAGATATACATAGAGGTGCATGAAAAACGGCCAGAGCCATGGAATGGTTATTTGTCATCACATCTTCAAAATTCAAATACCACATGAAATGCTTCAAAGCCCGCTATAATCTGATAGCAAGTAGTATTTTTTAATTTAAAATACCTCTGAGAAACAATGGTCAACGTGTTTTTCAAATAGCAACAATATTTTATTATCTTTTTCAGACTCCCCGGATTTTTCTGAAAATCAATAGTACGAGAACATCATATATGTATTGATTCATGCCGAAAAAATACAACTTTCGAAATTTTCACATATCCCTGTAGCATCAAATCACCCATGAGATGCAATCAAGTAGGCTGAGTACAGGATGATGTGCAAAAATAAACGTCAAACCCATAAAACTTCAACTGCTGAACATCTGCTGTACCCAGACTACTTGATTGCAATTCATGGGTGATTCAATGCCACTGCCATGTGTAAAAGTGTTTATTGTTTCTTCAATACGAATGAAGGGAAATATATTTTCACATTAGTATACTCACAAAAATCCATGGAATCCGATATATATAAAAAAGTATAGTCGCCATTTGAAAAAATACCGTTCGCTATCAGGCTTTTATCATTTCAATTGTTGTTTGAATTTTAAAATCGGAGGAAGCGTAACGATCCTACAGCTCTGGCCGTTTTACATGCACCTTTCTGTATAATCCGCATATAAAATATCAACTTCCTCTAAGAAACAATTTTTTGAGCTATACCGCCAACAGACAGACAGACAGACAGACGGAATTGAGAAAACATCTTTTTCGTCATCTAGGAACCCTGAAACGTGAGGATCCGAAGAAATCTCGGAAGGTGAATTCTTCACGATTACAATACTTCCTTCGTCTTTTAGACGAGGGACGTAAAAAAATTAATAACGGAAAACCAAATAACATTAGTTCTACTTTTAATTTATATTAATGATTATAGGTCTTAAAGAAATGAGATTAAGAAAAGTTGAAGTAACAATTTTCAAAATATTTATTAAACCTTATTTTTGAGATTATTTACATTTTTTAGCAGTTGTGTTTTACAGCTCTTGATGGTATTTTGTTTTGGCGATTAAATTTGCAGTCTAAATTTTAAACGACATCACACACATTTAGAAATCGGCAATAAAATAATTAAAATTGTAATTATTGTTAAGGATACCATTATTCCTTTGCCTTATTCATACTAACATTTGATAACACAAAGGATATTAATTTAAAAAAAAATGTGTCACATGAAAATGAAAATTGAAGCGCTCAGAAATACCAAACTGATCCTTCAGTGCAAGAAATGTCAGATATATGGTCATACATAGAAGTACTATCAGGACAAGCCATTTTTGTTAAAAGTGTAGGTAATTGCTGACTGCACCATGCGATAATTACATAGTCCTCCGCCAAAAGTGTTCTAACTCTACAGGATTATAGCCATTGGAATGCTAACGGCCTCCAAAATATAATTAGAAGATGGGACACATTTAACGAAGAGACTTGCTTAAAATGCAGTCATATCAGATACCTATATCTGCCAATTCACGCAGATAACTAAACCAAAGACGAAAGTGGTATCATAATAAGAAAACACATTCATCATTATGAAGAATGTAACATACAGGCTCGTCGGTCGGTTAAAGAAATAAAATCCACTAATCAATATCTCAATATTTGGGCAATATATTGCAATATATAACCCCAACAATCTGGAATACAGCAATTTCCTGCAATACAAAGATTTATCGTCGGTGGAAATCTCAATGCCAAACGTGAATTTAGGGATCCAGAATAACAACCATCAAAGAAACTGAACTTAGACAAGCAATGGCAGGGTTGGAATGCAATTACCATAGCACAGGTAGGCCGACGTAGCTACTGGCCCACTCGCCAAAATAAAATACCTAATCTCTTAGATTTATTCATAATAATGAAGTTTTCTCCAAACTTCTCCTAACTATTGAGAGCGAGGAAAATTTTGACCTATACTCTGACCACTCAGCAGCGATATTGATTCTGAACGAAAAATGTATTAAATGAGACATAAACCCAACCCTAATTAATGAATCTACTGACTAGAAAAGTTTCCGAACCAAATTGTAAGATAATGTCAAGCTAAATGTTCGATTAGAGGCTAGCAGCAATTAGAAATATAATCTGAAAGTTACCAATATATCATACCTACTGTCTACTGGAATAATACCAAAGAAATAACCCACAAAACAATAGGCAATAGCTACTACTAATTGAAATGAAAGAACTAGTAAAATACAAAAGACAAGCCAGAAGAGGATTGCAAAAACCGGGAGTCTCTGTAGAGAAAACTATACTTAACTACAAAATCAAACAATTGAAAAGAGAGATTCAAAAGCTGAAGGAAGAATCCATCGCCACTTATATTGAAAGACTCACAGCTAACAAAATGACTAACTGCGTTCGCTATGAAAGGCTACGAAGAAAATTCAAAGACCTATTGCGCAAATCTGAGCCTTTTACAAATTGTTGTACAGAAAGTTCCAAACCTAATAACATACACACCGGCGCCAATCTAGAAGAAACCAGTAACCTTGAAGAATACAGTATTAACCTGGTGACATCTAACCTAAATACGAAAGAAAGTTCAACCTCGTAACGGAAGAGATTTTGAAACAACTGCGCATGCTGACTTCTCTAATAGACGCAGCTTTAATGTAAGACACGCAAGTAATTATAAAGTAACTGAAACTGGTGGATTTGCTGACCGTCTTATGTCAGCAGGTGGGTCGCTTGAAAATCAGCAAGAGGCGTAATTAATTGACAAGCTCTATAAACACAGTTTAACGAGGGTCTCGAGTAATTGACAACATCCACTTCAACTTCTTGAGAAACTACTTTTGAAACGAATGAAACCAATAATGGAAAGGCTATGACTAATACCAAACCATCAGTCTGGTTTTACACATAAAGACTCTACAATAGATCAAACGCACAGAATCATGGATATCACTGAAAAAGCACAAGAGGAAAAGCAAATTTGCTTAACCATTTTCCTTGATATAGCCCAGGCCTTTGATAAAGTCTGGCATAAAAGACTGATTTATAAATTAAATAAAAATCTTCCAAAAAAGTAGTTGAATTGCTAACACCTTATATATTTAATAAATTTTTCAGGATCAAGCAAAAGGATGAATACTCAGAGCTCAAAGGGATAAAAGCTGGGATGCCTCAGGATATTGTTCTTCGTCGAGTGACGAGTGACCTCAGATCAAACACGTAACTGTGTTAGCAGCAAAATTTAGCAAGCAAACGATCACATCAGTATCTGGACAAACACAAGAAAAATCAAAATTAATAAATAAAAATCCCATCTAGTTAACTTTACAAACAGAAGAATACTCAATCCCCCACAAGTCAACTTCAATGGTGTGTCAACTTTATATGGAAATACTGCAAAATATTTGGGCATGTCACTAGCCACAAAATTAAGATGCACGAAGAAACGAAAAAACCTCGGGCTTACAGATAAACAAAGGTATTGGCTGTTGGAAAGACGCTTGTCCATACAAAACGAAATACTTATGTATAACCAGATATTCAAACCTGTCTGGATTTATGGTGTTCATCTCTGGGGATGTGCCAAACAGAATTACATAAAAGTTATCCAGGCCTTTCAAAACAAAGTGCTGAGGCACATGATCAAAGCTCCATGGTACATTCGTAATGATGATCTGCACCGAAATTGGTAAGCTCTACAACTCCACGACAAACAGAATCTGCACCCACAACCGATACGGAGCAAACCCTTTGAACTAGTGGTGTAGTGTACTGTCTAAAAGTGGAACGCAGTACCTAAAGTAATGTTAAATATCTTAAGATTAAACCAAGAAAACGATAGAACACCAGTGAGTGAGCTTAGTATTTTAAGCACCTGGTAGTTTTTTCATATTTTTTTTATCCAAGTAAGGTTTAATTAAAATGTAAAAATCTAGTGTGATATACGGACACAACTTCCTTTTACAGTAATCTTAAAATTAGTCAAAAAAATTGTTTTTAGCTTTCCTACTACATTATATAAAAAAAACAAAAAAAGAAACCCATTTTAGAAGTATTTAACTGGAAAATCACTTATCTCACATCAATACACATTAAAAGTGTAATAAAAATGTAAAGTTTGAAAAAAATCGTTAGAGCCGTTTTTGAAAAAATCGAAAAAACTGAAAAATCACCATACTTCTGGTAGTACGATTTTCTTCAAAAGCGTGTTGTCGCATCTAGATAGTACACCACACTTGTATATGAAGTTTCAACATCATACCTCTTTTCGTTTTTGAGATATTCTGTTCACACACAGACAGACTGACAGACAGACCAGTGAACAAAAACGCGTTTTTTGGATTCAGGGGACTCTAAGGCGTGAAGATTGTTGCGCTAAATAAAAAATTCCCCCACACCCCACGTTTAGGGTCCTATGACAATGAAATCGATCAATTCACAGGCCACATTCATACACTAACAAATCGACCATGGTGTTCCAGTTTAGTTGTATGATTCACGGCCCTATAAAGCTAGATTTTATTCTAGTTTAAAATGGAGTTTACTCGGACAGCGCAAAATCTGATTCAACCTTAGCATTTCCATCACAAATCAATACTCCGAAGCTTTCCACTGCTTTCTGTTCCACTCCACAGATGCCCCTAGTTAGCATTCCCAATAGCAGTACAAGAGCCGCTGTTTTACCTTACCCTGTGCAACCCCGCCCGCTAAAACAATGTCTACCCTTAAGCGCGTTTACTAAAAAGTGCAATATTTTGAGTGAATTTAAAATAATGTGGTGTCTGTCGTCGCATACAAAGTGACTTTGCAAATTTTGCTGACTTAAAGTTTTGAGACTTTCACGGGATGCTTGTTCAATCAAGCACACTCTGTTTTTAAGTAAGTAACACGTTTTACGCTGTGGAGGTTATTCCTTCTAAATTTTTAATAACATTCCCAAATTTTGTAAAAATAAACACGGCATGGCATGTCAATCTGGGATTAGTCGCTATTAGATACCTTTAGGGAAAGAAATGGAAGCAAATAAGCGTCAAAACAACTGCTGCATGTTATTTCTCCTTATTAAAGTAATCAATATAATATTAAGTTTACGCGTATTTACTTTTCCTGTCCCCCATTTGAACAGAACATGATTATTAATATTTATATTAAACTATGGAACTAGATGTTTATAAAGGACATTCATTGCTTTTGCTGTTATACGCCATATTCTCCCAGTTTTATTACTAAAGCAATTCGAGTGGCATTCATAACATAGTTTCGTTTTCCTGTCAACCACTTCTGACTCTTGACATTTTACTCTAATTGAAAGGGAACATTACTTAATTCTAACGACGTTTAGACAATAAATAAAAGTAAATTCTTTTTTTCCTATACTGAAAACATCGATAATTAAATATACACATGTAATGCAATAATGGATCATACCCAATTAACATTTCGTGCTTTTCAGATATCAAGAACATCATGTTGATTCATATAGACTACGGATAAGCAACTGTAAGTACTTTGGTTTTAACCCCTGCATATTTTGTGTTTTATAGATTTAAATGAATTCTTTTCTTCTTTTTAACTGTAGAATAAAAGTTTAACCCATAGAGTTTGCAATACAGACATTACATAAACATTTTGCATTTGGAAGACGTTTCGTCCAAGATATAAATAGAAGAACTGCCTGACATGTTGGCTTTCAATGGTCCTTTCTTAAAGGATTTTACTCTGTAATTTTTCGAATTGTATAATTTTTAAATTATGTTTAAATACCTTTACTTGGAGTAACATTAGTACAGCAGTACAATTTACATGCCAAATAGAATAAAATATATTTGCAATAGTAGTTCACACGCAATTTAAAGTAAAAGCTTCGCTGGCAAAATGCCCATCAGGCCAATTTGACAGATTCTTACTCGGATTTTTCATTTCCTCAATTGAATAATGTTTGTCTCTTGATGCAAATGAATTTATCCACTAACAAATACTTTAAAGAAGTATAAATGTTATTTTTATTAAATGGAAGAATCTATCTATATTAATTTAAAATTTTTCATACATTTACTACATATTTGTTTCGTTAGGTTTGCGTACTTCCTGTTATTTATTACATATCCATTTTATTAGTATTATTGTTATGTATGTATATTAATACAATTTTAGCAACACCTCGAAACATCTCAACAGTTATTCAAAACTAAAAAGAAAAGTAGGTCATTCAAACTTACTAAATGGTTAAATACTTTACCCGTAGAATGTTCTACTATCCGTATTGAATTAAATAGAAAGGAATCACAAATATAATATACAAACAAGAACGTCTCAGCCGTTTTCTACCTAGTTTTGGATATAGGCCTCCCCGATAATTTCTACTTGTCCCTATTTTCTGCTTCTCTAAGCAAATTAAAACAGCTGCATTCTTCAGATCGTCAAACCATTTCATTATAGTCTTCGTCTACTTCTGTTCTCTCCAGGGTCGCCACCTGAGAAGTTTATTGCACCACCCAGTTTCCTTCCTTATTATTTGATCAGCCCAACTCCACGTTAGACATGCTACTCTCTGTGATATATCGGTCACGCATGTTTTGCTACTAATCTATTAATTTTCTTGCGATCTTTCAGACTTAGACATGCGTTGTTCAGTAGAACTTTGATGCAAAGTCGTAACTATTCAGAAACGGGCCTTTGGTGATTATAAATTTAGTAACTGCAATGCCTTTTTCTCAAATCTCACAAGAGGTTTGCAACCTCTTCCAAGATGCTCCAGGACGTCCACCTAAAATAATTTAAAGTATTATCCAGCTAAAAGAATAGCTACCCTATAACAACGGCGCCTGTGTTCTTCAAAGTAGTTTCTGCCCTTGGTAAGTCTATGGTAGCATTTCTCTGACCTCTGGAAGCAATTTTTACACTCACCTTCAGAAATATCATTTTGCTCCTCTTGAATCACTCCACATCCCCAAATATTTTCCCTTTGAGAGCGATTTGGGAAAAGCCAGAAATTGCAGAGGGCCATATTAAGGCTGAGAACCTTACTAATGAAGTGTTTAGCCAAAAAATTCGAATAATATAAGATGAACAAGCGGGTGTACTATTTTGATAAAGCTGCCAATCAACTCTTTCCCAAAGATGAGACTACCTGCATCTATCAATCTTTTCAAAACTCCCAAATACGTAGTATTCCTTGTTTACCGTCTAGCCTTTTCGACATCATAACCAATGCTTTCATAGTCAGAGAAAACAGTGAGCATGATGACATTGTTCCAACTTTCCGCGCTTTCTTTGGTCCTTCTTCTTCTGGAGTTTTCCACTCAGAATATTGTCCAAGTTGTTGACAAAATTTGATGCTAATTCGCTACTCAACACGCTCGATCCTTGTGAAAAATTCTAAAATGCGACGGACAGGTTTAATACCTCACGCCGCGCCGCAGCGTATCGCAGTTTATCAAGTGCTCCAGGGCGTCGCGGCTTGCCAAACATGCACAATTGCACAATAAGATCCCCTATAATAAATCGCCCAATGTCTCCTCCATTGAAGAACCATCTTGTATTAATAGTACGTTTTACTTCATTAACGTCAGAGCTGGTAATATTAACTGTAGGGATGCTTCTCTTAATTGCTTTTTATTAAACGTATTCATGTTGGTACTTGATGCATTGGATTATGTGAATATTGGTGAACTAAAGACCACCAAGAATAACACCCTCATTTTGTGACATTCAAAAATTATTTGAACACCATAAATTTATTTAGCGTATGGCTACACACACAGATAATTATAACAGATACACATTTCAGTAATAATAAAATATATAAAATTTCATGTATAGATGATATAATAGTTATGCAGTTTTACAGAAAACATCGGATACTAAAGGTAATTATAGTTTAAAGTTGAACGTCCAGGTTGTTTATCCAGTCAATAGCGTCTGGTGTAGCATTGAGAATATCCTCTCTAGTGCTAGTGAAGGCTCTTCGTCTGCATTCGAATGCGATGTTCTGAACCGTTTGTCTCTCTACATCGCAGTCGCACTCTGGTGTTGGAATTAAGCCCCACTTGTGATAGGAGTCTGCACACCTTCCATGGTTTGTTCGGATTCTGTAAGCGCAGCCCAGGTTTGGCGTGGCAGGTTGAATCCGTGGGGTGGCTGTCTTGTATCCAGGAGGGGTTGCCATTTGTGTGGAGCAAGCGAGTTCCACTCGTTTTCCCATGATATCTCCCAGTTATAGGCAGTTTCTAGGAGAATATTCGCTGTTTTTACAGCTGGTAGTCTAGATTTGAGACGATGGAACTGAGTGCTGTTGATATCATCGTGTATTGGTAGATCAGGATTACCGGTAATTCTTGTGTATTCGTGTAGGAGCAATTTGTTTCGACGGATTCTAGGCGGTGCTATGTGGCTTAAGGTTAGTATCCAATAAGTGGGAGTGCACCTTAGCGTTCCTGATATCGTACGCATTGTTTGATTTAGGACTGTATCAACTTTTCTGGTGTGTGTGCTGTTTAACCAAACTGCGGAGCAGTATTCAGCAACGGAATATACCAATCCAAGCGTCGTGCTCCGTAGGGTTGTTGCGGAAGCTCCCCAAGATGTACCAGCAAGTTTTTTGTAGAATATTGTTCCGTGGTTTTTAGTTTGGCAGCAGTATTACTTAAATGCTTGTTATATGACGAGGTCCTGTCTAGAGTAACTCCCAAGTACTTTGGGTTTGGGTTGAATGGGAGTGTGTCTTCGTTTAGAGACACCTTCAAAGTGTGTTTTGCGAGCTTATTGTTTAGATGGAAGCAGCTTGTTTCTGTTTTAGTAGTGCTTAGTGTTAGTCTCCCTTGTCGAAAGTATTGATATATTGTTTTCATGTCTTCAGTTAAGGTATACTCAATGGCAGCCTGCTAGTGTGTTGTACACTTATAACCAGGTCGTCAGTATATGCAAATTGTCTAGAGATGGTAGGTAGTATGTGTGCAATATACAGATTGAAGAAGAGTGGGGCCAGAACCGATCCCTGCGGGAGACCATTATTTAGCATTCTGGTGTCGCTTTTCTTACTGCCTAGTACCACGTGGGAAGTCCTGTTTGTCAGCAGGTTATTAATAAGCGACGTCATTTGTGTGCACTTTATAGTCCTAAGTAGTTTGTATATAACCCAGGCCCTCCGATGTGAGTGGTTAGGGTTAGCATTTGGTCGGTGCAGCTTCGGTTGGGTCTAAAACCAGATTGTGCTATTGGGACTTGCTCCAAGACACAGTAACTGATTCTGTTGTGGATTAGCCGTTCCAGGAGTTTATACGAAGCACTTAACAAAGCTATGGGTCTATAGTTTTTGGGGCGATCGGTTAATTTTCCCGGTTTTAGAACTGCAATAATCTTAGATCTTTTGAACCCTCGAGGGAGTTGGTTTCTTTGTAAGATATCAGAGTAGAACTCAGCTAGCCATTTTTTGGTTCGTTCTCCTGCATACTTAGAAATTCTGCATGTATCTCGTCAGTTCCGGGAGCTTTTCCAGTTTTTATTAATGACAGAGCCTCGGTGACTTCATCTACGGAAAACGTTCTTGATACATTATTGTGTTTAGTGTACTGTCTTTTGAGTTCTGCTAGTTCTTTTCGAATCTTTTTAGAGTAAGTTTTATCTACGGTTGATCGGGACGTGTTCCCTATCTGATTTACGATCTGGTTAGGCGTTATCTCTGTCTTGTTTGCGAAGGCATGTGCGCTGCCTCCCAGCTTTTTAAGTAAGTTCCATGCTTTTCGACTAGAGAGTTTCAAGTCCATATTCTGGACGGTGTCGACCCATTTGGCTCTTTTGTTTTCGTTAAGGCTTGCAGTAATTCATCTGCTACTTCACTCCTGCCGTTTTCTAGAAAGTTTTTGTACAATTGCTCGCTGGTTTCATTCCAGCCCGGGATGTACTCTTTCCTCAGTTCTCTTGGTATGTGTCTTTTAGCTGTTTCAATTACTAGTTTTTGAAATCTGTGATAATTGTCAGCACGGGGTGGTATGCATTTTATGTTGGCATCCAAATCAGATTTAAATTCTTCCCATTTTGCTTTGCTAAGGTTCCAACGGGGAGTGGTGTGGAATTAACAAGTGGGATTTATATTCCGATTTCAAGAAGGACAGGGCGGTGTTGGCTATGTGAAACTGGTTTAATACGTAGGGAGTCGTTGGGAGATGGTTTCCCGTATCATCAGTAGTTAGGAAGCTCATATCAGGGTTAGTTTCGGTGTTCCATCTTGCGGACTTAAAAGTGCGTTTATCTTTTGCGTTAAAGACAAGAAACATGTTGTAAGTTTCTGCCCATTCAGCTAATCTGAGCCCGTTTCCATCGTTTTTGTTATATCTCCACTGAACGTGGTGGCTGTTAAAATCGCCAGCATATAGCACAGGGTGGGGAATTGCTCGTATGACGTTGGTTAGCCATTGAACTGATGGGGGTTTGTATATGTTTATTATTTTAATGTCATTGACAGCAATTATTACTGTGTGTACTCCATCTTCAATAGAATTGGCCACGAGGTGGACATCATTTAGCTTATTCCTGGCATACGTTGCTATCCCATGGGCGTGATGGTGGGTGGCTCATATTAGACTATATCCGTGGAGCGTTCCTCTTGTACGTAATTGAGCTTTGTCAAGTGTATGCGTTTCTTGTACCAAAGCAAGATCAATTCTATTATCAATAAGGAGTTTGGTAAGGCATTCGCTTTTAGCTCTACTAATACCTTCCACATTTATTTGGCAGATTCGTAGGGTAGTTCCCAGAATCCTTGTCTGATGGCTCTGATAAGTGCCGTTTGTCGTGTTTGGCATATCCGTGTCGTATATATGTATGTGCGTGTATATGTACTGCCAGGAGATCCGCATGCTTCGAACAGTTTGGCAGCCTGCTGTGATAGATCTTTAGCCGTCAGAGACGTTGCCCAGAAGACACCACGTGGAGGCGATCTATCATTGTCTCCCAACACCATAAAGTCAGTGGGGTATGAATGCTTCTCTGGCAAAAGTCAAACTTTATCAGTGAGAGTCACATAGTGCCGCACCAATTCTCAGATCTTCCACATAGACAAATAACACAAAACCTCAAATCTAAGCAAGCAATAGGATAACCACCCGAGACGTAGAATCTTGTACAATCGTAGCTTAGGAAAAGAATAACTAAAAACTACAAAAGTAAAGACCATTGCAATCCAACATGACGACGTTCAAGAATAACAAGAAGGAAGAGAAAACTTAGATCCTATTGACCTCATCTTATTCTCCCATTAATGCAAGGGACACTCGATATATTTCTTCAAACACATTGAAGAAACAACAAATGATAGGTGATTTTAAGTTTATTGTTTTACAAAATATTCGCCTTTATATTTTATGCACTTATTCGTTCTACTCTACCGAGCTCATTGTTCTATAAACCCTTCAGTATCCAACCATGTTATTGAATGACTCAACAGCTTCTTCAGGAGAGTTAAGTAGTAGTCCACGACGCAATTTGTTCTTATTTGTGGGGAATATGAGGAAATCATGCAGAGCTAAATCCAGGTTATAAAGTGGGTGACTTAATAATTTCACACCTTAGTTGACTAAAACCGTCGATGATCGGGAAGTGGTATAGACGATTATGCGACCTCGAGGAGATCGTGTACATAATTTTCTAAGACTGCTGTTTACCAAATGATCGAATACCAGTCACCATTTACTGTACGATGATGTTCCAATGAAATTACTTCACCGGTCAACGAATAATACGGCCATCATATTACCTGCATTCTATGATTTCACAAATTTTCTTGGCCTTTCTTCCCATTGGAAAAGTCATAGTGGCTGAGTTGTGGCTTAGTTTCCAGATCGTGATTAACCCATGTTTCGTCATCTGTGGAAATATCATATATTTACATGTTTGAGTGACCGTTTGCGAGAGCAGATGGTGGAGCAAGCAATATGCTTGAGTCTCAAACGGCCGGACCGAGTTCGGTCCCCGGTGACTACAAGACATTTTTAAATACCGTACGCTCTTTAACTACCACGCGAATATCTGCGTTAGTCGTTAACCCCTAACAAGGGACCTCTGTGATCATGGCTACTTGATAATTGCACGATTTAATGACAATCCAAAACGTCGATACGAATTTTGAGGCAAACGGTTGCTCTTACCCTAATGAGCCAAGAGTACATTATTTTTATATTTTTTTTAGTTCCATTTCAGATAATAACTTGAAACAGATAACAAAGTAAAAAATATTTTAAAGATAGGAAAAGTACCTGTGCCAAAGTTGAAATCGATATCTTTACATTTGTGAAAATTAACAGACGAATAATAAATACAAAATTGAATTTCAAGGCCCTGTAACTTATTACTGGAGGGACTTCGTAGTAAGTTTAGGTTTAATCGGTTTATTATACCCTAAGGAATCTATGACCAATCGGTGTCCATTTTTTTAGACACCTTGTATAAAAACAATATCCGGTACTCACGAATTTTCAGTTTCATTAAAACCGAAACACGGACCTTAGCTTGAAAGTAGTGAGAAGGACAAGACCACAAATAAGTTAACACCGACGTATAGTCCTAACACCGTTTCAGAATGAGTGATAAATTAAAATATAAAAAAAAACATTTGCTCGATTATCTCTTCAAAGTCGTTCTACTTCTTTGCACAACTTTCAACTGTTGCTAACTATTACCTAAACGTAGAAAAACGAAAAAACTAAACGGCCTAAAAATAAAGTCGATTGACCGTTAAACGACCTAATGCTAATAAACATTCAATTAATCAAACGGGTTTAGCAATTCCCCAAACTAATAAAACCAACAACATATACGTCTTATAGCTTCTTTGAAGAACTTATTAATTTTTTATTATTTCAATAGTAAAAATCATGCATTAATAAAATAATATGTATTTTCTAAATTCATTGACATAATTTATCTCCAAAACTATAAGTTGAAGAACTTCAGTTGTCAGTTGAATTATTATTTTTGTGTTAAAACGCTTGTATAAAAATCATTTCAATCCAAGTGGCTCACGTACACAGCCATATTGAGCTTGCACTCCCGAGAAGCTACAAACAAACTAACTGGAATAAATAATTAGAGAGGGAGTAATGTACAGAAATAAACCTCAATAGGTTTATAATGAACAAAGTATAACTCGCAGATATTCAGTATATTGATCCTAATTACAATTTCATATGAAATGGGAAACTGCACTCACGGGAAGGGTTATGATGTGGGGTGCAACATCCTGGAAATAGATTACCTTCCGTGTTCTAGCCGAATACTGTTGATCTGCTAAACAATTGCATCTCCAATAAAGCATTTGCATAAAATATTAGATTGATTAGTAGCAGCCTCCCCCCCCCTTTCGCAATAAAATAAATAAATTTGTAACTAGAGTATGAGATATAAATAGCCTTGGGTCTTGCTTCAATCAAGGCAATAATTAACCATTAATGAAAGAATGCATAAAGTTGAATAGAAACTATCCAATATTACAATTGAATTTCGGCTTAGACCGTATCGTCTTTGTAGATAAACGTCTAGCATTTCTTGACTTAATGTGCCCAACATCTTGTTAACTCAAGCAAGGGTTTGTATGATGGTTATGTTTTGGTTTGGTGGCTCGTGAACTCTTACAAACCACCCATGATTAAGTCCCTGTTGTTAGAGTACCTTGTGAACAAGGATACGTAGGCATATCCGCCCTTTTACTGTTTGTTCGCCCATATAGACTAACGTTTCGCAATATATTACAGGTTACATCATCAGTTGCTCTAAGAGCTGGAGGTGGGCGTGGAGGCATTTATAGTGCTCTGTGCCAGAAAAAAATGCTGGGTGTTTATCTACAAAGACAAAAATTAATTCTAGTATTGACAATTCGAGTAACCGCGAAAGCCTCAAACATTATAGAAGCTACGCAGTCTAGCAGATGAAGGAAGTACTGTAATCGTGAAAAAATCATTTTCCGAGATTTCTTCAGATTTTCACGTTTCAGGATCCCTAGATGACGAAAAACATGTTTT
The DNA here is from genome assembly GCA_940337035.1 of Agriotes lineatus. NCBI lineage: Eukaryota > Metazoa > Arthropoda > Insecta > Coleoptera > Elateridae > Agriotes > Agriotes lineatus. The sequence goes on from OW679194.1 coordinate 198,269,934, forward strand.
CACAATTCCGTTTGTCTGTTTGTTCGTCTATTAACAGTATAGCCCAAAAACTATTTGTTGGCAAATGTCGATATTTTTCATGTGGATTATATGTCTACCTGACTCAAAAACCATATACAGGGAGTTTATTATAACGCGCAATGTGTAAATGCGTTTATTTTAAAATGCAATATGGAAACGTTACTGAGTATGTAAAAACATAATATATTCTACGGAGAAAGGAATTCTGTTGATCAAATGGTATAAAGACTTCAGTTTACAGCATGCTCTGTTGTTCTTTCTGATGCTTCTTTTTCAATAAAATTATGGTTCATATATTGCATTTTAAAATAAACGCATTTACACATGGCATGGCGTAGACTTTATCCATTAACAAACAAACAACAAAATAAATCCACTGTATACATTCCTTCAAATATATACAGGATAAGTATCTTAAGAAATTAAATTATGTCTCTTTTTGCTTTAACTGAGGAATAGATAAAAGTAATAATTTGTACATTGTTCAGGCTTTGCCCTTTACGAGAATGGGATCCAAAAATACAGTGTAAATGTTGTAAAAGAGATAAAAACATAGGCACGATAAGGGCGTCGTATAAAATCCAGCCGCAAGAGCAAATACTATACGATACTTCGTGATCGAATGGGACTGCGGACGGGTTGAGTACGAGCTGCTGCCAAGCGTTGAAATCGTCCTCGCAGTTGCTGAAATCACGCTGAGTTCGAGTCCCATCGCCTACAATGATTTTTTTATTTGCAAATTGATGTGACTCGCATTATCAAGTGTTTTTATTTATTCTTTTAGCATTAAGATAGTTTACCCCTAGTTTCCTTGAGTTTCAAAATGTTTAGTGTCTCAACTTCCATTTGCGAAGGAAGTTCTGAGTAAAGCCCTTACAAATTTTAAGAATGCATTTATATTAGGTGATTGAAATTTCAGCAACTTCAATTTACAAACAGTACGTAGTTAATTTAATATCCCTAACACGGTATAATGGACAATTCTTGCTATAACTATGTTATTGCATTTGCATGTAATAGAATGCTATACAGTGTAAATAATATAAGACTATACATTGATAACTTTATTTTAGCATTAATCAATTTACCCATGCTAATAACAATTGTCGGTTTTGAAATTACAATGAAATAATCCAGTTTCAATTAGTTTCTATAGTCACTGTGTTGTTATTTTGTTTACAAACACCATGGTAATATTAAGTAAATGCCCTATATCCAATTTTGGATAATTCAGACATGTGCAGTCTTACATTATTCTCACTGTATAAACAATCACACCTTAGAAAAATTCATTAAAAATTAATAGCATATCAAATCTCCCCTTTAGACTACGACTCCATTCTAGATTCTCAATATCAATATTTGATAAAATACCTGGCAGGGTTTTATTACTTTAAATAGAAAAGAACCTTGCATTTTATTATATTTAAATATCTTATAATTTACTCTTAAAAATATATCTTTTTATGCAAAAATTACTACAAACATATAATTTTCAGGAAAAGATGGCGGACAATTGTCGTGGCCCTGTAATTATAGGTAAGTAACTTTAACCTAATGTTAAATATCTAATATTACCTCGTGAAACAGTTATACTATTATAATCAAAGTCTTACTGAGTAAACTGAGCCATATAAGGTAGTGTTGAAAATTATATTTAAATTTCAAAACAGCGTGCCTGCTCCTTTTCAAAATATCTGTAATAGTATATTATGGGGCCAATGGTTGAAACTTTATCAGTCATGAGTTGCATATACTATTTTTTCTACGAATTTTCATAATGTTAACAAATTAATGCACGTTAGAAGAAATTAAATATAAAGTGACATTTCTCTTATCAACAATTGAATGTCAAACAGTTTGAAATCCGTTAGTCCGAACATTTCAATCTCTAGTGGTTGAAATGCGATTTCAACTACCGGAATCAATGTCAAAATGACTGAATTCAATGTCATTAGCAGAAAAAAAAAATTATTGCACAACACTGATGATTCAATGTACGATAGCAAGCAATGCATATGGTTACGACCGATTAAACAATCCTACGTTCAGTACTGACTTTGTGTACGACCTAGTTGATTATCACAATATAAAGAATCTATCTATTTTGGTATCTTAACTAAACAAATCTTTAATCGATAAAGAATTGACTAAAGAGAGATATCTTACGTCAACTCATCAGCATTACAGTCACTTAGATATCCAGAATCTCAGTTACGTAAATCACTCCTGAAAGAAGTCGTTGAACTTGGCTTTCCTCAGAAAGATAATAAAAATCTAATGAAAGTTTACTAGTCAACAGACGAACGATAAAAGCCTTTCTGAAATCTTATCTTTGGCGTATATTCCACAAAAGCTTACATAAAATTTCAATAGAAAAAATTCGTGTTCAAACCCGTCATTTAACAGAAGATACTTTGAGATTACTGATTTCAGTGGCAATTTAAAAACAAACTAAGATTGTCTTGCTTTATATACAATGCTCGTGATCACCCACTGTAAGGTGATAGAGCAGAATTGGGAGTCAGTGGAACTTTTCGTTCATCTCGTCGTTCGAGAACAAAATCTCCTAGAAAAGATCCTGCCTGTGCTCTTGTATAATAATGCAACCGTTGTCGTTTAACCTGAACAAAATTTGAAAACGTTAAAAAATATACACAAACAGATATATATGGATAAGCTCCTACAGGTCAGTCCGTTTTCAAATAGAATGTTTATATTTTTTGCAAGGTATAAATATAGTTCAATATGCTACAATAAATCTTATAAACCCAAAATAAAAACGTAATATAGAATATATCTTTACGTTTGGATCTCGCTTCTTTATAGATTGCTAGATATATGGCATAAAATTTTTGTTTGTATTAGTTTTGTCATTTGGTGGTGCTATTTACCATCTTCGCGTTAGATGGTTCACCAGTACCTATACTAAGAGGAATATCGGTGACGTTGGAACAGAACTTGTACATATTTAAAATCTGAATTTATTCTCAGTGCAAAAATGCAACGGATCGTATAAATACTATTTTAAACTACACCCTCTTCAATTGTAATTCAAAAAGTGTAACTTTGTAATTCAGATTTATAAATTGTAATTCAGAAAGCGTCAACTGTAATTCAGATTAGTAATTCAGAAAGTGTAAATTGTAGTTCAGAAAGCGTTAATTGATATTCAGAAAGAATACATTATAATTCAGAAACCAGGGGAGGACTATTAGGTAGAATTACTATGTAGACACATAAATACAGAATGTGAATATTTTGCAAAATGTATTAATTATTGGCAAAAAATCGTTGGACGGGTTGATTTTAGTTTAAATTGAAAACAATGCACTTTATAATTTTTCATCATGGAATTCACGTCATTGTTATATGCTCTTACTAAAAGCCTTTTACGTTAATCAAGGTTCAATTATCAAGTCACTTTCGCATGGAAATGAACACTTAAATATCAAGTAAACGCCAAAATCTAATTAGATTGTAGTTTATTTTATATTTAAGTGTTTAAGATTTTTATAAATATTAAATTTGTGGCAACCTTTATACACATCCTGTGTATATGTATTTATAGAGCAATATCTTATTCTTTGGTTTCTAAATTACAATTATTGATACTTTATGATTGAGGCTTTCTGAATATCAATTGATGCTTTCTGAATTATATTTTTTAATTTCAATTACAAGTTACACTTTCTGAAATACATTGTAGCGAAGCTATGCCAAACTTTCTGAAAACTTCAGAAATTTTCCAAGGCATGCAAGACCGTAAAAGTGCCGCCGATAACTACGAAAGACACCAATAACAATTGAAATTCGGTGTGCAGCTGTATGAGATAAGCCAGTGGGTGTTCGAAGTCGATTGTATGTGTTGCATTAAAAAAACTCTTTGATTTTGTAGTGTGCGTCGCGAAGCGAACTTTCTAAACGTCAAGAATAGATTTGTGTTCGTCCCACTTGCTAGGTGACACATGGCTTATTTCATAAACACTTTCCAGCTGACTTCAGTTTCTCCAAACAGCGGGCATTCTATATCGCCACAGCATGAAAGCACCCAGCTAATAGGAGTACAAAGAACTTCTCCTGCAAAATTTAAAGAGTTCAGCTATGCAGCAGAAAGTGAAAAAAGTTCCTCGACACAGCGAAAGAGTCATTCACAGATCTACATCGTAGTATTTCTGCAATACCAAGGTTCTAATTTTTTTGGCAACTGCAAAAATTATAGATTTTATCTTCGACAGTGTGTAAAAATTGACTTTTAGTTGGCAGTTTTAAGTTCGTAAAACGATTGTTTAATAACATGTTTTCATTAGTTTACGTCGTCAGTAGCAACGTGTTTTAAATTTTTTAACCACGCAATAGTACGACCATTTGCTAGTAATTCTAATTTACATTTAAATATGTTTTTTATATTTACCGTGTTTTCTAGATGCTATAGTAGATAAAATATTGTACGATACACATGCGTAAAGCATCTTTAGGTACTCGCGAGGCTTAAAACGCTCGCTCACTCGCGTTTTAACTCTGCCTTACTCGTGACTAAAGACTAGTTTTACGCACTTGTATCGTACATTACTATTAGAAGGCATTTAAAGGTATCTAAACCAGTACCTAACACATAAATTTAGCAACTGAAATATTAATCGGAGAAACATACTGACTACTGTATGGTAATATAAAATGTGCACCCCTATATCAAAATTAAAATATTACGTGATAATCAAGCAAAAACAAAATGTTAAGTGTGTTAACCCTAAATGACGAATGATACAAAAGAATCACATTAAAATGGCATAGCAGTCATAACAAAAGAAGCTAATTTAATAAGCACAAGATATTTCAGCATAATTAATACTCTCAAAGCGACTGTAAGCGCTTCGCAAACTGAGCACAGAAATGAGTTCCATTAACCAGAATAAGAAGGTAATCGTTTGAATAAACAAGGAAACCCCTAAAGCGCCGGCTTGTAAAAATCAATGCTCAGTAGCGTGTACAGAAGCCTGAAACTTACAAACGCATTTTCTCTGAATTTTAATTGACCCCTAATTATTACTAGCTGTTTGAACTTGCCCACAAAATCCACAACGCAAACCGTTCATGCATGCTAAAGATTTTTATTGGTTCTGGCACGAATTTCCTGCGTTATTTTCATTCTATATTGATAAAAGAATTCCTACTGTGCATTTGGAAGCCAATAGAAACACCAATTATCATTAAGGAAATGCGTCATTCAGTGCCAAAGTCAGCTTGTTATTTGAAAAAAATGAGGGACGCTTAATCAACAAGGGATTTACATTCCCTGTTTTTATTTTGACAAAATTAATTAACCCTATTATTTATTAACTCCTTCAATTATTTTCTTGCAAAATAATTCTATGTATTGGCATGACAGAAACATATAAACACAGTTCTCTAAGCATTCCTGATGCTTATTTTTTTAATCCACTTTTTTATGTTAAAATAAAACTTACAAACCAACCTTTGTTTGAGAAACTATTTCCTAGTGATGGTCAATATAGCTCAAAATTCACTCAACCTTTATCCTGACTATGCCAACATTGGGTACATGTTGATAGACCAAAATACCATACAGATTTCCATAATTTACCCACTTTGAACGCCATTACATGATGTCCATTCAGTAGCCATTCAAATCGTTTCAAGGGAAATATTCCAATGTATTTTGAAAATCAATTTCCAATTAATTTGGAATTTGTATTATTATTATTATTACTCGATTATTTTATCATTAAAACTGACAATATTAACTCTAATGCAACGAATATCGAGTATTAAGTAACAACTCAATTTCAATAACCAAAGGGCCTTCAGATACCAAACATCGTACTATTGTAAAGCCTAAGTTCTCGTTCTTATTGTAGAAAGTACAATTCGGGACGTTGCACTCCATTTAGGAGCTTGGCCCGAGATTCGACAGATCATCTCTTCAGAAATCCAGTCATCCAGCAAGCCGTTAACGATGTACACGGTGGTGTGGTTAGCACCACGTCTTCTACCACTGTCTTTCTTCCCTACTGTCACTATCATAATTCCGGTATCCAATTTAAAAACTACTGGGTGGGCTTCCCGCCAGTAGCCAGCTGTGAGAATTGAACCCCTTACCTTCAGACCGCAGGCGAGTTCCCTAACCACTGGACCACGGTGGCGCTTCTTTATTTAAAAGAGAAAGGAAATAGATGTTTAGAACATCCCTAAAATTCTTTTAAAAATGTAGTTTGGTTTTCATAACTGATAAAAATGCCTAATATGCAATCGTTAATGGTAGCCTATTTTAACTTATTTCGAATGATAAAGTAAAATAATGGGAACCACATTTCTCTAAGTAAAAAATTCATTAAAACAGCTGTCTTAAGTTTAAGTTAAATTATGCGTGACTTGAATACTTAAATATATGGCTTTTGTTCTCTAACATTCTAATTAGGGCGAGTTCAAACGAAACAGGATCAGTTGGCAGTGTCTAAGATTAGTGTCCTTTTCCTCATGTTCACGTGCTCTGCAGGCCCTCGCCAGACCTCCTGGCAGACGAGGTGAATTATAGCACAAAAATCTTGGCACACTTTTTGGAACATTCTTTCTAGGTCCTAACAAACACTAATAAATTAAACGTACATTAACCGTAATGCTTGATATTAAAAATAAAAAAAACCCATCATATGAAATATCTTAAACCCTCATACACTACGTGGCAAAATTTGTTTACGAAGCAGTTTTTTTATTTGTTTGATTTTCCGATATATTTTAAAATTAAAACTGACACAAAATAATCCTATTCTTAGATACAGAGAGTAGAAATATTAGTTTTCTTCGATATTGGAAGTAGATCTGAGAACATTGATATTATGAATGGCATCGTCTGACATAACAGCAAACCATGGGAACGGGAGAACCGGATCTACAAAAAAAGAAAAATGGCCAACACATTTGCGCTGTCAGTGTAAACCGAAGAATGTGTGGTTATTTGAATGCAAAAAAGTCAAGCAACAAACGTTGCGAAATGTGGAATGAGAAAAATATTATCTTCAAATATTCAGAGAATTTATGCTTTGCAATAAAATTCGTTAACATTTTCAATGATAATATAAATCGAGAAATATTCTCACTTTTGCACAGTTGCTTAGTTTAGGCACATATTATACATACACAAGCTCGCATGCACGCACTTGCATGCTCATTCTTAGATTTCAGACTCCACTTTTAAATTAGCTCCTTGCTTCTGCAAAGCGGGCACGGTTTGGTGTTCTATAATCCGATATCACTTGAGCAATAGAGAAATATTTTCGAAAGTTTGCCTGGGTATTTGTAAAATTCTAAAATTATTCCTAATATAAGTGATTATATGAAAAAACAGTCAATATTTAATTCAAATTGCTTTAGCCATTAAGGAGATTTATTTACTGACAATATATTTTTATCATGGGCGTAAAATGTATCTTTGCACGTATACCCCTTCTTTATTTATGAACATAATTAAGACACCTAACAACGATTGCTAGGATTTATTCTGGTCTAGGTATATTATGTTTCACTTCTGAAATATGGAAGAACTGCAGTAATTAAACCTCTTCGTGCAGAAGATACTATGAATATATCCACTTAAAGCAGTAATTGGTTTTTCAGTAGCCGCAGCCAATGTACAAAGTATATGTAGCTGTAATTCACGCAAATATACAAACATTCGGCGCGAAAGAAAATTACAGATTAAAATATTATAGTTAAGTTTTTTTTTCACTTTTGAGTACTATATAAACAATAAAATATTTATACTGATACCAAAGCGTATGTAGTTTACCACAATTTTTTTTTCTGATTTAAGTAAATTTCTGTCTATTACTATTTATATCTAGTTATTCTGTACATCCTGATCTTGAATACACCCTATACGACTTATAAAGTAATTAATTTATTTCTATACTAGTATATAAGCCTTTCTTCGACAGGCGTACCTACTGTATGTATATAATTTGGACCAGATAACTTGGTAAAAAATGTCGTTTATCGAATAGATACATATATTGATTTCAATGGTCAACTTATGCAAGCCATATCTCCGAAACTTCTGTCGTGACTTTCTCCGGGTTGATTTTAAAAATTAATTTGGACCTTAAAGAGATCGTTGCGTCACTAAAAACTATAGGTTACGCCGATGAAAAATGTTTGCAAAGCGACCCCTATTACATTTCATCCCCTCTAGTTCAACCCCCATGTACTATTTTAGACATTTTTGACTCGAAGAGCTGTTCCTATGGTATGCAATAACGCTTACAAATCAAGTTTCTGTCTTTTGGAAGGGGTCGAAACATGAAAAACATATTGGATTCGCCATATTGAATTTACCGGATTATTCGCATCAATCTTATATTACAAGGAATGTCTCTTCCGAATTTTTTTGTAGGTGATCGGGAAGTGCAAAAATAAATCGGTCACAAATTTTTTGCAACAGACTCATTCCATCCCCTATAGATTAATCCCAATGGATTATTTTGTTAATTTTTGACTCTAATGGTTCCTATAGTATGGACTAACTTCTATACAAATTTCAAGTTTCTACGTCTTTTAGAAGGGGTTGAAATGTGGAAAGCTGATTTTTCTTAAGGTAGCCGTATTAGATCCGTCATATTGAATAATCAGGATGTTTCCCATCAATCTTAGGTCCCAATAAATGTCTGTTCCAAATTTCAGGTTTATGGGTGATCGGAAAGTTCAAAAATAAGTCGGTCACCTTTTTTGCTACAGCCACGAGTAAATTTTATATACCGAGTGCTTCACTTAACGTGCTAACATAGAGAAATAGCATGGGAAATTGTATAGTTATATACAGATTCCTGCTAGCCGGTTGAATTGATAGGATTGATAGTGGTATCAATCGAAAGAGAATTAATTTGATACTACGAACTTTACTTGAATTTGTTGCTTGTTTAAGATAGAAATAGCTTAAAACTGTAATAAATATTTTGAATTTTTTTCACACAAAACAGATCAGCCATGATCAAATTTGTTTATGACAATATAAATGTTACCTTCTATCAGTTATCAATTGACGTATTTAACTAATTACTATGAATAGTAATGTTCAATATTCTAATGAAGAGAGGATACTTATTATCAAAACATTTTACAGTGGCGTCAGTTTACGCACAGTTAAATTTAATAATCGACCTATTCCATCTGTATCAACAATTCACAAGTTTGTGAAAAAATTTTACACTGCAGTAAGTGTAGCAGCAGGTGATTCAGAAGATAGTTTTAATATCGCAATTTAAACCAACCAACCAACGATAAGCTGGAAGAAAGGGTTTGGGGTTGATAAATGCTGATCAAACAACCAGCATAAGATATATTGCTCGAGAGTGCAATGCATCGACGCGGTCAGTGCATAAGGTTCTGAAGAAGAATGGTTATCATCCCTACAAACCTCAGTGCCACCTAGAGATATTCTAAGTCGACCAAGAAAGCAAGCGCGTATTCTGTGAAGTCATGCAGGAACCTTCAAACAAAGATAGGAACTGTTTGTGGTCAATCTCTTTTACAGATGAACATACGTTCACACTTAATAATGAACCGAGTACGCAGAAGACTCGGTACTGGGCCCAAGAAAATCCTCGGATAGCACTTGAAACCACAACGCAGTTCCCGCAGAAAATTAGGAGAAGTTGCACGTGAAAATCAGGAGATTTGGTTTCAGTATGATGGCTGTCCAGCGCATTATGGTTTGAATGTGAGGGAATATCTAAGTGATAACTTTCCCAATTGCTGGAGTGGTTGCGGTGGCACTATCAACTGGCCACCAAGATTTCCTGATTTGGCACCATGCGGCTTTTTTTGTGGGGTCATCTGAAAAACAAAATTTACAGAAAACGCCCACCCAAATATTGACTCTATGCGGGAAGCTATAAATTTGCTTGTAGTATCAAAGTTTTTCACAAACTTGTGAATTGTTGATACAAATGGAATAGGTGGATTATTTAATTTAACCTAGAATGGATCACGAACTGTGCGAAAACTAACGCCACTGTAAAATGTTTTGATAACAAATACCCTCTCTTCATTGAATTTCAACATTATTATTCATAGTAATTATTTAAATACGTGAATTGATAACTGACAGAAAATAACATTTATTTTAGCATAAACAAATTTGATCATGGCTGGTCTGTTTTTTGTGAATATAATGCAAAATATTTATTACAGTTTTAAGCTATTCCTATCTTAAATAATCAACACATTTAAGTAACGTAATATCAAATTAAGCGAATTTTCTTTCTCTTTCAATTGATACCACTATCAACCCTATCAATTCAAGCGGCAAGCAGGAATCTGCATATATGTGATTTCCCATGCTATTTCCCTATGTTCGCATCTTTAGTGAAACACTCGGTGTGTATTGATATTGGTACGGCTGTTATCTAAATACCCCCTTTAAATAAAAAGAAACGACTTCAGTGGTAAGTGCTTGAGTAAATTTCTTTAATTTTTGTGTCTGGTGGTAGTCTTGTTCCTAGTTTGGCAATGAGCTCGCCCTGTAATTAGGGTGCATGTAATGTTTTATCTGTTCCTAATGCATTTGTTAGATCTTATAGAAATGTTCTGTCTTCTGATTTTTACATTTCAAAAAACTTTATTTGGTTTCGGAAGAAATCATGACTTTCTGCACAACTACCACCATCAATAACATCATTAATTTTAGGAAGTCATAAGAAACTACTGACATTATTTTGTTCGATTTGTGGGCGAAGCTAAAACACCCTCAATGTGCTGTGGATATTTAAAATGTGCACAACGTAAAATATTATTTTTCTATCTGTTGAGTAAATCACAATAATATTAACGCGTTGTTGGTGTTTTGCATGGCCTAGTAGCCGAAATAAATACCCACAACGTATTCCGAATATTTCACTATACCCACAACGCGTGAGCAGTCATCAGTTGCAAATAACATAAAATTCAGTGTCTAGTAAACAGCGGGCATGGTTATGATGAGCTGTGATGATGCTGTACCTATAATGAGTACAAAGATCGTACAGGTAATTCATATAATTTAAATTTAAAGAATCTGATATTACAAGAGATGTGGCCCTTTCAAGCGTAATATTTTTCTTTTAAGAAAAGAGTTGGAAAAATTAAGCCATCTCTTGACATACATATACCGTGATCAGTAAATTATGAAATACGGAAAAGTCTTTAGTATATTCAAATCGAACTTCATTATGCTAAAAGTTGCATCTATATTTAGCCATAATTCGTTTGTTTTAGATTATCCAAATACAGTTTTCAGTAAAGTAAAAAGCATAAAACGAATGCTCCTGTATTGTACTTCAATAAGTTCAGAAGCCTTCATGATAATTATTGGCCAAGTTTCAACATGCAAGGCATGGGTTGTCATTGATTTCGAAGAAAATTTGTTGCAATATTCTTAATTCAAAGTTATGTTAAAACATGCTTCGGAAATATACTAGAAGTATTACCGTCGAATCAATAAATTTAACGCCCATATTTTTTAATATTGTTAATACGATAGTAGCACTATTTATTATTTTATCTGAATTTACTAAAATATTATTTTTAGTCCAGTTTCACAGCAAATGTGGTTGCTTTCCGGTTCCCAGTGTCCATGATCTTCTATCATCCTAACCTCCTTCGTGGAGATTTCCTTCAGACATTGCCTTTGGAATTCATTTCATCCAAGTTTCTCAAGAGCGTTATTTTCGTTTCTCTTGGCACCCACTCCATTACTTTTTTTAAACCTCTGTTATCATAGCATACTATCTGTTTTCGTTGTAGTTCTTCTGTTATTGTTCTTTCTTTATTTATTCGACGACGTAGTTCGTCATTTCCTATATGTTCTGTTCCTGATACTCTCTCTGATCTTAAAAAATCTATCTCTGTCGCCGATAATTTTCTTTTTATATGCCACACTCACTTCCATATGTTAACGTGCTTTTCATGATAGTTTCATATATGTGCATTTTGGTTTTCAGTGTTATATCTTTTTACCAGAGAATTTAATTCAGTGCACCAGTCACTTTCCTAGCATTTATTTTGCTGCTAATCGTCTCTTCGCGTTTTCCTGTTTTGCCTATGTTGCAGCCTTTTATCGTTGTTCCGTCTTTCTATATTAGTATCTTGGTGTATGCCAACTATGCACATGTACTCTATCTTTCCTAGATTTATTGTTAGTCCCCATTTAGAATATTCTTGCCCGAGCTTCCTGTTCATATAGTCGATATCTTCAAAATCTTGGGCCATTACTACGTGATCATCTGCGTAGTGCAGTGTATATAGTATTGTGTCTTCTATTGGGATACCAATACCTTCACATTTTCTTCTCCATTGTTTTAATGCATTATCTAGGTATATATTGAAGAGGATTGGTAACGTGCAGCAAACTTTTCTGAGCCCTTTTGTCACTTTCAGTTTAGATGCTAGCCTTATCCCAATTTTCACTTTAGCATGTGTGTCTCTGTACAGTTCTTTTACAGCTTTTATAATAGCTGCGTTAATAACTAATTTCTCTAGAATTTTAAATAGATTTATAGTGGTTATGTTATCATAAGCTTTCGTAAAATCCACAAATGCAAGATGTGTTTCTTTTGATGTATCGTAGCTAGTCTTTTTTCTATCCGTTACGTGTTGCACAATATATTGTCTATATAGTTGAACTATAGGCTCTGAATCCTAATTGTTCTTCTGTTTGATATAGTTGATAGCCGTTTGTAATAAGCCTAGTTATGATGAGTCTGTTGGGTCTGCTAAGTGTGCCATTCACGAAGAGGCCTCTATAATTTTCACACTGATTTTGTGAGCTGTTTTTGTGTATTGGTGTAATCCAACTCTCTTTCCATTTAAGCATTTATTAAAGAGATTTCCTGTTATTTCGTGAAGTTTATTAGTTTGTTTATTCTAGAGCGATCAAACTGGGCCAGCTGCTCTTCTATTTTTTAAGTTGCTTATAGCTGAGTTTAATAAGGGACTATCTATTTCTACTTTTTGTTGAATTCCGACCTTTGTTCTTTAAGCATATTTCTAATATAAGTTTATTATTTGCTTGTGAGATTCAGATTAATCTTGTTGTCTGTTGGTTGTTAAATTCTTAATAAATATCCAGGCTTCCGTTGTCCGTCCACCAATATAGTTTTCTAGCTCTTGACATTTTGTTTCCCATTGTTTATTCTTCTAAACTAAATTTCGATATAAATCAGTTACGATGGAGACAAAGGAACACACCTCCGCAGAGAATTTATATTTATACAGTTTAAATATAGAAACAACTCTCCTAAGTCATACGTAATACGTGTCACAGAAATTGATACAGAAACTTTATTGATATGTTAAATTCAGATCACATTTATAACTCATAAATGGAAAAATTTGCAAATAAAATACTTTGTTAAGGAATTTAAATAATTTGTTTGGCATATTTAAATTAACTACAAGAAACTGAAGTCGTGTAATTTAATTTTTTGGTATGAACTCTGTAGAAATTATTGAAATATACTATTGAAATACGCAAATATAATAACATTTGTTAAATTGCAAATTTTGAATAGCAGAATTACGTTGAAAACCCTTTAAATTATTTTACACCATTCTTTAGAAGTAAATACGGCATGTAAACGCAAATTTATCATATAGTAATATATTATCAATTTGGTAAACCATGCAAAAAACGTTACTAATGACTTCGCAATATACCAAGGAGAATAGACTATAATGCCTAGACTGATAACTAAGCATTTAGAAAATATAATTATATGTGACTAAAGACAAAATAGAAATATTAAAATACTCTAACGTAATCTTGTTAAGCTATAATTACGCATCTTAAAATTAACAAATGCTTTAAAAAATAACGAGTGGAACCCTCAAAACCGATTGACTTTCAAATTATTTTCATATAATTTATCTTTAGCTTGTTTGTCACAGCCTTTCACCCCTACAAGACGGGAGTTTACCTTGCAAAGTCAACACTAATAATGATTTCACAACATCCTGGTGTTTTGAAGGGTAAAACTTGACGCACAGAATTTTCTCCGCACCGGTAGCGTAATTTTAAATTGGAATGAATAAGCTAGGATCGGCTAATAAACAATTCATATTTCTTGTTATACAGCCTAGATTGTGTGTACGTTTTATGCGATATGAAAAAGTTCAATTTCCTCAGTTTAGATTTGGTTGGATGCAGCTGCTGCAGCACTGCTCCCATGCGTCCAATCGGTATTTTTAGACACCTACATGGTTTTTATATCAGGCCTGCTTTTGAAAAGGCATTCCTGGTTTAACTTTTTGGCTTCCTACCAAGTTGTAAACTAGGAAGATTGGCGTATTCTCCTAGTGCGTAGAACTAGATAAATAGAAATATGCTAGCTGCGGTTTTATAACTTCCAGAGTATATTTTAAAGGTTAAATCATTACTTGGAAATCCTTTAGTTTTAATTGCAATTTAGTTTCATATAAGTAAATTATAATTAAAATTTATTATCAGCTATTGAAAATAATGATGGATTCTTTGATACATTAAAAAAATCTTATTTATACACAGTACGTTTGTTCCATTTGCAATTATGTTTCGATAGAATGATGCCAGGTATACTGGTTCCTTTTCAATATACAGGATACCCATTTTCTATCTGACGTATGGGTAACTTTTTTATTAGGACACATACAAGATGGCTGAAGTTAGCAAAGTCGGCAAAATTTCCGGGTTTAAATTTCACCTAAGCATCAGTTGCAAATCGGTTTTCCTTCAATCAATTCTTCACATACGGGACGATGTCGAAGATACAGGACGTAAGATCAAGGTAATAAGGAGGTTACAAAACTGTACATACACATTCAACCCGGTCATTGCCAAATAGACAGCATACGCATTGGCCCAATGTGCGGGAGCGTTGTCTCGTTGAAGCTGTAACTCGTGACTTTTGACGGAGACTTTTGAGCTCCTGATGAATACAAGGTGAGCCCCTCTCGGTGTAATGCTTGGTCGTGCGTTCTCTGCATCTCCAATACCAGGCTCTCCAAAAGTCCGCTTGCTGTGAAGAGCACGATTATCCTCGTTTTCACTGACCATGATCTTCTGATTGTGAATAAGACTGGTTCATCGTTGAACACCCATACATGTGATTTCGTGGACACGTGGTAGTGATAAAGCCACCTTTCATCGTTTACCATGATACTATTGATATTACTAGAAAATCCATTCTCAAACGTCCTCGGCAATTCTCGACACCAAACAATACGGTGCCTCATTTTCTCTCCAATCCATGAATTGAGATCCTCACAGAAAAACATCTTTCTAACATGCAGTGCTCACTATTAATTGTTGCAGCTGAAAACTGTTCACCACGACGTAGCTAGATGCACGCACTTTTGTTTACAGGTTTGAACAAAGCATCACACTATTAACGGCCCTTTGTCCTCGGCCCCTGATTGCATCAAATTGCAAAACTTTCCTAGTGTCTTTGTAAAACTGTTTATCAATGAAATCAGAAAAAAAGCTGTCTAATAGGCCCACGTTCAGTTAAAAAAGATAATTTGTGAAACAAGTCTCACTTGTGATCATTAAACAACTTCTACAAATATTAGAGCAGATTTTAATTGATCTTACTCGGAATGTATCATGAGGCATCTTCTTCCGACATACTGGATGTAAGTACTCTGCATTAATTAACTCGTCCTAAAAGCGGAGTAATTAAATATCCATTACAAGGGCATTTTAATTAATACATGTTTATCTCTCAAAATTCTAAATTGTTGCTGTCTTCAAGTAATAAAATAAAATATATAAAAAAAATCGACACATACAAAATAAATAAGCTTTGTAGAGCAACGTGCTAAAATTGCTAAAAATATAATGTACCCTTGTACCTACTTCAACGCTTGGAATGCAGCGTTTTATGAATGGATGACAAATGTTAAAGAAAATATTTGCTGTCGAGCAACTTTACCGTCATAGTTCTACATAATCGTCATAAATTGAATCCGTTAGGGAAATTTACTAGCAATTAGACAGTAGCGTTCTTATCTAAATACATTTTTTACTGATAAAAACATTCTCCCCTTTAAAAGCATGTGCTTCCATTTATTTTATGAGTGCTTTGTGTTTTAAAATAAACAGCATTTATTACTACAAAATTTCACTTTTTAGTTACGACATAGTTAAGTATTAGATATTAACGATACTAGTTTAATTATGAGCATCTTAACGAAACGAGTTTGCTTGCCAAAACGAAACAATCAAACCAGTTTCGTTAAGTGCCATTAGCAAACGTGTATTCCTCAATATTTTATCTTCATCGATAAATTTTGATTCAATGTTTCCTTTGATTTATAAAAAGAGTGGGGTAATATCTATTACCACACTGAGTGCGATAATAAAACTCTTAACGATACTCAAATTAACTTGGTAAACAGTCTGTAACAACACTGATGAAGATATACATTTTTTCAGTACTTATTTGCAAATATATTATTAAACTAGTAGGTACCCGCTACATTGTCGTGTCAACTTCTTTGTGTAGTTGATACGTGAGTACTTACAGAATTTGTAAAATCAGCACTACCTCAAAAATGATGAGAATGTCCCACGATTTCTTAAGACATCCTATAAATCTGAATCGTTCCTTCGACCTGATATATCTTTTCGTTGCTTTTTAGAACGTTAAAATGTTCATCCTTTAGGACTTACTGAACGACCAAAACCAAAATTGTTAGAAAATATGTGATATTAGCTCAATAATCGGTTTACAAAGCTTACTAACTGTTGAGAAGGTCTAAAGTTTTAGTATATATAATGTAATAACCATCTAAAATTCTAAATAAAAAGAACCGATACAAACATTATTCCAAGCGCCACTACTTACTTTCTAAAATTTAAAGTAAACAATATGACATTCTTTTGGTTAGTGTTTATTTCCTGTCGCCTAAAAAATCGCAATTTGCTATATATTTTTTGAAATAACTCATATTCATCATCACAGCTATACTCACTGCGAGGGCTCTTAAAGCAGCTGATTCTTAGGGTTAATCGGTGCATGATGTGCATCCATAGTTCTTTATTCAGACGGAATTCAATCGACAATTGCCACAACATCCCTGTCCAGTCAAATAAAAATCCTCACACTACTTTGGCATCGCAGCCAAAACATCATTCTTCTGTGAACGTTTGTGCAGGAATTTTCCCAGGTTATTTGATCCGGTCTTGCATTTTATCTAATAGACTGTCAAGAACAGCATCTTTCCATTTTCTCACCAACGATTTGTCTGAATATTCTATGTGATTCATATACATACAATGGTCTCTATATTTACTTTCTCAGTAATGTTTGATAACGTTTAACTTACGAGGGTTGCGCTGAAAATTGTTAATTATTAAAAGACCGCTGCATTTTTTAACAATTTTTTTTTATTGTTTTTCAAAATATTCTCCATTCAGACTAATACACTTGTGCATTCTTTGAAACCACTTTTTAAAACATTCGGAAAATTTATTTTCTGAAAGGTCCTCAAAAATTCTTTGAAATTCTGTAACTGCTGCATCTGAGCTAGAAAATCTTTTACCTCGCATCATTTTTTTAACAGTTGGAAACAAAAAAAAGTCGCACGGGGCCAGATCTGGGCTATACGGAGGATGAGTTACCAATTGAACACAGGAATCTTAAAAAAAATGCAATGTTCTGGCAGCAATGTAGGAGGATGTGTTGTCATGATGGACTAAGATGTTACGCAAACCGGTGCTTAGGCGACCTGTCTATAATTTTCCAAACATCTGTGGTAAAGCCACTTCGCAGTACCATTCAGAATTAACAGTTCTGCGATCTTCAATTCGAATAACAATCATTTTCTTATTGACGCTTCTGCCACGAATTACTTTTGTGGGAAAGTCTTCATCTTCGAATACCAAAACACTAGACTGCTGTTTAGTTTCAGGGTCGTAACTGCATACCCAAGATTCGTCACCTGTTACCATGTATGCCACTTGCTTGGAAGCTCCTCCGTCAAATGTTTGCAACATAAATTTACATTAGTCTACTCAATCCTGGTTTTGACTTTCTGAGAGCAAATGCGGTATCCAACGGCTTGCTAGCTTTCTTATCCCAAGATGTTTATGCGAAATGGTATTCATCGCCCAGGATCCAATCTTCACTTCCTCCTGAATCTCTCTATAAGTAATATTTCGACAGGACTGAATCAAGCTTGCCACACGATTAACATTTTCTGAACAGGCAGCTTCCTCAGGTCTTCCAGGTCTTGCTTCGTCTTCTAGCAGCTCTCGCCCTCGTCTAAATTTGCGGACCCAATGACTAACAGCGGATAATGAAGCGGCAGCAACGCCAAAAGCTGCTATCAAATTTTCATAGCTTTGCTGGTATCCTAACTGTCTTTTATAGTCATAGAAAATCATAGCTCTAAAGGCAGTTCGCGGAATGCTCATTCTAACCGACTTAAAAATGCATAATACTTAACTTACAAAATTAACTACGTTCCACAAGGAAATCGGAACGTTTAACAATTGTGGGTAACGAATGTCAACTAATGCCACATTCAATTGTTGCAATTGTTTCTAGCCAATTGTGCTCCCATGGCCTGTTACTAACTATTAACAAAGCATCCCTCGTATTAAAAAAAAAACTTGGTGAGATCGGTGGTCTATTGCATGGGCATCGACATCTTTAAGCATAACAACTGGGAACTTTTATCTTTGGAATAAATCTAAAAAAATCATACGAGACAAGTGTACACAGTTAAATAGTGAATATAGTGAAGAAATATAAGTGACAGAGGCCAACATAGGGAAATTGAAGATTTAAAGCACAATCCCTAGAACTTTGGAAATATGCCTCATAAGTACAATGTGTTTCACTTGAAATAAAGATATCTTTTTTGTCCTGGAATGGTTGGTAATGTATTAGTATTCCTACTTCTTCTGCGATCGATATGAATAGCTTCACGAAATTTGATGCATTTTTTGGAAATTTTAGAAAATGGCTAACCTTCTCGACCTGTCAGCCAGCGTGGCCGAGCGGTTAAGGATCTCGGCTACGGTACTACGGTACGGGGTTCAATCCCCACATCTGGGAAATGGCGGGCGGCCTACCCAGTTTTGTTTTTAATTGGGTACCGAAACTACGGCTATGGAAGTAAGTAAAGTAGGCCAGTCGTCGGAAGCGTGATGCTAACCACATTACCCAGTACGCCGTTAACTTGTGCCAGATGAGTGGTTTCGGAAAGAGATATTTCAGCGGCCCTGACCCTCCGAGTCTCAGGCCATATTCCTACGTGTCGAATGTAGGGCTCTGAACTTTACTTTTCTTTACTCGTCCTGTCAACATCTTCCTTCTCTAAAGCGCCTGAACCACTCATAAAACGTGGTCTACAGATAATGTTCTTCAAAAGCCTTTTCTAACAGTTGAAGTGCTTCGATGGAACTTTTTCTAAATAAATTTAAAATAACAATATATACAAACTCATTTCTCGCCAATTCTATCCATTCTATCTTAAAAATTGATGTGCTGAAAGAAACTAAATTGCAAAAACCGCCACCAGTTTCATTAGAAACTACTTTTTGGTAGGAGCTCATCGATAGTCAACACAAATAATAGCTTAACGATGTAGGTCACTACATTCTCCTTCCATTTACTGATGATTAAAATAGTGATTAAACTTCAAAATGCCATACATATCCTGCCAATTTAAATTGAATCACGCTACTTTTAATTTGCTAATTTGACATATTTTAGCTCTTTCGTATATAAACACCATGGATGATATTACAGCATATTTTTCGTGTACGTAACTTCCACTAGAGTAATACTTGTCAAGATTCTAAAATGTGTCTCTGTACTTGTTTTCCAATGCTTTCCAAGAGGGAAAAATTGCAGGTGTATTCTATATCACCAAGCAACGAAAATAGTATATTACGCTACTAGTATAAAAAAGATAACTAATGTGTTACTCAACAACTCAACAAATATGGTTGGTTCGATACGAAAGTCAACGAGTACTAAACAGCCATATGAGTTCAGTAAAACCACTTTTCTAAAGCCTACCGTATTTTATTACATTTTGTGTAGAAATGTGAAATTTTATATTTTATATAAAATTACATTAAATTTCAATATATAACCAAGCTGAGCAAACTCGTCATATATGTAGTGAAGCACAATTAGCAGCTCCAGTTGTTGTTATGCATTTGGCAGTACTAAAGTTAGCAGGTTAGGTTTTGCATCCACAGACTGATGCAGAACCTAACCTGTTATCCTCGAATTTGACATAGACTTACACTGCAGCCACCAACAATACACTTTAGCACTGCCATACATATAACATCAGCTGGATCTGGTTGACACAGACTGCCGCAAAATCTAACCTGCTGACCTCGAATTTGACATGGACTGACAGTGCTAGCAACCATACACTTCAGTATTGCTAAATGTAAGAGAAATTGCCGTTCCTGCTGTAGTGGTTGCAATGGTGTAAAGTACTACTTTACATTACCATATGAAGTGCGCTAAAAGTTATATATGTTACAGGCAATTTGTATAATTCAGTCACTTTATATAATGACTAAGCAGTTTATATAATGCTTAGCTGTTATATTATGAATAGACAATGGTCTCCTGTGTAAAACTGCAAGCTTGCAACCTTGAACAATAATAGCTTCTTTATAATGAATTGCAAGTCTGCAACCTTGAACGCACGTGGCTTCCTGTCTCACGCTCCCTTTTAGAGATAACGCTTATCTTAGCTGATTAGGCATAGTATATATACTAGTAGCTTGCACCTCTAAGTTAAGCTCCAGTCAGTCGATAAGTTCCATTGTGTTCGTATCATAGCTAGATGTAAGAAATTGTCCGGCGGCTAGCTGTGTGCTTCCAATGTTATATTTCATTGTAAAATAAAAATAAACGTTTTTTAAAAAGTCGTTTCGGCGGCCTTTTAATAAAACTGGCGCAGTCGTTCGGATTTGTGGAGGAAAACCTGGAAAACTACAAACATCGAGTCGACCAGCAACTTTCCTTGAGGTTCAGCTCTTTGCCACAAATCGAAACCTACCACCCAGCGGATCTTCGGACATCTCCAACAGGGACAAACATCGCCCGATCGTGAGAAGCGCCCGTCGACCCAGCTCCTGCTCCTCCGTGGTTATTGGAACCATCTGGTCATTGGGACCACTCTTGATCATTGGGATCAGTCTCTGGTATTGGCAACGTCAACAACGACGACCCCAGGACAACTTTTGGATAACGCTCTAGCGCAAAGCTGGACTATCCAAGTCGGACTTCAGGACCTCTGTGCAGGCCAGCCGACATCAATAGGATCGACGCATCCTTTTTGAAGACAACAGGACGTAGCTTGATCGCACGCCGTTCGTCAATTTTAACGCACAATGTAAGTGCATATTTTTATAATAATTTTCAAAGCTTTAGAGAAAAAGCAAAGGTATATTTTTATAATAATTTTCAAGCTTTAGAGAAAAAGCAAAGGTATATTTTAAAGGCAACAAAGTAACGACTATTAAAGCGTTCGCCTAAGTAATAATTTTTAAGTTTTAAAGAAAAAGCAAAATAATTAATTTCAAAGGCAACAAAGTAACGTAATATAATTTTCAAAAGTAATAATTATTAAAGCGTTCGCCTAAATAACAAAGTAAAAATTTCAAAGGCAACAAAGTAACGTAATATAATTTTCAAAAGTGATAATTATTAAAGCGTTCGCCTAAAACAACAAAGTTAACTAACATAAAGTTTTAAAAATTATACTAACATAGTTTTAAATATTTATTTATAAGTCCAGGCAGAACGTAGTAAGCCAGACCAATTGCTGCACATACTAGGTGTGCTTAATTTGCATTTGTGCTTGCGTTCTTGCGCGTAGGTACCCCTGTTAAACATCCCCTAGTCATTAAACTGTTTACTAACATAAATAAAAATTAAAAATAAGTGAAACAAATAAAGCAAAATTAATTTTTGTCTATAAAATTTTTATGTTTAGATCACTATTATCTTGAATCATTAGTTAAAACACCTGTAATTATATTTTGAAACAATTGTAAAAATTTTATGTCACGAGATCGATCACGCTCACCAAGGAATTCAATCCCTAGAATTTTATTTTTAAATAATTGTAACAACCCAAATATGGTTGATCAAAACGCATCATTGTTTCCCCCACATTTTAATGTAGCTTTATTAAATGAAATTCCCACATATGATGGTAATCAAGCCACTCTTTCGGAATTTATCAGATCCGCAGAAATCATTGCAACTAAATTTTGTACAGAAAATTTAAACGATTATATCAACCAAGTAATTTTAAATTCGATAAGGAATAAATTAAAAGGTCAAGCGTTAGAAGTAATCACAGGTTACGAGTATGATACTTGGAAAGACTTAAAAAATGTCTTAATTGAAAATTTTGGCGACCAAAGGTCAGAATTGAATCTCTTAATTGATTTAACTAAATTAAAACAGAATAAAGACTCTCCCATAGAATTTTTCAATAAAGTTAGAACTCATTTAGCAATTTATAATTCTAGAGTTTCTCTGAGTCAAGAATCAAAAGATATTATCACTTATAAATTAAAGGCTAACAAAGACTTAGCACTTCGCACTTTTACAAGTGGACTAAATGAAAATTTAGGAAGCTTCGTAAGAAGTAGAAACCCAACTTCACTAGAACAAGCCTTAAGCATAGTAAAAGAAGAAATTGATATCAGATATTCTCAAAATCAAAATAATTTTCAAAGCCAGAAATTAAATAAATCAAATTTAACTTCCAATATTCAAACACAAAATTCATATCAATCTAAATTTAATAACCCAAATTTTATGCAAAGACCATTCCAACAAAATCGAAGTAATTTTAATCAAAATCCCAACTATTTTAAAAATCCAACAAATTTTAATAATCCTAATAATTCTAGAATAACTCAAAATTCAAGCTTTAATGCATTTGCACCAAAACCAAATTTTTCACCAACAAATAAACCAGAACCTATGGACTTTAGCACTATAAAAAGACCAGCTACTCAACAATCAAATTTCCCCAATAAATATCGAGCAAATTCTCAAAACGTTAATAAAAATTTTAATCATTTAAATTATCATCAAGAAAAACCTCCGGATGAATATGAAGACTTAACCGAAGATTTATTTGAAAATGGAGAATTTTCAACTCCAGAAAATTTTAACGAAAACCTTCAGGAATATTCTGACCCTGATAATTCACAAGACTTAGATCACACCCCAGATTATTTCGAATATCCAGATCCAGACGATACTGTAAATTTTTATTAAGAGCCTCGGAAAAGAATATTTTAACTTTTAATATAAATCCAAAATCAAACCTTCCTTATATTATAATTCCCGCCACCGGCGATAAACTTTTAATAGATACAGGTAGCTCACAAACAATAATTTCTCCAGAATTTGTACAGCAACATTTTCCAAATTATATTTATGAAACAGAATTTGAGATAGTTACATCTCATGGAATTTCTCAACATAACTTAATTGCAGATTTACCCATTCCTAATCTTTTTTATAAAAACGGAACACATACGTGTTATTTATTCAATTTTCACCAAGACTATGTAGGACTTATTGGATCCGATTTACTTTCAAAATTATCCGCACGAATAGATTATAAATGGATGCACATTCAAACAGAAAAGACAGTAATACCGTTCTATTATAATCCATCAAAAACTAAACAGGAAATTCAAAAACGTAATGAATGTAATTTTTCCAAATTTAAAAACTCAGATTTTGTCAGAAAACTTGTAGTACCTCCGCGTACAGAATGTTTTGTAAATTTACCAGCAGTAGGAAAGAATGGAACTAAAATAGCTCCAAAACTAAAATTTAATGAAAAATTAATTATGCCTTCAGCATTAGTGAAATTACACAATAATTGGTTTAAAACCAGTGTAATTAATACTTCAAACGAAACACAAGAAATAAATATTTATAATCCATTATTTTTAGAAGACTATGAACCCGATAGCAAAAATCAACCCATCAGACTTAACAACTTTAATATAAAAACTCCAAACACCAAGAGTATTTTAAATAATAATTTAAAAAACAATTTAAGACTAGACCATTTAAACGAAGACGAAAAAACTCTTTTGACTAATTTATGTTTTCAATACAAAGATGTATTTTACTCTCCCGAAATACCTTTATCCGTTACGAATTTGACAAAACACCACATTAGGACTAAAACCAATGCACCTATATTTACGAAAACATACCGTTATCCCCATATTCATCGCGAGGAAGTCAAAAAGCAAATAAAGAAAATGTTAAACGAAGATATTATAGAGCCATCGGAATCACCGTATAATTTTCCTATTTGGGTCGTCCCAAAAAAGTTAGACGCCTCCGGAAAACAAAAATGGCGCATTGTAGTTGACTATCGAAAGTTAAATGAACAAACTATTGAAGATAAATATCCATTGCCCCGTATAGAAACTGTATTAGACAATCTTGGCAGAGCTAAATACTTTACAACTTTGGATCTTGCCTCTGGTTTCCACCAGATAGAAATCGAAAAGAAAGATCGCGAAAAAACCGCTTTTTCAACCGAAGAAGGCCATTTTCAGTTTAAAAGAATGGCTATGGGTTTACGTAACAGTCCTGCATCCTTCCAAAGGATGATAAATACAGCCTTAATTGGACTCACTCCAACACAGTGCCTAGTTTACCTAGACGACATTATAATTTTCGGAAGTTCTCTTCAAGAACACATGCAACGTTTAAAAAATGTATTTCAAAAATGTAGAGATGCTAATGTAAAGATTCAGTTAGATAAATCGGAATTTTTACATAAATCTGTAAAATATTTAGGTCATATAGTTACTTCAGAAGGAATAAAACCAGATCCATCTAAAATATCAGCAATCAAAAATTTCCCAGCACCTAAAACAAGAACCGAGATAAAATCATTCTTAGGACTATTTGGCTATTATAGAAAATTTGTCAAGGACTTTGCCAAAATAACAAAATTTTTAACTGTATGTTTAAAGAAAGAGAATAAAATTGTACACACCCCTGAATTTTTGAAGAACTTTGAGTATTGCAAACAAATTTTAATGAATGAACCAGTACTTCAATATCCTGATTTTGAAAAACCTTTCGAACTGACTACCGATGCATCTAAATTTGCGATAGGCGCGGTATTATCCCAAGATGGTAAACCCACCTGTTATGCCTCCAGAACCCTTAATAATGCAGAACAAAATTATACTACAATTGAACGAGAACTCCTAGCCATAGTTTGGGCAACGAAACAATTTCGTCCATATCTGTATGGAGTAAAATTTAAATTGTATACCGATCATAGACCGCTTGTTTGGCTCAAAAATTTAAAAGAACCAAATTCCAAATTAACTCGTTGGGCACTTAAATTAGAAGAATACGACTTCACCGTAAACTATTTACCAGGCAAATTAAATAAAGTTGCCGACGCTCTATCACGTGTTCAAATTCACCCCATGACTTTAGAAACACCCGATAGACTTCATACACCAACACCAATACAAGGTAACGAAAGTTTAATGGCAAGTAGGGCGAGCACCCCCGACATACAAGACTTTTTTTCAGTACCGACCATCGGACCACCAAAATCAGAAACGCCTAAAGTAAAAGTTATATCCGACATTCAAATAAGACCACCAAATAACGACGATAATAAATCCTATGTCGAAACAATACATTCGCAACAATCGTCTACCCCCGTGATCGATATTGCCGAAAAACCTCTACAACAATTTAAGAATCAAATTGAATTTGTAATTTCTCAGCTACCACGAGATATCGGAATCACTAAATACGACGGAATTACACATTATTCTGTATCCCTAAATAATACAAATAAAATTGACGTATTCAACAGGCTATTAATTGAACATTGTGAACCTAGAACACATTACTATTGTTATTTCCCTAACGACGAACTTTGTTTAGATTTTTCTAATTTTCTGCAAAACATAATTAACGATAACACACCCAAGTTTCATCGATGTATGTCACAAGTGACTTACGTTCTAAATCCACAAGATCGTCAATATCAAATCCAAAATTACCATCTAGGCAAAACCAATCACCGTGGTATCAATGAAACAATCGAACACATAAAAAGAAAATATTATTGGAAATCAATTAATAAAGATGTCACCGATTATATTAATAATTGTCATATTTGTAAAACGCAAAAGTACAATAGAAACCCAATTAAGCAGCCTTTACAGCTTACTCCTACACAAAACCAACCATTTCATACTATACACTTGGATATTTTTCAGATAGGTAAGAGAAGCTATCTAACAATAATAGATTCATTTTCCAAATTCGCCCAAGCATATTATATTAAATCTCGAAATTTAACAGACATCATTGAACAATTACTTAATTATATGTGTACTTTTACTACACCAAATATCATTATAGCTGATGGAGAATTTAACAAAAATATTTTTAAAGACTTTATAGCTTTACATAAAATCCAGTTGCATACGACAACCCCACATCACCATCAATCTAATTCCCCAATTGAACGATTGCATTCGACAATAATTGAACACTATCGACTATTGACGGATGTACCTGAACAAAACAAAATTCAATATTGTATTCTTGCATACAATCATACGATACACTCTAATCTCAATTTAACCCCTTTTGAGATTGTATTTGGTCATACTGAATGTAGAAATCAGTTCGATTTAGACTATACAAAAACATACTATCATGATTATTTATCTGGTCACAAAATCCGCATGAAAAAAATTTACGAAATATTGCAAGGCAAGCAAATTGATACTAAAGAAAAGCGAAATTTAAAATTAAATCCAACTCGGAAAAATAAAACATTTCAATTAAACGAAAAAGTATTTGTTAAAACTAATTCCAGAAGCAAAGACGAACCAAAATTTATAGGACCCTATACAATATCTCAAATTCTCGATCATGACACATATGAATTAGTACCGCATAATGGATCTTCCAATATCAGAAGACACGCAAATGAATTATTACCCTATTCAGCCTTATTACCTTCATCGTCTGTATCTTGATTAAACATTCAATTATACATGACGATATAGTATTGTAAATATTTTAAAATATAATCCAGAACTATATCCTTTATATTTAGGCAATGTAGTTTTTAAACAAAGCAATTAGGACGCTTATTAGAAACATATATTATATCCCTATTTTTATTTGTCATGACGCACTTAGAAACGGTTTAATGAAAATCATATAGCTACTTTATTATTCAAATGTAAAATCAAAACTTTCAGAAAAGAATATCTGGCACCAACCTTTTACATCTCAGTTCAGACTGTCTTGTTTCGTTAAATTAAAAACATATGTTGTTATAGCAAAAAGAACCTCAAATGAAACTGTTAATTTAAAAAATTCTGTCAAACATTGACCGCTTAATAATTCCTGAATCAAACCACATAAATGTTTCAAAGATTGACTTGATACCTCTTGACACCCAGAAATTGGTTGAGGACCGAATTAAGCTTAATAAATATGAAAATTTGCTAAAACCTGTTAATTATATTAAATCTGATAATTTAAGTGTGTCTGCAATTATATTTACTCTGTGTACTATTCTTATGTTAATAATTTTTATATTGTATTTGTATTATAATAAAAACACAATGAAGATTAAACTTATTAGATTTCTAAATAAAGATTTTGAACCAAATAACGTAAATGCATAAGTTTAATTTTCTTTTCTTTTTTTGTAAGTTCAATAGAGGCATATTTGAATACCGCTATTGAACATTTTATCGGCGGACGTGTTATATTATGAATAGACAATGGTCTCCTGTGTAAAACTGCAAGCTTGCAACCTTGAACAATAATAGCTTCTTTATAATGAATTGCAAGTCTGCAACCTTGAACGCACGTGGCTTCCTGTCTCACTCTCCCTTTTAGAGATAACGCTTATCTTAGCTGATTAGGCATAGTATATATACTAGTAGCTTGCACCTCTAAGTTAAGCTCCAGTCAGTCGATAAGTTCCATTGTGTTCGTATCATAGCTAGATGTAAGAAATTGTCCGGCGGCTAGCTGTGTGCTTCCAATGTTATATTTCATTGTAAAATAAAAATAAACGTTTTTTAAAAAGTCGTTTCGGCGGCCTTTTAATAAAACTTAGCAAAGTTATGCAGTCTATGAAATGCGTCTCTTAAGACCACTATACACATATATATTTCATAATGAGCTGTAGGCATTTTATGAAATGTATTTTGTAATTAAAAGTTAGCATTAGCCAATGGGTTTAATGCTGGTGTAGCAAATTTTGTAGGTATGTATGGCAGGCGAACTCAACACCGGCATCAGACAACGATCAATGAACATCACCGGGAACAGGCCAAATCATGTAAGGATGTATATAAGGCACACAATCACAGGCTGCAACTAACCTAAACAAGCTAGAACGGCACACAGCCCAGAGATGAAAATTGGCGATGCCGGTTATTTAACATAGCCTCCAACTTCAAACATAATATACATATTGCCTTCAAACATGCAGTCATTATATAGAATGCTTAGGCATTCTATATAATGACAAAAATGTCGCCGGCATTATGTTTAATATCGATAAACATTAAACAAACGGACTGGTATTTTAGGCAATTTATGAAATTATATAAACTGCCGAGTCATTATGTAAAATGGCTGAATTATACAAGTTGTCTGTAACATATACATATGACAACCGGAAGATCTATGGAGTCAAAATTTTATTTATTACTATGTTTACAAAAGTACTAAAAATAACCTCCATAGCCATACACATCATGAAATTCCTTGTTCGTTCAAGAACAATATTATTAAGACGTTTTAGTGTCTGGTAAAAATCTGATGTAACACATTTCGTACTTATTTTTGTTGTTTAATTATAATCATATAGTTCTTCCTCAATTTGAGATATACAGTTGTACACGGTGCATATAAAATCATGTATATTTTAATAAAGTTGATGTATTGTACTATGTGACGTATTTGAATGTATTATTTTTTTGTAGGTACGTATTAATCTCAAGTATACTTTCATTGCTAGAAAATTGGTAAGTAGAATCTTTTCAACAAGAAAAAATCTATTCCGATTCATACACAACTGGCCCTTGTGGCAACTGTAACCGTACGTTTGCCACAAAAAAATATATTTCCCCAAGCTACGTTAACTTATAGGTCGTGGCAATTCGTACAAAAAACAGCCAAAAGTTTTTATTAGACTTGTTTGAATCAGAATTGTTATGACTGTGTTGAGTTCTTTAACTTATTCAAAAACTTTTGCCAAAAGCCTGTCTGGGTGACGATGCATTTATTTAAATCGACTAATAAATGTATTACATATTATATTACTCCTATCAATTGTTGTATATTTTAAATAATAGTTTAATTAAAAGAAGCCAACTTCAATTTCATAATATTCCCATATTTCTCAACTTCGTGCGGCTGCTACCACCGCGTCCCCAATTTTGAAAATACTTTTAATGTTTACTATCAGAAATAACCCTCCAATGGGCGGCTTACTAAGTAATAAAGAAATTAAAACATCTCCCGCCTAGAACGCGCGTTCATATAATTATTTTAGGATTCATCTATTTTAAGTGATATGCATTTAATCACAGACGTGCTCCTAGCGTGCGAACTCACATACGCACTGGTGTACAACAGCACGTGCGTCGTGTGAGCCGCGTTGGCGTCGTTTAGAGTCGTGTGCACAAATTTAACTCTTTCCCTCGCTCAGTGAACTTGTGGTAAACGGTCTTCAGTCGGCCATATTCTAATCTTAATTAATATCGAGTGATTAAAACGCCGATAAAGGGAAAAAGTGGGAAGTGTTCGCCGATTATCACAAAGAGTGCGGTGTTCACGCTTTTTAACTTAATTTTTTAAAAGTGACACGTGGATAGGCCAGTCATTGTTTTGGCGCGATGAACTGGCGGCCATTTTGATGTGAAGTTAAACGTAAGCCCATTAACAACATTGCAGTTAGGTTGTCTATATTAGAATAGATTTACTATTTATCATATCATAGGTTTAGATGCATTTGGCCACGTTTGGTTTATAATTTTCCATTGTAGAAGAAATTTTTGATATTACCTAAGTAGGTACATGTTGAATAAATTTGTTTGGCGCCATAAATATAATTAAATATAGCATTCATTACTGCTCACAATCTATTGTATAAAGTAAATAAAATTTATACCATAAAAGTTAGTTAAAACACAGCTACTAAGATTATTTCCACAACATTAAATTTAGATTACACAGAATCTGATTCACTGTAAAGGCGTTTTAACGGGGTTTCATTTTTTTGTTGCCAATTCAGAAGTAACATCTACTCCTTTTAGATCAAAATTTACAAAAAATACAGTACTAATTGCAATGAAGGATTGAACTGATCTCTACAATATTTTCAAATCACGGCCTGCATTCTTTAAGAATGCTTTCAACGTTGACACTTGAGTGCCCAAATATTTAAAAGGTTATGAATTCATTACGTCATACCGAGTGGTTATTAAATTAGTTACTTAACGGATGACCAACGTTTACTGTAGCGTCTCTTGCTGGTAAATGTTTTGACGCTTTGTAACATCTGGAGCTGTGTGCTTTTTACTACTAAAATACGTCACTGAACTTTAAAAATAATGTTGCATGTCAGTTGCAGATTAGCAATATTTATAACTCGTGTAAGAATTATCGCATATAAACTGGGTAGCTTTCTGCTTTGTGGGTCAGCGTAATCACGACATGTACCTTGCTTAAGAACAATTTTGAATTTTTATTTTATAATCTAACTAACTACCTACTGCATCTGTAGAGTCGTATTAAACAATTGTTTGACATTATATGATATTTGTCACCGAATATATCAACACATTTCCAAAAAATGTGTAGGAATTATTTAGTATTATTAACGTAAAACACACTAGCCAGTATACTAACGATTAAAGTTTTTATACTTACAACTAACTGTTATATTAGGATATAACTCGCATATACCCGTCGACTTTTGGAAACGAAAAGTTATACAGTGTGTCCCCGGATGGTCCAAACTATACTTGTAAACTTCCATATTTTGGATTTTAGGAAGCACAGCCATTCTTCATAAAAAGTTTTGCTTCATCTAGCAAGTCCGCAGCAAAACTTTTTATAAAGAATGGCTGTTCTTCCTAAAATACAAAATAAGCAAGTTTACAAGTATAGTTAGGTCCATCCGTGGACACTCTTTATCGATACAGTACGCTCAAAAAAGTTTATAACAAGTAGCAAATGTTTTCTTTGTTAACAGCTTTACCAAATATTATTGTGATGCAGATTTATTGCTGCACCCCTACAAACTAAAATAGCACCGCTTAGATTCCCAAAAACTTCCAAAATACAGAGAAGGCAGCAGAAAAATTGAAATTCGTTATAAAGTAAACAACTCTTATTTTTCAAGAGAAAGAAAAAAGTAGGTAATAATTAAATTTTAATAAAAAAAGCAGTTAACAATTTTTGAAAAAATTATAATCTAAAATTTCATAATTTGTTTTAGTTCAAAAATTAAAATGCAAGTTTTTATATTAAATAACTCGCATTTCAGTGTCGTTTTCAGTAGTAAAGTGAAAATTGAAAAAAATATATATCATTTGGGCCCTAACCCTAAATATCATTTCAACAAAAAACATCTGGCAACTAATAATAAGTAAGTCCAAAATAAATGCCCTCAAGCTACAGTTCATATTTTTAAATTGTACTTGTGATGTTCACTATTGGGCAGTGGCCTAATATGATATGTTTGAACGAGAGCAGTGCAAAAAGTCGATTCAAATATTCATAAGTTTTGTTTATTTTTCTACAACAAACTGTCAAAAAAGTTGATATTTGTGTATCACTATTAATGTGCGAAGTTTACTATTTCTTCACAGATCTGAATTTTGTGTTTTGAAAAAAACGCTTTTTTGCAGAACACTTTCGCACGCTTTTGGAAAACATTTTTTTACGCTTTTTTATTTGATTTATTTTAGAAATAAAGCTACACTAATTTTTTATTAAATAATATACAAACACACATTTTATAAAACTATTCATTTTTAAAATGAAAATTAAATGTACAATTAGAACAATTACTAATATTAACACCAGACGATGATGATCTTGCAGCTGCAATAGTTTATTTATTAATTTCGCTCACTTAATACAAACAGAACTATTTCGAGCATATGTCGAGCATCAAGATGTTTTGTGAATATTGACATACTGGACAGTGGTATATGATGAGATTCTTGAATCGACTTGCCACCTTTCCAACATTCAAAATAGGTCACTGTCTTAGATATCAGCATTAACGGATACCCAAAAACAATTAAAAAAATAAAAACCACCTAAAACTCCTCTGTAAAACTAGTTACAACACCGTTGTTCTGGGAGGACTGACTATAACAAGTGTAAAAAATTTGTTCAAACTCTAATTCTGCTTACTTACAATGAAATTAAAAATAGTGTTTTTTTTAATCGGTGACGGTATTCCCACATTTGGATATATTTTTTGTTCTAATCGATTTTTCGTGGTGCTCGAGATGTTCGAAGCCATACTAACTTTGTCCGTAAGTCCGAAGAAGAGTATTTTTCAATATACAAAAATTACTGAAAACATCAATAACAAATGTTGGCGTGTTTGCAAACTGTCTACAGCGTACTGTATACTTTACAAATAAATGTTTAAATTGAACGTTACACTTTGATAAATTGAAAATAAATTCTGTAAATAGCATAGAATTGAAATGACGATGTAATATAAATGTAAAAAAATCTTTAATAAACAGCAGCTATCAAGCTTATTTAGAATAAAAAGTAAAAATTCAATGTTTTCAAAATTAACGAATCTCACTCAAATATAACAGGAAAATATCTATAGTACATTTTTTTTTCTATAATAATTTTCAAGGTCAACTTTCTAGGGGATAAGTTGCATTCCTGCAGGGTCCCTAGTTTTAATAATGTTGGTACATAGATTTTTAGTTCTTTTCTTCCACTAAAAAACTTATGGTCATTTTGACAGATATGTCATAATTTAATATCGCTTGCTTCATTTTTGCATTTAAAATATTTCTTGGTTTTCTTTTTTTATCCGATTTTATTGATGATGGTGATTCCATGTTAAAAAAAGAAATTTGTGAAGAGTTCAAAATAAGAAACTTTGACATTCAAAATTGACACATAACCATAATATTGAAAAAGTTTTACCAACACGAGGTATAAAAATTTCCTAGCGTTTTAATCACATGTCTACCAACATTGTAACACTTTGACAGTTATTATAGAAAAAAAAACGTAGGTACTTTAGTTCATCGTCTAGAAGCGGGTGGAATTAGTTTAAAATTTAGATTAGATCAATGTCAGCTACTACTCGTATAATCAAGGCGGCCAATATAGACCGTCTTGGTATTATACGAATGTCGTAGCTCGTAGCACTTCCACACTGGAAAACTGATTATTTGGTAACTTCATCTACAAGTACTAAATGTTTTGTTAATAAAAACGCCAAGTAGGAGTTTCTCGTCCAAGAATCAAGCATTAAGGCTTGATTTTTTGTTAGCTTTGGTAATATGCCATAAAACATTCAGCTAACTGAAAAACCAAACAAAAATTATGTTTATTTGAAATCGGCATTAAAGTTCCTCGAAATCGTCATTAAAATACGAGAAATCGACATTAAAGTAATCCATTGTTTTACGACATTTTTGTAGGTGGCGTCAACCGACGTTAACATAACCTACAAATGTTGGTTAAAATGTTGTAATTTCACGATTTCTCGATTTCAAATAAAACATAATGTACTTTATTTGCCTTGGCCCTACGGGCCTCGGAAACTAAATCCATATTCGAGTTAAAGTCTAAACTTCAGTGCCTTGGTATACAAACTACTATTATAGTATTACCATTACCGGTAGAATAATTGTTGATAAATTATATATAGAAAACCACATTTCAAACGAAAATTTATTATGCAGTTAATGTATTGTGATGATGAAACACCATTGCTGTTTGGATTTCTCGTCAATAGCTTGTCGAACTAAAAATGACATATTATAGACCAGCGTGCTAAAAGTAAACATTTAATTCTGAATTTACGTATTTTAAACTGGAAGTGAGGTTACAAAGTTATTTTATGACAGATTACTATAGGATTATAACTGTCAAAAATGTAAATCTTTCTTAAATCGATATTTATGCATTAATAACAGTAAATTTAAATGTGTTATTGCACTTGATATGTTATGAAACTCAGCCTACGGCTTCGTTTTATAATTATCATGTCCGGTGCAATTAACAGTTACTTTTAGCACTTTCATAATATAAGTGATTACTTAAAGTTTATCTTTTAACTGAGAGAATTTTCCATGTATAAAAACGGTTTGTAGGACAACCTATGCAGTAATGGCCAACTATAAATAATTATACCTTTGGTATTCAGTATCTGTAATTTTTATGGTTTTCGTAAATTTGTATTTTTTGTGTTAAAAACTTAGAACTGGAATCATTTACTTTTCACTAACGAATGATATCCTGGATACTTTTTATTACAGTAAAAATTGGTTTGCTTTGCTGCACTTCTATGGAAAAATTTAACTTGTGAAATCGAAAAGTTTTGCAAATGGTACAGTCGTGTTCAAAGCATTTGCGCTTTGTGAATATAAATTAATTACACAGAGTTTAAAAAAGTGTTATGTTACAGGAAATGTATGAAACCTAGGAATTGTATACAATTCCTAGGAAATGTATATAATGCCGAGCCAATTTAGGAAATGTGTAAAATAATTGGTCAAAGGTTTTTTAATACATACATTTCCTAGGAAATGTATGTATTTCCTAGGCATTGTATGGAATTCCTAAATGGTACTAGGAAATGTATGAAAATCAACATTATACTGTAGAATTTGTGAATGAATGAAAAATTAAATACAGATGAACTGAAGTTTTCCTTAGCAGTGAGACGATTTTTCAGTGCTACTAACCTAACCTAACCTAACCTAACCTAACCTAACCTACTGACATAACATCCCGAATTTAACACATTTCCGATTCTAGTTTAGGAAATGTACACAATTCCTAGGAAATGTGTATAATAAAATTTATTTCACACATTTCCTGACGATTTTAGGCATTATATACATTTCCTAGGAATTCTACATAATGACGGATTACATACATTTCCGGTAACATATATACAAATATTTTGAAAATATACATCTAGGTCTACCTAGTTAATGATACAGTGTGAGCGTTCGTTGAGCATTAACACAACCACCAATAAACTTGCAACTGTCGCTGTACAACACATTTTTAAACACGACTGAGCTCAGTAGAAAAATTACAATTGCTTCAATACGGAATGAAACATTTTACAAAACTACAGCAGTAACTAAAAAACACCCTATAACATTCTACTTAATTTTAAAGATTTTTATACTTTTAGTTACTTTTTCAGTTATTCTTTTGGAAGCTCTGCTCCTACTAGTAGTAAAAAAATCATGCACACCATACCACCATACGTTTCGAAAGCTTCTCTATTGAACTCTCGCTTATTACATAAATAGCTGATATATACTGCTCCACAAATGAACTGGACCACCCATAAAAATTGCATTTATTACATTACGTCACAATATACAGGGTGTCTCAAAATTGACGCCGGTGCTTCTAGGATTTAATTCGGGGGGGCTAAAAGAAATCGAAAATGAAGAGCAGAAAATTTTCCGATTGTCATTTGTTATCGAGTTATTGATGAAAATGTAAATAATAGCTTCTATCGCCCAGTCGCGTAGCGTAATTCAATAAGGTGGCAATGGCGATGTTAAAAATTTATTAATTCTTCTGTCGTATTAATATGTATTTCCTTCGGTTTTGTGTGCTTACCTGTTGTGAATCATGACGATGTCGTAGCTCGTATTCACGCTTCTGTGGCGTCAACAGACGAAAATATGCTACAGAGTGTTCGTACTTCAATGATAAATCGTACGAATGTTTGCCTTGAAGTAGGGGGCAACCTAACACATTTTGTGACAACAGATGTGTAAAATAACTTGTTTTCAGATATTATTCGTTTTTAATCAAGTTTAAAGTTTATATCTTAATTTTTTGTTTTTAATTGATAACTCGATAACAAAAGACAAACGGAAAATTTTCCACACTTTATTGTCGAGTTCTTTTAGCTCCCTGAATCAAATCCCAGAAGCACGGGTGTCAATTTTGAAACACCTTGTATATATATAATAGTAATTTACGATACAAGTGTGTAAAGCTACTCTTTAGGCACGAGTGGGGTAGAATTAAAACGCGAGTGAGTGAGCGTTTTAAGTCCCACGAGTGATGCTTTACGCATGTGTATCGTACAATATTTTATTTACGATAGAATCTAAAAAATACGGTAAATATAAAAAATATTTTACATGTAAATTAGAATTACTAGCAACCGGCCCTAATTTTGAGTGTTTTAAAAATTTTAAAACACGTTGCTACTAATTACGTGCCGAATTAAATTTTCTAAGCACGGTGCTATTAACGATATAGACTAATGAAAACATGTTATTAAACAGTCGTTTTACAAACTTAAAACTGCCAACTAAAAGGCAATTTTAAACACTGTCGTAGATAAAACTATTTTATAGTATACTCATATTAAGCATACTAATTACTGTCCTCAAATGTCAACTGAAGCATTTACAAAATCATATTAATACAATTAAAAAAAAAATTATAAAAAAACTATTTTTCACAAAAATGAGAGGAAGAAGGAAAAAAGGAAATTAATAGCTTTTTTGAGTCTCCTGCGAACGTTTAAAAATTTTTTTGCAACGATTTGGCATACTTTGTGTGCAATGTGCTATCAACATTTGGGCAAAATTCAAAATTTTAAAAT
The DNA here is from genome assembly GCA_940337035.1 of Agriotes lineatus. NCBI lineage: Eukaryota > Metazoa > Arthropoda > Insecta > Coleoptera > Elateridae > Agriotes > Agriotes lineatus. The sequence continues at coordinate 198,306,909 of OW679194.1, forward strand.
TATAATATTTTATTAATGGACTTAGTTTTCTTTAAACCAAATTATGAAAAGACATGCTTTTTATAGTGACACAACCATGAAAGGTTACCAAAAATGCCATGACTGCCTTTCTGGAAAATATTTTTTTTAAATTGCACCAATATATGCAAATGGGCCAGTTCATTTGTGGAGCAGTATATATTGTCTTTTTAAACAATGTATCTTATTTTAATTAAGCAAACATCCTGAAACGTTCCATACACTATAACAAAATTGACATTTAGAACTTAATTGCTACGTGCTTCACAAGTTATACGTTTGGCATTTCAAAGTATGTAAAGAAACGATGTTCTTTCATATTCTGGTCGTGACATCATGCTTATCGCCAACTAAAACGTAATAAAACGGCAAGTAGGGCACAAAACCAAAAGAATCAATTAGCTTGAGCTGATTTCATAACTGCAGTTTAACTTTCCTGTATTAACATGTAAATTGCCCAATTGTGCTTTGAAACTGTCCTTAATATCATTTAATTAAACCTCACCAAAGGTATCCCGCAAACTATTAATTTACACTGTTGATACTGAAAATTGTTTTTCATTTCTCTGGTTTCTGATGTATAAATAATTGTTGGTTCAGTGGAATTGCGTTCAATTCATATTCTGTTTGTGTCTGGCAATTTTTACTCAGAATAAGGGATCAGTAAACGTTTTCCACAATTATTTTCTTTATTATTTTCATGGTTTATTTTAAATCCTTGTAAACTTTTATTGGTTAAACTCATGGCTTGAAGAAAAATAGCTTAATGTGACAAATGAAACTAAGATTAACTGGTGAAATATTGTATAAGTAAAATGTTGGCCATAATTCTCACCGCCGATAAGATCAATCGTAACTCATTGAACATCTCCAGAAGGTCTTTCATTAGTACTCGAATATTCTTCTTAGAAAATTCTTGCAATTTAAAAATACTTTACAAGTATTTCCGGGAAAAAAAGTTTGGTGATTTAACAAACCAACTGAACGTACTACTGCATTGAAGAATATTTGTTAAAATAGTTATCTAAGCTCTTGTAACGTAAAAAATACGCTACCTTAATCGAACAAATTGCTACAGTATTCCGAAATCGTATTTTGAAAAACGTGATCTCAAGGATAAGATTTTATTATAAGATTTTCTGAGTTCTGCGAATCGGAATCTACATAATGGTTGACGCATTTAAATATATATTTGAGTGAATATAAAAAAAGTTGCTGCTTACACCTACGGCTTTATCATTCATGTTTTGTAAAATGTACACTAGCGTTTTACTTTTATTCAGCAAACGCAGTTAATAGGCACCACTGAGGCCCAGGGCGAACACAATATTCATGGCAACAGTTAAAAGTACAATTACCGTAATTAATTCACAAAGCACGCTTTGTTACTCTACAACTGACAATGCAAATTAAAGTTCTTGCTCAGTGCTCCTTACAAAAAACCCAAGAGGGACGTTCAAGGCAATAGCAAAAACAACCCCTTGCATCTATTATTGGCTGAATGTATACAAAGACACGCTGCAACCTCAGTTGGTTGAGGGACTACCATGTGTTAAATGCAGCTTAATGAGTTGCTGTTGTATTTGATGTCTTCACTAAATGATAAAAACGAAAGATTGTTGCGTGTGTAGTTTGAAGCTGCATGTGGTTATGCGGCTGGTTAGTCTGTCAAAACGTCATATCCTGTTTAGCAATTGTGGAACGGGGGCTTTGATAGATAAGTAGATATGAGCAAATTATACTTAGTAAATTGCTCATGTCGAGCCTCCATTGAAATTAAAAGCGCGCCGTGGTAAAAAATATCGTGAAACGTGCAGCCCTTAAATCCAAGTGCTAAAATGTAAGTGCAAGTTTCAGTTAACGTCTTCAGTGTGAACCTAGGATTCTGACTAGGATAAAGTTGAATAATTAAATACAGTTTCACGTCAATACCATAATGCCCGGGTTTTCCGTGAATCTCTAACAGTGCCTTTGTGCTCTGGGACTGTGGACAAGAACAATGACTCTAATTCCTTAGTATTAAAGACATGCTGGTGCTACTATTGTGCTGCATGATGAAAATTGTGGAGTTTTCCACGGGAAAACCCGTGGCCAATCAGATGCTTCATGGGAGGTATAAAAGGCGCACACAATGTAGGAGGCGAGGTAAGAATAAGAAATAAATTCATTTCTAACAAAGGGTGCAGTGTTCACCCGCAGATACTAACCCTCCTTCTATCACGCCCGCAAGTAATTTATTATTTCCATACATTTTATTAATGTGCAATCACTGCAATTTCAAGTTTTGAATTATTCAGTAACACGTTCTGATTTGGAATTGAAGTATTTTTTAAAGGGATTAAAGTTCGATTTGGAAAGGGGAGAACAAAGTCAATTATTTGGGGATTTGTTCTTAATTTATATTGAAATGTAAGTTATTTCGTCTTCAAGTGAATGTTGTGTTGTAAAAATATCCAATTTTAAAACTTATATCTCTTTCTAACTAACTGAACTAATAGTAATCTCTCCTTTTAAATGTGTCAAGAAAATAAACACAATAATTTAATATGAATGGTAAAAATCTTCAGAAATATTTTTTATTGCAACCTATTGGATTACCTTTGCAATTTTTATAATAAACACTGTTTGTGGCGGATCTAATGCCAAAAGCGGTACAACTAAACAAAAAATTAGTTCATAGAACTTTTCGGAAAAATCAAATCAATTTTGAAAACGGTACAAGAAAAATTGTATAACAAATGACCTTTTCGACGTTCATATTTGTGTATGTAACTAAACTGTTGCCGATATGTTGGTAATTCGTTTACAATATTCTTCCAACTTTATATTTTTTCATCGCTGCAGATCTGGAAACTGAGGCCTTTTTCGATTGCATTATTTCCTGTATCCGTAAAAAGAATATGTTTTCTATAATTCGTTACTTACAAATGTTATTAACTGTTGTAGCTTTAATTTTCAAGGAAAATGTGATTCTCGTATAAAAAAATGTAGTATAAAAAAACTTGCATTTAATATAACAACGTTAATAAATTAAAATTTCATTCAAAATGAAAGAAATTTCAAAAAAAATCCAAATATTCCCTTCTAAATGAACAGATTTAATACGTGCTGGTTATTAATTTTGTTTCTACACACAATTTTCCAACGCTCTATATTGTTGGATAACGAGGATTGGTAAAATTATTTTTTTACGACCGACCAGAAAATATGCAGTTTCTGGAGATTTTTTTTACAAGAAAGTAACGTTTTGCTGGTCAAGTTGGGAATACGGAAATCAGGGATCGGTAATAGGCATTTGGCAGTACTGAAGTGTATTGTTGGTGACACTGTAAGTCTATGTCAAATTTGAGGTTAGCAGGTTAGGTTTTGTGTCAGTTTTGACACAAACTGACGCAAAACCTAACCTATTACCTCGAATATGACATAGACGTACAGTGTCACCAACAATACACTTCAGTACTGCCAAACCTAAAACGAATCGCCGTTGCTATACAGAAAAGTGTTGCTAATGTAGAAAGGTACCACATTTCTAAACGATTTTGATAGTAGAAATGTAGTACATTACCAAATGAAATGCGATAAAATCTTTTGCCGATCCGTGATGCATTCGTTACTATAGGAACAAGTATGTGTTATTGTTTGGATAAGTTAAATAGTTACTATAGTTAATAGATACTAATGTAATTTTTTTTTTAGTTTTCGAAAGTGAATTCGCAAGTTTGAAAGTATGGACTTGGATATCGTAAAAAAAATTGTACGATACATGACCGGAAAGTGTCTACTTGATTCGACCTGCAAAACACTACTTTCCGGTCTTGTAACGTAAATTACTATTACGAACGTATAAACGTACAAAATTTTTGCATACTGTATCGTGTTTTTTAATTGTTTGACGAAAACTACTTTCGTTTCGTTGTTCGAAAATGATCTGGTCGCCTTAATAATATTGTGATACCCAGCAACCGATTGATTTTGTTGACATTGTCATAGAACATTTGTTAAAATTATTTTGAAATTATTGGTTAAAATGCATGCTGCAAAAGTAATTTCTGTCCGGTAAAAAATTAAAGGCATTGTGTTCCAATACCGTAATATCTTTTTCTGCTGGCTTGTTATAATGATAAGTTGATAACATTATGAGCGTCAGTTTGAATGTCATACTGACATACTTTATGGGACCGAGTACTGTAATGAAATCATTAGAGTCCTGAGAATTATACTGAAATCTGATTATAGTCCTTAGTACTATAATGAAATCTCATTCTGGCACTCAGTGATATAATGAAATCATTATAGTACTCAGTATCAAAATAAAATCAGAACAAAATAATTAAAAAAAAATTAACGTTGTTGTTCCAGTAAAAGGGAAGAAACTACATTTCCAGCTGTGTCTTCTCTATGAGAAGGCAAACCACACTCGCTGTTACCGTTTTAAAATTTCTTGTACATTTTTATCTTCAATTTAATCATTTTTGCGAGCAGATAAAATTTTTTATACGATTCGTAACTACTCATGGCACACGTCGCGGTATCAGACTCGATTGACGCCTCGTCTGATAATTGATATGAAAATCGTACGACACTCATTAATGACCAATAGAAAAATTAGTTCACGAGCCGTAACCCAGACAACAACAAAATTTCTTGGAAATTTTTTGTAGGTAGACATTACTTCTTTTTAGGGTTTGTGTCGTTACGATTTTCTTACCGAATCTGCATTCGAGCATTAATTCATATCCGGAAATTATTTTTCGTGCATTCCAACAACTTCCTAATTTGCCCTCGCGTCCCGCTCGGGCAAATTAATACAACGTTGTTGGAACACATTCAAAAAAATTTCCGGAAAGAATTAATGCTCTTGTGAGATTATATGTGAATATATTTCACTTTATTAATCGTCTCGTCCTTTCAATTTGGAATTTATACTATACGTCTATGTTTGTCTTGCCAGATCGTTTTTCTCTAAATAAAAAGGAGCAGACAGGAGGCGAAACTGATTTTTCATGAGTCGGACAGTTCGTGCTTTTATTAACCATCTTTATAGTAAAAACTCCAATATGAACATTATAATTTACTTTCAAAACAATAGTGACGCTGCCAATTTCAGCTACCCCAGAAAGTAAAGTTTTTATAGGATTGCTGAAAGCGCTTGACCTTTACCCTTTATCTACAACCAATTCTCCCAAAATCCCTTTTATTTTGTTTGCCGCGATCAATAATCCTTTTAGATTCCGTAAAATCTGTTGCTGTTCATATACTTATAAGCAAAAGGGCGGCCGATTCTGTTAATAAAAAAATCATTCTGAATTCCGGAAGGTGAACACAGGGGCACAAAAGGTCTAATCTCTTTAAAAGCGTCGTTTGCATTTGTTCATGGCCGCTCGTTTAACGTTTCTTTGTTTAAACAACTCTTTCGTGCTGATAATAAAATTTATACCCAAGGAGACTGTTCTCGGCGTTATGAAAACAGTTTGTTAGATAAGGGCTTTCGCGAACGCCTGCACATCAGGCAACCCATTTAATCCGGCTGGCAGTTGGCAGCGTCCTGGGAGACGGCACCTCTTTCTTAAATTTACTCGATTCTCTCTCGACGTCGCTCTACAACTACTTTACGTTCTCTTGCCTCTTGCAAAAGCAGTATAATGTCCACGCTTGAAGTTTATTAAACTTGAGCAGTTTCCCAACAAAAATGCCAAGCGTACCCAATAGAGTCTTCAGAGTATTAATGCACGATATAGTAACTCGTCGGTGTCACAAAAAGAACTCGGCTAGATACAACCAGTCAACTTCTCTCAATTTTAAAAAGAATCAGTGGCTAATGATATCGACCTTGATTTGAAGACGGTTTAAAAATTTGGACGGATTTTATCAGTTCACAAAGTTAATTTCAAAATCAATTTTGCTGAGTTGGTATATGATACTTCTGATCGTGGTTAATGGATTTTTTAATTGAAATATATATTTAAATTTGCCAAAGTGATATTTTTAGATAAATTCAACTAGCTACAGAATTTTTATAAATATACTGTCTCTTGGCATTTTTACATTTTGATAAATAAACTGTTGTTTTGTATTGATATTTTTAAATTGCCCACTTTTTTCTGCTTCTTAATATAAATGTGTTACAATTATCATGTGTAGTAACTTTGTGGTTAAAACAGGCTACTGGCCTATAATAAGAAGAAGAAGAATAACTAGATAAAGGAGTACATGCAAACTGCATATTCTATAATTTAGGGATATATCTTAGGCTACGATTAAAAATGTGCAAGCATTGAAACGTTTACAATTAATCGACATTAATAAATAAATTAATACATATTTAAGCATTTCTTGCATATTTTGTGTACATTGTAGCATACATCTATAATGTTTTGGTGAATATTGCCTAGAACTTCAGATTCGAAACGTAAAAAATAACGTAAAAGTGGTATTTTCTTCGACGAAAACAAGTACTACGTAAATAATTATTTTCTTGGAAAAAGTGACCAGCAGGTGTCTAATAAATTTGAATTACATACATACTTAAAATGACAAACTTTTGCTTTCGATATGGATTACGCTAACGCAATTTGAAAAGCTAGGAATGACTAGAAATATTTGGCATTAATTAACAGTTTTGAGAATGCATGCAAAAATGTAAAAGGAAACGTAAGAAGTGCTAAAATTCAAAAAAAAAATTAATTCAGTAATGAGGAAAACCCCTGGTTTTACTATATTAAATAATACAAGCCACGTTGTGCTCGGTTAATTTGTTGAGGAGCTTGATGTAGCTCCTAATATTATTGCACAATTTGTAAGTGCTCCTTGTACATTTGTAGATGTTGAAAGATCGTTTTCACTATTTATGTATAAGTTTTCTTACAAAAAACATATTTTTTCTTGAAAACTTTGGAAAGTATTTACTTGTAAAGCCTGTATGACACGACGCTAAATTTTATGCAAAATGTAGGTACTTGTACATTTTCATAAAAATATTAAGCACCGTTGCATACAGAAAATTGGCTGCTAAATTTTACGCTGAATTTTCATGTAAATTATTTAGAAATTGTTCTAAATTTCCTGGTAAATATGCGACTAAACTGCAGCGCATGACGCGGAATGTCAACATAAACATAACCTGCATCATATTAGCATTGTTTAACCACGTGTTTAATGTTGGCGCTCCTACCTAAGATACATTTAAGGGTCTCTAACATAAATGCCTTAACCCAACCTCAGAAAATAGCTAACAAACGACAAATAGCTAACAAACGACAAATAACATGAAAACAAACGCATACTTCTACCAATACCCTATAGAGGGTACTGTTTCCACTTAAATTATTTGCGACTACGCTTGTGCGCATGCTAAATTTAACATCAAATTTAGCACACGTTAGAAACAGGAAATTTTGACTTTGAAAAAAAAATTATCAGTGAATTAATTTGAAAATTTACAAGTAAATTTTACACAAAATTTAGCGTCTTGTCGTACAGGCTTAAGATGATAAATTTATGAATTTTGTTTGTATTGCCTGTTCTTTATTGAAATAGTTGCTTAATTCTGATGTCAATCATTGTAAGAAGCATTAAAATAAGTAAACTAAAACATTAAATACGTATTCTTTTACTTTTAAATTTTATTATAGGTTTTTTTAAAATTTTATACCGCAATCCGCCAATAGTCGTTAGGCCAATTATAGGCGTCACTGTACATTTTATGGGTACTTCCAACCTCACTAACGACTGTCATGATGTTATTATGACAACCGGGACCAACTTTTTTCCGTGGCAGCCGACCGTTGAGGATTAATAGATCATTAATTAAAATGTTTTTAAATTCTGCATAAAGTAAGTACGATGGCATATGCACATGCACTTTTCTAACATTTTCTGCATATTTTATAATATAGGGTGCATATACAGGGTGCCCAACTTAAATGTACGCAGCTTTAAGCAGGTGAGTATGCAACACATATTACATTTCAATGGCGATTGTAATGTGTGTTGCATACTCACCTGCTTAAAGCTGCGTACATTTAAGTTGGCACCCTGTATATGCGCATATTTTGGTAATAACGGTCTGCATATATTCCGTTCTCTAATTATAACCTTCGAACGTTTAAGCCTTACTTCGCTGGTAATATGCTAATTCATTTATGAGATGTTAATAAAAGTGGGATAGATCACAATCCAGCTTTGAATGCTATGAAAAAATCAGATCGTCAAAACCTAATAAAATAAAACTTGAAACACTATGAGAGGCAGACACTATTGGTTTCAAAATAACGGGTCCAATCTAAACAAACGTAACTTATCGTCGAGGTCCTCCTTCACAATCCTAATCTTAAAAACACGAACATATATAAATAAGGTTAAATACCAAATGTAGAACAATAAATAATCAAACGCAAATTTGCGTTTCAACACAAAGGACCTATCACAAGCAATTAAATACAACCACATACAAATACTTTACATTAATATTATACAAGTAACGCCAGGTTGGTTGTATTCAGATCAATAGAAGATTCAAATTATTAATATAAACTATTACAAAAAATCCAATGTACAAATAGTATACGAGAATCATGCAAACAAAAGGATTTAATTAGATAAGAGCGCTCGGAATCGATTCAGTGAAGTGCAGAAAAGTCTAACTGAAATCACCATTAGCTAGCACTAAAAAAAAACTATTAATGAGATGATTCGTGTATCGCGTGACAGTCGTCGACAGAGCCTACCTCAAACATTTATAAATAAGGTAATGTTTATCACATTAAATAAAATCTGCGTACAATCGCCGGGTGGTGCGTAAATCAGTGAAATTTGCCATTTACTATTCTTGGTAAATGATAAATTTAGAATAAATCTGGCAGAAGCAACTGAAAATGGTAAACAACTGACGATTGATTACTAGTTACAAAATTCGAATGAATTTAAAATAAAAAGTAACCTCCATAAAGAACGTGATTCGGCAAGTTTCTAACGCAGCAGAAACATAAAGGGTACAAAAAAAGTTAGATATAATACGCCTGACCTGCAAATCGTCAACCCCATGCGTCGCAGAAGTCACAATCGATGCATGCGATGTGCCCCTCAACGGATAGTGGACACCATTATACGGATTTTTTACCCTTCAAAAACTATAGAGCCCTCAAGAATAGCGTGAAAAATATCAGCGTTACTTAAACATGAGAGAAGGAAAGAGAGGCATGAAAACAAATTCGACTAAACGTCAGACCAAGCTGAGCTAAAGATACAGCGCATAACTTCGCTTCGAGCGGCCAACAGGTATTTACTTCCAAATATTACCAAATCCTGGTTCAAAGAGGCGAGTGCAGTAATGCGCCAAATCAATAGAACCAAATCTGTACCAGATTATGGGCGATTTTTCGGGATAAAACCACTTCCTAAGCATCATCAAATGGAGAAAGGAAAAATACACCTTTCAGCATCTGAAGTAAATTTCAGACTCAAAAAGTTACACAACTGGAAACCAAAATATTACTGTACACTAAAATTGAATGCAAAAAATTAAAAAAAAAGAATCCCAATTGCGAATCCCAACAATTACCAAAAACTACATAGGCAACTTGGTACACACGACGTTTAAAGTGGCGGAACGTAAAATATAAAAATCACCGAGAAGTACATAGGCCCACTCGGCCACTGATTACATACATTTTTTCCACATGTTTATTAATTGAGTATTTACAATCTGTTATAGCATAACATTCAGTAAATAGTTTGGCAAATAATACATAACATGAGGAAGTAATATCCAATGATAGTACTTCGCGATTCTGCAGCAAGTAAGGGTTAGTTGAAAACAGAATCTAATTAAGCTTCATACTTAAACTATAATTAAACCTAATCTAATTAAATCTTTCGGGCAGGTCCAACGGGTCATATCTTTGAAGTCGAGGGATATGTTGTCTGTCTAGTAACGCCACAGCTAAGTCATTAGGAAGCGCACTACGTTTCACTTGATATTTTTCACTAGCACTTTGGTTTTCCTGCTTGATTGTAGGTATCAGGATATCCGGTTGTAGTAGCCAGTTAGCAACATACCAAAGAGCATTTGCGATGATCCTGATTGTTTTGTTCTGATTTCTGATATCGTTGAAGTATTATAGGTTTGAATTACTGGCAGTTCCCCAAATCTGGATGCCATAAGTCCAGATCGGTTTCAAGATGGTCTTATAGAGTAAAACTTTGTTTCCAAGGATAACTGAGACTTTCTTCCGAGCATCCAATAAATGTTTCTTAGCTTTAATCCAAGTTGCACCCGCTTTTTCATGATGTGGGTCTTCCAAGTAAGACGTCGATCTAAGTGAATTCCCAAGTATTTTACGTTGTCTTGTTGCGGAAGCAAGATATTATTTAATGTTACCGGAGAGCAGGTTTCTTTCCAGAGAGTAAAAGTTACCTGAGTGAATTTTGGTTCTTTCAGACGTATACGCCATAATTTCAACCAGGTCTCTATTTTGTTGATGTTTCTTTGGAGTATCAATGATGCTCTTTGAGGATCAGTATGGGATGCCAACACTGCGGTGTCGTTGACATAAATAGCTACTAGCGTCTGTGGAGTGGTTGGTAGATCCGCTGTGAAGAGTAGATATAGGATTGGTCCTAGAATACTTCCCTGCGGTACGCCTGCTTGTATTGGGTGAAGATTCGATTGCGCATCTTTGAATTTTACTTGAAAACTTCTTTCCGATAGGTAGGACTTAAGTAATTTGTAACAAGGCAATGGGAAGACCTTCTTGATCTTGTACTGTAGTCCAGTGTGCCATACCGTATCAAACGTCGGGCTGTCCAAAAACACAGACGAGCAGTATCTTTTGAGGTGCAGATCGTGAGTTACTTTAGTTACAACTCTATGAACTTGCTCAATTGTGCCATGACCTTCTCGAAATCCAAATTGGTGTTTGGGTACGAGGATTTGTTGTTCAAGAATTAGCTTTAGTTTTTTCAGAAATATCTTTTCAAAAATTTTTGATAAGACAGGCAGTAAACTGATCGGTCGATATGAGGTAACTTCTTCGGGGTTTTTGTCTGGTTTAGGTACCATTACTATATGTGCCATCTTCCACTGGTCCGGGAATATACGTAATATGAACGCTGCATTGATTATGTAGGTTATTAGCTGTATTGCCTTTTGTGGTAACTCCTTCTATTACATACATAACGACATTTAAAGTCGCCGGATGTGCTATAAAGCTGGAGTAAAACTATTTTTAAACCGTTACAGTGTTTACAGGAAGAATAACATAACCAATATTTGCTAACTATAGCTAGTTATTAGATTTCTGAAAGGTCGTACAAAGAAAATCGTTTACGAGCTTATTATAAAATTTTGCATAACGTCTCACAATTCCTTTAAATAAATAAGTTTTATGAATAGATAATAGAATTATTTTTTTTCAGAACAGAGCGTAAGTTGTTTTCGTTAGGCACAGAATGATTACAGAAATATAGTCAATATAACAGCAATTAATGGGAAAATAAGTAAGGTTTTATTTGCGATTTATGAGATACTACTGTGGTTTTTCATTAAAAGGTCACAACCTGTTACACTTTACAATTAGCTCTATTTAATATTTTTCATAATACCTACATCCTGTTGTATATCAGTACTGTCTGGTTGGTGGAAATAGCACCCATAACAGCCACATCGCCGTTATAACTGTTGCTGCACTACCGATTTACGTGCATTGTTTTAATTTATTGGAAAACGAATTTGAAACATTTGTTGCTACACTACCTAATTACGTGCGGGACTCAGGTTACTAGTAAGTTCTATTTATATTATTTTTCTACGACTCCTGCTAAAAGTAGATCTTTTGCCAATAGCTTATCGAACTAAAAATTACATATTATAGATCAGCATGCTAAAAGTAAAATCAGCTGTTTACTATTAGCGCACGTGCTGAAAGTAAACAGGTGATTTTGAATTTACGTATTTTAAAATAAAAGTGAGATTTTATTCTAGTTGCTTCTTTAGAGATAGTGTTTTTTCTACTCACTGTATAGGAACAAAACTGTCAGTTTCCAACCAGCGGGAGCCAATATTTGTGAACTCCCGGCGAGAGCTAATATTTTTTACCTCCCGCCTTTGTATTTATGTCACCATGGATAGCACACTAAAGCTTTACAACGTTATGCTGATTCGGAAAATAAACAACAGGGCACTACAGAATTATAGAGTCACTATAATGATTTCCTAAAGCAAACTTTTTGAAATTTTGAGCTAAATAACATGTATTCGAAGAAAAAATCATATATTTATCACTGGAGCAAAGGTTCATTTCCTCCCTTGTGTGTTTAATACCCTCTGCTACGCGTTGGGCATTAAATTCACACGCAAAAAGAAATGAATACCTTTGCTCCCTAGATATATAAATAGCTATTATTAAAATCACATACCTTAAAATTGGCCGCTTTTAGTAGATTGCGAAAACAATATACGGCCGCTATTACATATAACTGACTCGAATAATTTATTAGTCTCAGCCTAAGCGGCCTCGGCCACAAAATATATCCACGTACGTTATATGCTCAATATCGGCCTAATACCGTTAAATACTATTACATTGCTTATCATTTTCGGACATAAAATTGTATTCTTGAAACAGAAACTATAGTTGACCATGGCATTCTAAGTGCCTTAGAACAGGCCGAGAAAAGGTTAGAAAAGCGAGGCCCGACATGCTAAGTTGTTCTATTTTTTGCAACCTTTTCCAACAAGGCACTTAACGATGGAGTGTTGTATAACATTTTTTGCGCTATCAACTAATAAAAATAAAAATACGGTCAAATACTGCAAATATTGTTTGCCTAAATAAAGTGGACGATTGTTGTTTCTATAGTAACCATATACAAAACAATTTTATATAACAGTCCTAGGACGGTTATATTCATAACGGGCCTGTTACTTTGTTTTTGTCATACCAACCGACAAGGATTCGGTAAGCTGACTTTTCAGTCACAAATAACAAACCCGAAAACCAGTAGAAGTTGGTAGCGTCAAAATAGTATATTACGTTACAAGAACGGTAAGTGCCTTAGAACAGGCTGAGAAAAACGAGGCCTTTTTCTTTAATTTCCATAACGACTTCCATTGCCCCCCCCCCCCCCCCCCGGAACCGCTCAAGCATTACTTCAGGGGGCGCGGGCGTCACTTAAACCTACACCTTAATTTAGTGAAAATCCAGACTGCCCATGCCAGGAGTTGAACTCTCAACCGGCTCGAGCGCTCCAAGATTTTCACTGTGACATCGGCTGCAACAGCGATCGCCGCTTGCCTGCCGAGGTCCCAGCAGAACGACTAGAACGAGGCTTAAAGGGCTGAGTTTTGCTATTTTTTGAGGACTGTTCCAGTAAAGCACTTAATGATTGAGTCTCGTAAAGCATTTTTTGCGCTATCAACCATTAATAAAAATTCAAATTTCGTTGGATATGACAAATATTGTTTGCCTAAATAAAGGGGGTGATTGTTGTTTCTATAGTAGGTAACTAAAAACAATACAATGTTCTATAACAGTCTAGGACCGTTATATCCACAACGGGTTTGTTATTTTGTTGCCACAGTAACTAACAAAGATACGTGAAGTTAAGCTTATCGTCAGAGATAACGAACCCGAAAACAAGTAAAATAGGTTGGTAGCGCAAGAATAATATACCTAACATAATTAATCTAATTTACAAGTTTTTAAATTAATTTAATTATTTGTAAAAGTCCAACTCTTAAAACAAATGTTCTATTTAACTGACCGCTATAGTTTCTAAGTTTACCAGTGGCGTATTAACCATACTTGCCGCCGGAAACCCTATAAATTTTGCGCCCATATTTTACTTAAAACTATTAGAAAAATCCAGATATATTTGCTTTATTATTTTTGTTGCAAATTCCAGTAGATATGCCGATGACTTACATTAAATAATAGTTGAACACATAATACTGGAAAGAGTGGCAGAGTACATACACTTGGGGCAGTATCAAGCCAAAAGGAGAACCAAACTACAGAAATCACACAAAGAAGCTAGTTAGAATGGATGGCTTTTTTGAACAATAAAAAATATCCACACGACTTGAGCACAAACACGGACCTTCACGCAATCTAATCTAGACAAAGTACATAAAACCCAACGTAAAATGGAGCGTAGAATGCTGGAAATACCTCTTAGAAACCATAAGAGAAAGAAGCAGATCGCCGCAATACAACAAACAGCCAAACTTAAATCAAAATGGGCAGGTCACAACGACAGACACCAGAACGGCAGGTGGAATCATGAAATTCAAAGATGGAGATCATACATCCAGACCTGGATTGGATGACAAAGGGTTAATGATGTCAGGGTGGGCAAATGTTGATGTTTTCATAGTGAATCTCAAAAACTGCAGTAGATGTAAAGAAATGAACCCCCATCTTCGAGAAACTTCGACAAAATCTTAATGGAGAAAACCAAAATTGGCTATCGTCCTTGGTTTTCCATTTATTGTTTTATGGCTTAGTTACGAAAATAAAAAAAGCAATGTCTATATTATTCAGGCCTCTTTTTATAAGAATACAGTATCGTAGTTAATTTTTCAAAACAAAATTCGAAATTAAAAAGTTATACCATAAATTTGTACTTTTTTATATGAAACTCATAGTTGGTTGTGGCATCATATGGCAGATATTTTTTCCTATCTCAGTGATATATATCATGCGGGTTCGATTTATTCATTTTCACTACCTACATTATAACAAAGTTCACAATTTTCAAAGTAGCATTTAATACATATTTCATCGTTTTCTGGTGGCAGTCTTGTGCTATTTACAATATACCGATTAAACAAGGTACATATCTGCAATTAAGTTCTTACAATACCGATAGGTTAATTGACAAAATTAATTACGTTTGATTGATTATTGCTTAGAATATTTTACAGGGTGATTCATAAGTCTGGTCAATAAATTTAAGGGTAGTTAGAACATTGTACTGGATATTGAAATTATGCTAAAGCCTTTCCCAACTAAATGGTATTCATTGCATTTCCGCATGTGTTGTTTGACACAGTTTTCAAGTCCAATCTGGAACAATACATTCCAAAGGGCTCTCTTATTTCGTCACCAACCAGATGGAAGTATATTACAGCATGAAACAGAACAACTTTGTATAATAAACTATACGTGAAAAGTTAATAATAATCCCACAAAAAAATTAAACGTTTAAATTGCTTAAACTAGTTGACGGAAAAATGCAGAAGCAAAAAACAGTTGCTTGGGTATTTCAATCACAGATGATGCAAAGATTTACCTAATAAAGGTATTTGTGTTAGTCAGTGGTTCTCAAAACTTTGGGCAAGACTTTAATGCCATTCTTTTATCATAAGCGATTAACTTTTAGTGCAATATACTTCTGTCCGGTCCGTAGACACCCATTTAATTTAATGACCATACTTGAAGTACCCGAACTTTTTACTTATGAATCACCCTGTATATAATGCTATATATTATAATGTATATCACTTGAATGGGAAAAAAGTTACTCTCTTATGATGTCACAGCCAACTATGAGTTTCATATAAAAAAATACAGTTTTAAGATATAACAAGAATTTCGATTTTTCAATTTGACTACGGGGCTTCTCAGACTTCTGCTATAATACGCCACTGAAGTTTACGAGGTGCACCATGAAGAAATTCACCTCCTTGACCTCCCCTATAAACATGCTAAACTGCCACTAAATTTTGTCAAAATACTTTTTTTCCGGAGATTTGTGTTTATTCATTGCCTCCTACACTTACAAGCCATGCTGTTAGACTCGGCAACGTTGCATCGCTGGTAGTTAGTGGTCCTAAATTACAGTACTCCAATTTGAAATGTTGCTTTAAATAGAGCACAGTTTTACTCTTTATCATATGTTACTCTGTAATTGACTAAAGATAGCTTCTGTAATTGTGACAAATTTATTTACATACTCAAGTAATACAAACATGGAAGAGTATATTTATAAAAATAACTTAACCTATGTAACCCACGGATAAAAGAAAATTTCTGTAACACCTAATTATTTTGAAGTTTGTAATTTTCTGTACACCACTACTGATTGAGAGTACATATACATATATGCAAAAACTGTAGTGGTGCTACTGCAAATAATTTTATTTGCACATAATAAACTTATCTGCTCGGTTACATCGAAATTTGTGTGACGTAATTGTTCCATAATGTTCGAAAAAACTGCTGATGTCATCATTTAAAACCACTTTCATTTTTTGTGCATGTCTTTCCAATATTTGTTTCCTTCTACATTCAGGATTTGTCCTTTCTTGAGACGCTTTTGACGACAAATATGCTGGTAAATATGCTTGGAAATGCGCTTGGAACAGCATTTTCCTACTCTTTTTTCTAAAGCTTTCAAATGTCTTTTCCATTAAAATGTATTTCACACACGACAGCACTTTTTGTTGGGGTCCAATATTCTCGTGGTAGGTATTGCACGAGCCATGCTTTCTTTCGGATCTCGTCCATTGAAAAAGAAAATGTTGTTATAGTTTACATACCATTTTCTTTTAAGGTCCTGTCGTAGTTCGTACACAGCGTCTTTGTGGCATTCTAAATATGAATTAAAAGTTACAAGAAATGCCCTAAAAATGAGGTTAGATTGTTGCCTCGGTTACCTTTCAGTGAAATACTTAATAAAAACCCATAAATGCTAGCAGCAGTTTTACATTCACTTATCACGAACAGTAGAGTAATATAAAAAAAATGTATTTCTTCAAACTTATAGCAGTTCAACTTATTAATATTTAATCACACCCCGCATTTGAAAGGACATTTAAAAGTAAACAATACAAAAATTGGCCTACCAGCAGCGTTGCCAAATTTCCAACAGCATGGCTTGTAAGTGTAGGAGGCAGTGGTTTATTTCAAGTGTTTTGCTGGTAGTACCGCCATTTTTAACAGCAACATTTCTGAAGAATTTTAAACCCTTGGTAAAATTTTGCATATTATTCAAAATAATTAGTTGCATTACAAAAATCTTTTACCAAGCTTCACTTGCAGTAAAAAATATAATTATAATCAAATGGAAGAATATAAAAGTGGAATTAGAGATTCTCAGTCATAACGATAAATGAAAAATGATAAATAGTTACATACAGCGTAGTTACAAACAGCAGACTTTTTCCACCAAAAACACATTTACAGTTTTCGCAATCATAATTAAGGAAGAACATGCTAACATATCATTGGAAGCCTACCCGCTACCCTATATTATAACAGTTTCAAGATTTAGTTCTATGGTGATATACCCAGAGATTCTCCACGTTTTCATTTTCATACGTTAATTGGGCTGCCTATCAGTTACTCCTGCTTTGGATTATAAGCATGAGTTGGTCTTTCATTTTCAATGCTGTAAAGTATAAATATTCTGCATAATAGAAAATCGATATATTATCTCTGATATAGATTATCGATTAATTAGGTTTAAACAATGATTCATCACAAAGTATTGAGACATTTACCAAATGAAACAACCTGTAATGAGAAATCTACAAAAAGCTAAAATGCATCTGAAACTGTATTTCTATCTACTAAACTGCAAAAAAAGTGTTAAAATATTATTCAATACTTTATTATTCAATAAACAAAAACCGTTGATGTATGTATATATAATCTGTAACCTCATTTACCTTGCGGTGTAGAGGCTGGTGCTTTATGCGCTGGCATCTGGTGGTACAATGCTCAACTTGCCCCGGATTCGGGATACAGAGATTATTCAATACTTTATTATTCAATAAACAAAAACCGTTGATTGTTATTTAAAATGTTATATTCAGATTTTGGCTCTATGTGACAATAACTTTAAAATATTAAGTTTACAGTGCCATTAACTATTGTTCCAAACTGTATACGAACAACGGCTGTGTAATTATATAAGGTGTGTGTTAACCTGCACGAATTCCTAGAATGAGAAAATTTAATTACTGACTGAATGAACAGAACCCTGCCTCATACCGACTAAGCTTAGGTAATAATTAGGAGAGATTTAACCCCTGTTACAGAATATAGGAGTTAATTATATTTGAGCTTAAACAAAATGCTATCTACCTCAATGCTACCATAGTGAGCATTGCTTAGCAATACTTAAAAGATACTTAAATATACTTAAAAATACTTAACTTAAATACTTAAATACTTATAACTACTAAAGAGTTAAGTAACGGATTTGACTGCTATTTTCCATAAGTTTTGGAATTATAAACAGAGAACAATGTAAATTAAACAGAGTCAAAAGATGTGTTCAAGTTGTTCCAGAGAAATTAACAGCTTGTATGGCAGAACACGCTGCTATGAATCTGTTCTTGGAGTTTCCATATAATCACAACTGTAGAGCTAACCCTCGAATCATTTGTAAGTGCCTGGAGTTAATCTAAATCTAAGACTGTTTTCAAGTAGCTACATTATCTCCAAGCATTCTCCTTTAACATACCGCCCTAATCTGGCGGGAAATTAGTTGCCTTTATAAAATGTTAGGTAGGTACAAAGCCCACTCAGATGTTTAAATTTAATTTGTAAAGCGAAATACTTAAGAATATGCGAGACGAGGGCCATTATTTAAAATATAATATTCTGTAAAAACAATTTTTTAATGAACAGTTGTTCCATACTTGTACGTATGGTTACAGTTTTGTGTTAAAATTGAGTTCGGCTAATGTAATTCAAAGATGTGGTAATTTGCATGTGTTAAGTAGTCAGACTTTAGAAGATTAAATCCGATTAAAAGTAATTTATAACGTGTCTGATATGGTTCAAAAGTTACCAAACAAAATAGGACTTAATATCAGAATAGACCTTTGTGACTTTCCGTTAAGGCATTTTTAATAAAATATAATATCCACTTCGACGATAGCACACGCATAATACTATTATACTGCTATATTAAATTTGAAGATTTCATCAGCCATGTAGCCCCATAATTTTTATCGGTATTTGTCCATAAATAATGGGCAACCCCAGTATTTTTATTCAATAGCTACAGGATATATTAGAAATAAAAAATGCGGCCAAGATATAATGAAATATAAGATATTTATAGTTTAGAAAAACGCGAAGAATGCATCTATATTTCTTAAACGACGAATTATACTAAAGCGAGATAAAGCAAAACTAGTTTATTTAATGTTGACTTCAGATTTCACGGAATACCATTTGATCATGCAAACTTTAAATCTAGACGTCTAAACATTCAGGTGCTGTCATATCCTGCATTACAATTATTACACAGGGTGTGCATATTTAATATGAATTTAGCATGGTAAAATCTACTGGCTAAAAATAAAATTACGTTTTTAAAACAACCCAGGCTGAGCTGGGGATTCAATAATTAATAATATAAAATGTTAATTACTCTTTTAGATTTTTTATTATTCTAGTCGACGATTTATCAATACCGTTTGCAGAGAATTCAAATGATAGGTTATGTCGTTCTCGAATTAGCGTGTTTAGAGCTTTGAATAAATTTATTCAAAGGTTTAGAGCATCGATAATGACATACATTACAAGAAGTCCAAGAAACAGTAAAATAGAATTTATTTAATATATTTATTACATTATTTTTAAGTAACGTAAGATACTTTTTCGAGTGCGTTTTCGTGATGATTTATATTAAGAAAAAAAGTTGGTCTCGCCAAGAAATCAGTGCGAGACGAGAAAGATATTAGTACATTATATCTTATATTAGACGAGATATAGCATAAGACCTGAAAATAAATAGAAGCCGTTTCTCCCTTCCATTCCTGCAATTCGAGAAGATAGCTTTATTTTGAATAAATATTTAATTTTGTTATATTATTTTACCAATTAGAAATCTTTAAAAAACAACAAAATTTCAATTCTAAAATTAAGTCTTGGTATGTGAAATTTTGAAAAATATTTAAAAAATTGAAAAATTAAATTTTTGCAAAAGTTAAAGAAAAATAGGTGTTTTCTAGCCTTGAGATTGTTTATTCAGTTAAAACTAACACACCCTAAAAAATCTCATTAAAATCTTACTTAACTTTCAAAAAATTGCACTTTTTGGATTTTGACAATTTCGAGAAACACAATTTTCTAAATAAGTAAAAATCCCTCAGTATATATGATAGGGGCCAAATAGGTTTTTAAATAAGCACAAATAATTATCGTATTTTTTTTATATGTTAATTCTTGGTCACTATCACTTTCAAAGTAATCATCGTCACTTGAATCGTCTTGTAAATTATCACTATTGGAGGAATATCGTCGATTACAATTTCCCTTTCCAAGCAAGTTTCAATTAGTTTAGAGGTATATTCGGTACATTTTCGCCAATCATCTGGTAGACATTAATTTAAAGCTTGATTCCACATATTCAGCACCTGTTCATCCCTGTGTCCATCTTGTCCAATATATGCTGCTCCACAAATGAACTGGACCACCAATAAAAATTGTATTTGTTACATTACGTCATATATATATAAAAGTATTTTATATTATACTCATATAAAGCATATTAATTACTGTCCTCAAATGTCAACTGAAGCATTAACAAAATCATATTAATACAATTAAAAAAAAGAATAAAATTATAAAACAACTAACTTTCACAAAAATGAGAGGAAGAAGGAAAAAGGAAATTAATAGCTTTTTTGAGTCTCCTACGAACGTTTGAAAATTTTTTGGCAACGATTTGGCATACTTTGTGTGCAATGTGCTATCAACATTTGGGCAAAATTCCAAAATTTCAAATGATAATATTTTATTAATGGATTTAGTTTTATTTAAACCAAATTATGAAAAGAAATGCTTTCTATAGTGACACAATCCTGAAAGATTACCAAAAATGCCATGACTCTGATTTTGGAGAATATTTTGAAAAATTGCAACAATATATGCAAATGGTCCAGTTCATTTGTGGAGCAGTATATTTATCGTGAAATCGTTTACAATTAGCTCAAATTAATTCAATTGCATTGAAATGACAATGATAAGGCGGCAAACGTAGAATTTCGTGTTCGTGTTTGCGAAACATCACAGCAACGACGTTTAGGTTGGTTGGGGAGTACTCTATTTAGTGTTCATGAAGTCATTTTTGAATTTCAACTTTTTTTCCAGTTCAACGTTGGATGTCTTTCGATAACTCGACTGTGATATGATGCGTTGTCCATTATTATCATAAAAGCTTCAGCTAAATATCCATTTTTCGAAAAGTTCGCCATTCATGTTATCATGATAATCAGAGTTTTAAGCTGGTTTCTTTCAAAAATCAATTATTTGATTCTGCTTGCACAACAATGAATCTTTCTCCACCTGATCCACTAGGTTTTCTTAGACTTTTAACATTTTCATCCTGTCAGCTTCTATGATTTTCCCTTTTGGAAAAAATCCACGTGTCATCCAAGAACACTAATTGTTTTTTAAACCCAAATCATTTTGTTTATATATTTTATAAACTCCACTCGCTGCTGCATAATTCTAGTTTGCGCACATAAATATCTACGATTACGGTCTTTTTCGTACTTAAAACTTTTAAAAGTTTGGACAACGTTGCTCTACTTCCGGAATGCACAATTTCTGTTTGTTTTAATTCATCCATGAGGGCGTACAATGTCACTGGTTTTTTTTCTGGTGATACATATCTTATATAGACCCGGACTTCATCGTATGTCCTTCTGGCAAAGTTTCCATTTTTGGTTTTGGACGTTTAATACATTTACCAACGGTTGGAAGTTGTTCCTTATCTTTTTTGAAAATTCTATTAACTGTACGTAGTCCTATATCTAGTGCTTTGACAACTCTTTCTCTCACGGCACTTAGCGGCAGTAAAGTTCTCCCTTTTTGCTTATCTGCTTCAAAATAACTTCACAGTTTTAAATTTTGACACAAGTTTTGCGAACTTGAAAAAGGCCGTTCTAACTCTGAAATATGCCGCGAAGTTAATTTGTCAAAATCAAAATGATTATTTTTACAACATTCTAATTTTAAATCCTTTACCTAATAGACGTGTCTGTCTGGGACGCTGTTTTGTCTGGGACGCTGTTTCAGCAGCCAAACCGTAAGAGATAGAGAAAAAAGTTATTAAAGTTATATGTTTGGAATGATCATGTCAGGTCAGGAACCGAATTTCAGTCACGTGACACTTCCGGTTTTCGAGAAATCACGTGATTTCCGTCTGTCTGGGACGCTGTTCTGTCTGGGACGCTGTTTCAGCAGCCAAACCGTAAGAGATAGAGAAAAAAGTTATGAAAGTTATATGTTTGGAATGGTCATGTCAGGTCAGGAACCGAATTTCAGTCACGTGACACTTCCGGTTTTCGAGAAATCACGTGATTTCCGTCCGTCCGGGACGCTGGGCCGTCCGGAACGGTCTTTTTTGTTTTATTAAATGAGACATTTATCTCACTGGACTGCTAGTAATAAATAGTTTCAAATGTGTGATTTTTCCATTTAACATTTTTTGTTCTTATAGCGACCGCTTGTTTATAACGAACGTTTGCTATATCCGAGTTTTACGTACGCCGATATTTCTGAAATTTTGTATAGGACCATAACGTCCATAATTTTACATGTTGAACAACTCTCCTTGATGACTTTTTGTCGTATTTAAAACAGAAGTGGTACTTTACCTGAAAAAACAATTGTTTGTATCAACGCTCGTGAGGGCTCATGAAGACCAATCCAACATTTTCGTATTAAGATTTTCGATTCAGAATTGTACAAAGAATATCGCTTTAGTGGCCATTACGGAACACCCTGTATAAGAAGTATCGAATAAGCGAACACTGACGGTTCCACACTTTTTTCCGTTTATTGTTGAAGCCCGCTTAAAAAAACAGTTGTGTCCGCTTATAGGAAGTGTAAAAATATTTAAAAACGTAGAAAAGCTTATTCTCTTGAACATAATTACAATAATTATAACAACTAAACTTCCTAAATGTAAGACTGAACTCAGCAAGGTCTGCATTTTACAAATAATGTACCTACAATAAAGAAATACACTGTTGAAAATAGTTCTGCGGAAACCCTTAACAAAGCTCCTGATAAGGTGCAAATATTTAAAACAAGAAGTACTGATGTTAAATTTCACAGGCTGATGACAAATGCAATATGCGCAAATTAGGTGTCCGGTTGAGAGGTAATTTTTAATAAAGTCAGTTAATAATTGGTGCCTTGGAGTGCCTTTCGGAGTATACTAACTTCGTTATCAGGCCAGGCGTGTACTCCGAAGCATGTAGCCTTTAATTCACAATATTATGCCATTCAAATTTATGTATGGGGAAGATTTGGTGTCTTTTGTTAATAGAATGTATTATACATCGCCCTATTTTGAGTAAAAAATGGATGGCCTACGTTAGGAACTGTCCGTGTATTAGAGGGTCCGGTCCGGTTGAAAGAGGCTATTTAGCATGTGTTGGTAATAGGAGAACATTGGTTCTACGAAATCTGTTAATGTACAGTGAGCGCCAAAAAGCATTAGTCAGTTTCAATACCTAATAAAAACCCATACACTTCACCTATGGAATCAATGATAATTTCTTCATAAATCGGAAACTTGGGAGTTTTGTTTCAATGTTTGACAGCCTCCGAAAGTGACAGTTTGGTGTGCTGTTTCACCGTCAAAGATTGTCGGGGCTCATTTTTTGAGGAAATTGGTGAAACGGTAACGGTTACATCTCAAAGACATTACATGCTTTAAAGATCTTTTTATTGCAAATAGAGGAGGAGATAGTAAATGAATATTGGTTTCAACAGGACGGTGCTACAAATTACACTGCAAGAATTAATACGAATCTCCTACGACAATCGTTTCCAAATAAACTGATTTCTTGCTATGGCGACCTGCATTAGCCCTCGAGATCGCAGGACATAACCACTCCTGATTTTTTCTTTGGGATTACTTGAAGAGCAGGGTATTTACAAGAAAGATAAAAAATCTGGAAAAGCTTAAAATGTTTATTCGGGAAAATATTGAAGCTATACTGCAGGATATGCGGCAACGTGGAGAGATTTCGGCCACCGTTTAAAAGAGTGCATTCAACAAGAGGGAAGTCATTTAACCGACAGCATTTTTCATAAGTGAATCTCCCATTCTTAGTCTTTAAGAAATAGTTCTGATTAACTGTGTAATTTAAGCAAATAAATTGTTATTACAAATTGAAACTGACCAATGCTTTTTGGCGCTCACTGTATATGTAATTACAGGCAACTTGCACATATAAATCAGTCACTTCATCATCATGGCTAAGCAGATTATATAATGTCTAGCAAAATTATGTAGTTTATGAAATGCATCTCTTACGAGCATTTTTCCTATGTTGCCTAGGCATTACATAGTCCCTAATGAGCTGTAGGCATTTCATAAAATATATTTTTTAAAGTAAAAATTAGCCCGCATTTAATACAAAATGTAGGTGTATGCCAACTCATCACCCTAGCAAATTTTGTAGGTATTTAGAAACAGGCCAACTGATTGTAATTAGCGATAATTCGCTAACCTAACCAATAAAGAAAAATTACAAAATCAATATGTAAGGAGTTTACAATACACACGATCAAAGGCTGTAACTAACCTAAACAAGCTAGAACAACACACAGATTGGTAATGAGAATCAGCGATGGCAGTTCATCTTCAAACGTAACATAACATACTGCCTGCAACCGTACAGTGATTATATAATATGCCTAGGTATTCTATATAATGAGAACATTTTCGTCGGTATTATGTTTAATGTCAACAAACACTTGACAAGCGGACAAGCATCTATAATATAATTTTCCTTAATGTGTGTCTGTGTGTCTGTGGCACAAAATAAAATCTCACGTTCCGGCTTCACAGATGTTTATATTTGTTTAGGTTTTGTTTTTCTTATCTTAGCGCTCGGATCGGAGCTTGACCTTTCGCGTATCCTATTTGACGTGCGCGTAACGCGCAGTTTGCTTGTTTTAGATAATTTATGAAATTACATAAAATGCCAAGGCATTATGCAAAATTACTGATTTATACAAGTTGCTTGTGACATATACATATGCAGGGTGAGTTAAGAGAAAAGAGAAATATTTGAAGATGTGTTCAGAAAGTAAAAAAAAACCAATACGTTGAAGTCCGATTCTCAACCCTTACAGAGATAATAGACGGGGGTTAAAATTAAGGTTTTGTTATTTTACTGAAAACTGGCAAAATATATTAAAATAAAAATTGCCAGATGTATTCTACCAATAAGAAGGCTTATGAACAATGTTTTTAGTTTGTAGCTATTGTTTTAACGGGTGTAATTAGCAACCCTTAATATATTTTTTCGACTACCATTTCCTAAAAGAGGCTATTATTTGACACTTTCTGTATGTCAAAAACATGTTGTTATTGCATGCAATAAAAATATTATTGCACACGTCTGTCACATTATTGCACACTTCTGTCAAAACTGTTTATTAAATGTGGCGAGTTTTTAAAACCATGATAGCATGCCTAACATGATAATGAATTTTCAATTTGAAATGATGTTGACGTTTTGTAACCTGTTTTACACTAAATATGTGGTAGTCGAAAAAAATATTATCCATTTACTTAACAGCTGCACTGTCAGTGCCAAATTTTTAAAAAATGTCTCGACTATACTTTTAAAATAATGTGTTGTTTATTAAACTGTATATTAATTTAATTGTAAAAATGTGAAAAATAGCAGTGGTGCCAACATACTATCAGTTTGACAGTGCGGATGTCAGGTAAATGGATAATATGTATACAGCTCGTATCTAAAGCTTGTTTTTGCACTTGTGAAATTTACAAAATTCGCCTTTGGCTCATTTTTTAAACTTTCTCTCGCGTTCAAAAAAGTGACACTTTAGCTACTAATTGTATAAATAACTATTATATTCAAACGTCATAAAAGTGACAACTTATATGACTTGACAGACAAGGTAAATGCGTTACTTTTATGCCTAGGCATAAAAGTTGTTACTTTCACGCCGTGCCGGCGGAGTCAAAGTACTTCAAAACTTGATTAGCTTTCGAATATTTTTCAGATTCACCTTCTTGATTTTCGGGAACTGAGGTCGACGTCAATTCTCGATAATCGTAATTTTTGAGATATACATTTATTTATATTAGTTCGGGCGTTTGAAAATAAAATGCATGTGCTATTCGCAGAGCTGGGCAGTATTTGTATTCATAAATACTTTTTTTTATTTAAATAGTTTGTAGTATTTAAATACTAGGCATTTAAATACTTTTTAATGGGCTGTATTTGTATTTGTAGGTGCGAATACTTTGCAAAGTATTTAGTATTTAAACACATTTTTAAAAGTATTTAAATACGTTTAGGCTATTTAAATATTTTTAGAGTATTTAAATATTCTCAAATGATAACGTATTGGACGTTTAAAATTCCGCAAAATGTATTTACTAGTTGAAAATATATTTTTTTAAGAAATAAGGGTAATTAAATACCTTGAGAGTATTTAAATATATTGAGAGTATTTAATTACGTTTAATTTAAAAAAATATCATTATAACTAGTAAATACATTTTGCGTAATTTTTAACGTCCTATATATAAATGATGACCTCATCATTTGAGCTATTCTGACATTATGCATTACACGTTGGAGTTCACACTATGAGTCTGTATTCCAAATGTTAGCAAAAAAATAAAAAATACTTATTTTATATGAAAGCTTTCGATTAAACAATATTGCTTGAATGAAAATGAAGTCGATTATTTAACAGAATACGTTAATCTTTCCAAGCTACTTGTTTTAAACATTATATATTCCGCAAGGAGAAGCTAATATATATTATGGATTCGTGATACCAATCTCAAGTATTTTTCTTTCTCAAATATAAAAAAATGTAACCACAGCTGCTAAATTTGAAGGACAACAACTTTGTATTTGAACTTAAAAAAATTTAAATTGATGTTTAAATTTGTTATTAGCTGAAGGCCTACAACTTAGCGTATGGATACGCGCTAGTTTTTCACCACCCTGTATGTTTATTGTTTTATTTGTTTTTTCTTGGTTTAGATACTGTTTTTTGTTGTGTTATGACAAAGATTTTTAAAAACTGTTATATGAAAACGAAAAATTAAAAAAAGCGTTTATATCGTTTTGAATTTATATTTGTTTAACTATGGATTTACTTTTTTCGTTAATATTTAATATAAGTAATTTTATCAAAAACATATTTTCTGTATTTTAAGATTTTTTGCTGAAATATAGCATCTAAACTATGCCATCTTTACTACTTGGGTTACTACAATTATTACTAAGTATTCGAATGAAAGGAAATTATAAACTTGAAATGTAGTTTTGAAAAATTGTTAATCTGCTAAAAAGTTTATAAATACTGCATTACTATTTAAATACTTCACAAGTCTTTTTATATTTTAGTTTTATCTAAAAACTAAGAGTATTTAAATACTTTTAAAATATTTAAATACTAATAAATATTTAAATACCTTTAAAGTATTTAATTACTTCTATAAAAGTATCTATTTAACTATTAAATATTATAGGTATTTATTATTTAACTACTTAAAGTATTTAGTATTTAAATATATTTGATTTTTATCAAGTATTTAATATTTAGTAGTTAAATACTTTAGAAAGTATTTTGCCCAGCTCTGGCTATTCGGAGTAAAAGTGACTTTATGTTCCTCCCTCGCCCGGACTTGTCGCTTCCGGTCTCGCCACGTTTACTCCTATAATGAACATAATATACTATTATTTTTCACAGGAAAAACTATTGATTTTAAGAAAAAACTAAAAGGGTTTTTAAATAAATCAGGCTTTCCAGTACATAATTTCTTGTGCCCAAATTCTTGTCCGCATAAAAGTTCTAATAAAACAATATTGATACAGGTTGGTAATTTCAACCCCGTAACGCCATACCTAAAAACTGAAAACATTTCTTAAATCAGTCTTCTTATTGGTAGATAATATGTGTCAATTCTCAATTTAACATCCTTTGCCAGTTTTCACTAAAAGAACAAAATCCTAATTTTAGCCCCCCTCTAAAACCTTCATAAAAGTTGAGAATCGTATATAAACAAGTTCATTTATTTCTCTTATTTTGACCTACATACATGCTCAAAATATTTCTTTCTCCTCCCGACTCACCCTTTGTCTCTTCTCTACATTCCAAACGGGTTAATAGATCAGCCTAAAAATGTATATCTACGTTTCCAATATAAATTGGAGTAGAATCGAGCAATCAGAAGTGGTTCTTCGTGTTCCGGGATTTTTTATAATTGGTTTATTAAAATAAAATTCTTTAAAACAAGCTCATATATTATGCAATTATCTACAACTTTTGTATAAAAACTTATTATGCAAAAACTATAGTTTTTGAAATAATCCCAAAATTGAATGTTGAAAATGTTCGTAATAATTGTTTAATAAAATAAAATTCTTTAGAACAAGATCACATGTGCAATTATTTACAATTTAGTAAAAAAGGCTTTTTTAAGAAGTACAGTTTTTTGAAAAAAATACATCATTAATTTTTTAGAAAAAATTCTCAAAATGTTTATAATTGTTTGATAAAAATACATTTTTTTAGAACAAGTTCATATACGTAGTATGTAATTACCTACAACTTTTGTTTACAAAGTTTTATGTAAGAACTATAGTTTTTTTTAATCGCAAAATCATATTTTTACAGTCAGTAAAAGAAAGTCGTGTGGCGATCAAACCTATTTTTTCATACCACATCTATTAAAGAATGGCTCAAATGACTG
The DNA here is from genome assembly GCA_940337035.1 of Agriotes lineatus. Lineage (NCBI taxonomy): Eukaryota > Metazoa > Arthropoda > Insecta > Coleoptera > Elateridae > Agriotes > Agriotes lineatus. Next base: position 198,335,661 of record OW679194.1, read on the forward strand.
GAGCAGACTATCTGTCTAAAACATTCAAATGTGTGCATTAAAGACCAAAGTGAACACCTAGACTCAGTGGCGTAACTATAGATCCGCAAGACCCCTGAGTGCTTTGGGACACAAATATATACATTCAAACGTTTGGTTCACTTCCACGCGAATTTGAAATGGTGTTATTCTCAAAATTACTTCTTTAACAGTAGCCCTTATAGAATATAGAAGATCAAGTTTGCCCTCGATCCATAAAGTTATAAGACACATTTAAGAAGCTTCCTGCCAAGAAACGAAAACTGTATAGTTTTCTCTTAAATATTTAAAAAAATTTGCATTTCAAACGGTATTATTACATTTTTAGATAAAATTGAAATTCAATGTACGGAATTGGAATCGCATGCCGAATGCCGAAACGCAATCTTATGGGGAAGGGGCGTCAGCTGGCATTTGTCATGCAGTTCATCCCGACGCAATTAAAAAGAAAACATTCACAACTTGCCAGATTATAAACACGAGGATATAAAAGTAACACCGAAAAGTACCGTTTTTAAAATAATAAATTAAATGTCAGTGTTAACAAAGTAACAAACACGTAAATACAGGAGGCCGATACAAAATTGATATTAATTTAAAAAATTCTAAGGAACTGCACCTCGTAAAAAGATTAGATGACATCTCTTCTGGCTATAGAGATTCACGCAGATATACATGAAAGAAAAAATATTTTTAGATAGTAAATAAGGGGGACTTTCAAATTATTGAAATCAAATTGAAAAACACTCGTATCACAGTTTTGTAGGTATTTGGATGTCCCTGGTGTATTGGTGGACACGTGTATATTTTTAATTTAAATAAAGTAACTTAATATTGTATTTGTCGACTGGTTTGCCTTTTATTAATATTTCGTTATTAAAATACGGTTTTATTACTTATAACTTGAAATTATACTACTAGCGTAATAGACGTTGTATTTTTGTTGGGGAGGGAGGAGGTGTAAAGTGATTTTGAAGGGGGGGGGGGGGGTCAATTTAATAGTTACACCTCTGCATAGAGGGAAGAAACGAAAAAACTGAGTTTTTCCAAAATTCCAGCTGTGTTCCAGCTTTCAGAACTGTAACATGGTTTCTATTTTTATTTCAAGCAAGTATGCGATTACTATTTTCAAGTGTTACATTCATGCCAAATTTTAAATTAATATATTAAGTCGTTCCTAAATTATACATTTTCGTTCAACCCTTTTACAAAGCTAGGTTTCCGAACAACACAGAGTTTTTTCAAATTATCTAGGCTTGGGTAACGTATGGCAGTTTACTTTTGCCGTTTTGACACACCCTGTATATGTGCCCTTCAGTAAAACGAAAAGCTTGGGAGAATTCAAAATAACGCGCGTGCCAAGCACATATTTCTCTAAAACTGTAAACTAATAAGTGAGATACGTTGCAGAATCGTTGGTCGATTTTTAAACAAGGGACGTCGTTATTTGACAGTTTGTTTATGTAGTCTAAATTCTTAAAATACTGCAGACGGTATCACGTGTTCGACTAATAACACGAAACGTGGGGAGTTTGACTGAAAGCAAATTATGTCGCAAACGTAATGCTAGTTTCTAGTTAGTGCGATTTACACAAGGCGTTCCGTTGTGGTGCCACCCCATGGCAGAGCACTTTAGGGATGTTGATTGTTGAACGAAGGGGGCACGTGCGCAGTTTCCGTGCCGTGGTGTCGCACATTCTGCAGGCTTTGCTTTTAAACGCCGACAGTTTCTCTCGGGCCTGAAAACGATGCGGTTGTGTTAGTTGGCTTTGCACTTGCGGTGTAGCTGTGCGGTGCCTTTCGACAGTAGTGCAAAATGTTTAATTAATGAGTGTAATTAAATAGTTTGTGCCTGTAGGACCGATCGGATCGACGAGTGCTGTGCAGTTATTAGTTGGCCCGTGTCGCGAATTATGGTAAATATCCCTGTTATTCATTTGTTTGTTTATGTTTTGATGCATTGAGTCAGCCGCGGTTGTTTTTTTCATAGCGCCCTTACTGAAATAAAAAGTGTTGGGTGGTAGTAAATGTTTCCACCAATTTTACAGTAAATTTAATTTGGTTATGAAACAGAAAAGCGCAGGAATATTCTACCAAAGTTGCGGCGTAGTGGTGCAAAATAGAGGGTGAATTTTGCACGAGTCTAGTCTACGCCAGTATACGTAGTTTCCGTTGACAGTGAATCGGGCGAGGGTATTTTTAATTTGTATTTTTGGCAATGGTCCAAGCATTGGACCAATACAAATGACAGCGCCCGAAATTAAAACCGGCTTCATTATTGAGGATTAGCTCTATTCTTGTCGAGTCTTAATTAGTCAAAATTAAGCCTGTGTAGCATGTTATCATAAAAAGTCATCCGGTTTAATTAGTACGTCGGCTCGTTAGTTCTTCGTCTTAGCTGCCGAACTATCATTTCACACATGTAAATATTCATGAGCCTGCAAATCCTTTCAAAACTCCAATCGCTAGGAATTTATATACGGTAATCGGAGCAAATTTAGATGAAAAGTTAATCACTTAATCCTCACAATAAAAAAACTATTATTTATCATACACTTAATCTGTATGGTGTTCAAATAAAGAATACATACGGATCACCCAACAAATAATATGACTAATAGCGCTGTCATTCTAAGGTTCCTGGTACTCCACATACCCACAGTTTGCCCATAACAAACAAAACACTGACTTTTTATTATTCCTAGTTAAACCGTTTGTATTTTTTGCTATTTTTTATAAGCGTAGAAAGATAGGTTTGAATGCACCATATACCTAAACCGTAACATTTGACAGTAAAGAGACTCGGTACCGCCCGGTATGTACGAGTAGGTAACAATACATTTCTAACTTACTTTAGCAATTATGAAATATTTGCGGTAATTACACGGTTAATGTTGTCTAGAGCAAGGAGGTTAGTTTCTCCGACAGTAACTTTCTTTCGAAGAATCAGAGGCCACAACCATCAGTGAGAATGATTCAGATTTTATGTTGAGGTCACTTTTGTCTCTCTCTAATTAAACAATTGAATCAGTATAATTATTCAAAATTTACCCATCGGTTTTGATTCTACTTTTTTCACGTGTACAAATAACAACATCCATAGAGTTCATTGCCTTAAAACAAATCAATTTTGGCTTACTCACAGAGTAATTTATTTTCTCCTGTTCTTGGTAATAACGCTTCCCAAATCATATTGTTTTCAATTAAAAATTCTTACAATTACAATAATTTTGCTACTGACTGTATTCATGTACACCATCAGGACTGAGTTGCTGATTTTAGCCTTAAAGTCTTTAAGGGTACTTTTATGACGTAGCAGTCCTGGAAGTATACAGGAAACCCTAGATTAGTACGAAAATATTGATAAATTTCTAAACAAGCACATGTATGACGTATGAAGACTTAAAAACTCGAATATAGTGTAGTTGTAACAATAGCTACAATACCAATTCGTTTAATGCGATGGTTTTTCGAAATTAATCATTCGTGGTAATGGGAGCTTTCATCCATGGTTGAGCAGTGGCGCCCGAACATATCAGCTGGTTATAATTATGAGGATGAGCCCCACCTTAAAATGTGGTTTGATAATAGTAAAATGGCATTGTCTATTCTATTCCATTTTTCCCTTTTTGCTTGTTTCATTGTATGACTAACTGCTTGCACGTTCATATCTTACATAAAACAGTCAACTGGTTCTTTTATCAACTGTATACACATTTGTGTAGTTTAGTTTTTATCCAGTTAAATGATAACTGCTTACAACACTGAAGGTATTTTGTGAATCAGATTAACATTTTCACGTAATAAATATTTGAGTTATCTGTGTTGACACAACAGTATTATATACGATGCGAGTGTACAGCTTGATATCTTAATTGCATTTGAGAAACAAAACGGGCTATATTAAACTTAGAAAAACAAACACCTTAGCAAATGCGTAATACAAATAGTATACAAAATCTGGTGTATTTATAAAAAGTATGTATTGCTAAATAAACAGTAGATAGATATTTATTTTCATTGTGAAATTCATCCAGCAGAGAATATAAAGTCTATTTCTGTCTTTACCGGTCGTAACCAACCCAAGAAATAAATCTTAGGAAAAGCAATGGAAATTCAAAATGTGTATTATATTACTAAAATATTTTTGAAAATGACAGATCTGACATTTCTCTTAATGCACTTTTCTCAATTTTGGGCAGTTGTAGATAAAATTTTGTACAATACATGTGTGATAATGCATCATTAATATACTTTTGTGCTTACATAACTCGTGTTACGCACTTGTTTGTAACTTACATACTTACCCACACGTAGATTAATGATGCTCTTATCCCACTTGTATAGTAAATAACTATTACAGCCCCACATTAATGAAATAGTTCTTAATTACGTTTAGCTGTATATGCTTGAATTTGATTTAAAACATTATTTTAATTTGATTAAGGTTAGGTTTTGACGTACCATGTAAAATCCAGCTACAAACCGCAAAGAAAAACACCGAGCATTTTGGTGCAGACATATAGATGCATACATATATGTATATTATGTAGTCTTGCAATAAATAAAGAAAACGTATTACTACTAAGTATGTATCTCAAAGAATGTATAAATGGAACTCAAACAAAAATTGTATGAAAGCTCGGAAAATACGACTTTACGTCATTAATTTCAGTCCGGAAAGTGGAACATTACAGCACAAGGCCGGAAAGTGTTGCTAGGCAACTGCTGTATAATCTGTTGGTGGCACTGTAAGTCTATGTCAAATTCGAGGTTATCAGGTTAGGTTTTCCGTCAGTTTTGACACAAACTGACTCAAAACCTAACTTGATAACCTCGAATTTGATATAGACTTACAGTGCCACCAACATACTATTCATGCTATTTGAATTTCCACAGCCGCCCCTTATGGACTTTTTTAATGAACATGCTGTATAAAACAGTATGAACTATGAAATAAAACATTGTAAGATACACGGCCGTAAAATATTACTAAATTACTCGTTTGGAAATTCCAGACTCGACTCGATCTTCGCCTCGTCTGTAAACATCTAAACTCTTATTTTAATAAGTCATTTTCCGGCCTTATAACGTAAATAACTATTACACGCCGGATGTAGGCGTGTAAAAATTCGTAATGCTCGATTGTTGAGCTCGTAATATCAAGTGCTATACAATAGTGTTGGAGTCTACTTAAATTTTCCGTTCATTTTCTTGAACATGATTCCATTACTGGTCGTTGTGACTTTTTATCAGTTCTTCTTATTTAAAGTTGGAAGATTTTCCAAAAATAGTTTCTAAAATTTCTGAATTGTTTGGCACACAACACACAACCGACTAGAACTTCTTTATATGTATACACGAAGGTAGTCGTTGTATGATAGATATTTCCTCGTCAACTAATTCAGTGTTTAGTAGCTGATCTCGCAGAATTTAATCTTTTGCTCTTCTGGTGATTGCGACGTAAAGACTACCGATGGAAGAATACCTTCTTCGTTCCATTCGTAGTCGAGATCAAAGCCGCCTTTGTTCAACACTTGGATTGCTTCTGTAGCTGCGTTACCACGCCTTTGACAAACGTCGTACACAACCGAATAAACATTTTTAACTGTTAATCTCCAAACGACTAAATGGTCTTTAATCGTCTTTAATAGTATGTATATGTCTCATGTAAAGCAATTTTGAAATTCTTGTATAATTTATATATTCATTGGCGGTAGCTTGGCTGCTATATGAATTTTATCTATAGAAACATTAAAACTTTTCTCTTTTGAGCGGTAAATTTGTTATCGGGTTTGCTCAACAATCAATTCAAAAATATTTTGCTGACCATCTTGGTGTTCTTGCTATACATACTATGCTATACTCTTTCCAATCAGTATCTTTCCTTCAGAAAACTGCCACCTCACCTCATATAGACAACAATCTTGGAACAAAATCACAATAGCTTGTACGTGTTTATTATCGAAGTGAAGAAGGGTTCGATTTAAATAACTATAGATGCTCATAAAAAATTAAATTATATGCAATTGCCAGGCGAATAATTTGAGATAGAGATAAGTTCGAGTTGTAGGAATGCGGACTTACGGAGTTAACTCGAATAACAAAATAACGAAAAAAGTAGTGTTAGTATATTTTATTGGATAGAATTTTATTTAACTTAAGTTTTGATTAGGATTACGTACAAGTGCATAAAATGATAAAATAGTACGTAATGAACCACGCGCTCTATTTAATAAATGCACGTGTGATTACCGGAGAGATTGTGATGGAAAATAAGAATCTTGAAAATCAATACACTATTGACTGGATCTCCAGGTAACTTCATTATGAGGCAGCTCGTCACATAATCCAAAATTCTAACTTTAAATCAGGAAATGGGTTTAATATATTTTTCTTCAATATAAAAAACTTAAATCTAATCAATCTTTGTATTGGATCATTTTATTAACTTCGTTTCAAAACAAATGCCGAATTTTCGATAACTAAAACCCCATACGTATTCAAGAATATTGAAACTTGTATTAAGAAAGAAATAAGTAAATAGTGTCTAGATTTTTTAGAATATTAAGTTTTAGTTACTTCTATATTGAAGATCATATTAAGCTCTTTAAAATAGAAAGTCGACAGTAATATATGTAACAGTATGTAACAGTAAAATCCCTACTATTTAATTAAAGGGTTGATCGAATAACCGAAAATGTGAAAAAATGTGTCTTCAAAAATAAAAACAGTGGGTATAATTACCTCGGCCAGCGCGTAGAATTTCTTGCTACATTGAATTGCGATCATCCTCGGAAAGTAAAATTTGATCATAACTCGTAAGATTCAATTTCATTTCAAAGTGTGGTGTTCAATAAATTTTGCGTCTTTGAGATTTACTTTCTTTGCTGTATCACTTGTCTCTGGGTCCGTGTTCAGTAATAGCGAATAATCGAAGGCCGGATAATCGAGACTGTACTGTATTTATAAAGCCAACAAATATATAATCAAATGTTTATGTCTAAAACGGTATGATAATGTGCTTTAAATTTTACCGAAACTATTCATGTTTTCAACTTCGAGGTCGTCATTTTTAAATGCATTTCAGAATTGCGCGGTTCCAGTGACACAAATGCAAAGCAACGTAATTTAGCAAACAATAGGTCGAAATTTACTGTTCGTTCAAATTAACCGGAGGCCAAACAGTAATTGTTTAGACTTTCACCTAGCCATATGTAACAAATCGCATCAATTTTTTAAATTCAAAAACCGCCGATCGCCTACACTCAACAATTAAACTACATTAATCATCGTTAAGCAAATTGTGGCTAATCGGAGCCTACGCAGTGAATTCAGAATCCAGCTGTTTTGGAAAGAGGCCCCAAAACGTAATGGCAGGTAAACGGAAATGGTAAATTTTATATTCAAGTGTATGCAGCATACGATTTATTATTACGTTCAGCTCAAAATATTGCATAGAATAAATTGTGGCTACACTGTTGCCCTAAACATAGCAATTATTTACTTGAAATTGAAATGTCTAAAAATTGTAGGTCAGATTTATTACTTCCTTTTACGAAGTAAAATACGTTATAGATGACAATTTTCGATTCGTGATTTTTGCGAAAATGACCGTTTTCGTCTTCAGAAAAATCTTTCAAGATGATGTCCGTCAGTCTGCTTGTCTGTCTGTGGCAGGGCTGGCATGTTTTAAACTGCCATGTTTTAAACATTTTTTTCTGAATTGTTTGTCTTAAATTTAATGAAAAATAAAAATAAAACGATATTGTAGATGTGTAGATAGTATACATACATATATGTATTTTAACGTAGGTACATAGAAGCAAAAACGAATTTACAAATTAAAATATGTCTGTTATTCTCTTAAAGCATGGGTAGTTTTCTGTCAGTTTTCATATTCTCCGTTATGGAATACCAACAAATATAATTTGAGTAAAATGATTCAGCATACGCCTACACAGCAGGTTCAACAAGAGTAATCAGTATTCCAATTTCAAACCATAAAAAAGTTAATTCTACCTGCGCCGTAAGTTCTGGAGTGCATCGGGATAATTATGGGCTTGCGAATAAATTTCAGGTATTAACAAGACCTGAATTCGTTTTAAATTATGGAAATAAGGACATAAATTTTGAATAGACTACACGTGTGGTCTCATGTCCATTAAATGCCAATTAGGCCTCAAAAGGAAATATCCGTGGTAAACTTTTAATTTTTAGAATAAAATTTATGAAGTCATAAGCCTTAAACAATGAAATGAATTAAATCAAAAGTCTCCTACTAATTTTCCAACTGTAGAAACAATAAATTGCGTAAGGCAGGTACCTACACTTGTACTAGCGTATTAGTATATATTTATTTCTTCCATTGTGTGTGATTGCTATTAATTTAGACCATCCTATGAATAGTGAATAACCAAACCTACACTAAAAATAAATTCCACCCATTCTGACGTTCAAATACAGGGACACACAATAAGTGATGCAACAAGCAACCGTAATTATAGTTGGAAAATTGCGTGGCACTCAAGGTCGATTTAGTACAAATCCCACAAAATCCACTTTAAGGCACAAAAGGTTCCATGTGTGTTTACAAGCATCGGCTGAAGCAATCAAATTTGTAAAAACGCGTTTTTCAATTTAGTCGTATGATAGTTTTTTGTTCGGAGATACCAAATTTACAATTAATTAATCCGAGTTCTCTTTGTCTGCATTTTATCAGTGCGAGTAATGCTTATGATGAATAAGTTTATTTGTATTGTTTAAGCCAGCGTTGGCCGACGTTCCCAAAGTTAATTTCACTCCGGTTGTGTTATCCTCGCTAAAGGATTGCCGAGGCAGCGTTTTCAAACGAGTAAATGGATAAAAATTGTTCACTTGTGAAATTTTCAATTTACTCTGGAGGAGCTGCTAAAATAAATTAAATCTTTCATCCCACGCGTACTGTAGTTGAGCGTCTAATATTTTCGCTCGTTTTCAAATCGAAAAGTGGCAGCTTAGATTTAACTTTACGCTCGACTTACGTGGGGTAGTAATTGGATTTTTAAAATTTTAGTATTCTAAAAATGTTAATTATTATTACAGCACGTAGCTTCACATGAGAATAAAAAGTATGATAATGGAATTTTATTAGAATACGTTATGCATTATTGTTTCAGAAAAGAATGCATCATCCTTGACATCTATTAAAGTTTCAAGTAGAGCTTGTTTCAGAATAGGAAACTAATGGGACCATTTCTTACTTTAATCAAGTTCACTTCAGGATTAAACCAAACCGGATTAACTATAAATCTAAAAGAAGAAAATGAAATCTCAAGAAGTAACGTTTGTTATGAAAATGCAGTGTTACAAAACGTGTCTACTCCAAATAACTTCTTAAATAATCGGAATATCAGCGAGGCCCCTTCTCTTCACAATCTCAACATTAAAAATCAAAACACGAGTGGGGTCAAGTGATGCTTCATTGTGAGAGGGCTTGTATTTCTCTTCACACCTACACACAATTTGTTTAAATTTTTACCAGTTGAAATACATATACATACTACTATTATGTATTTGGAAAATTAAAAAAAAAACAGAAAGTCTGAATACAAATAAAAACAATTTTGTTGCGGTTAAAATATTTCAAGCCACTTCCGTTGGCTTTCATACAGAGCCTTTGTTAAAAATATCTCCTCACATTGTCGATATTGGTTTACATATCAAATTTCACAACAGTCCTTTGGCGTAGATGTTTAAGTAGCGAAGTTTCGTTTTGTCGCTATATTTTTCAAGTGCCTTCAAACTCAACTCTGCTACTTCTCCAATCAAGCTGAAGGGAAACTTACCTGCTGAATATTGTGAATATTATGTCAAATAGGTATTAGACAACATAAATGGAACTCTACTTGGGAAAACAAAATTCAAGTTAATGTGATCCTTGGCCTTGATGTCTGCTACAAAGAGTTTTTATTTGAAGTACCAATTTATTCAATTTCAATTTCAAATCCCAACGGTTTGTGATATCCAGACGATTTTTTTTTCAGTAATAAGTTTGGGAATTTCGTTTCTGTATCATCATTTTACATTTCTGGGAGTTTTTCTTAATGCTGCATGGTCACAACAGTTAAGTCCACTAGCATTGGCCGAGTTATCGAAGATGGAAAACCAATTTGTTTTAAATCAGAAAATTTTAAACCGTTTTTTAAATCGCATGCCATTTTGCGCAGGTGATCCGCAATAACAACTACAGCAGCATCAATTAACCTCACAATTAATTAGCCAATTTTTTGGCTGAAACATTCTTTTGATTTAATTGCATAAATGTCATTGCCTTTACATTAACAAAAGTCCGCAAGGGTCTTAGTTGCTTCTTGCAGTTGTTTATTTAACATATTTAGTTTTTCAAAGATATCGGTCAAATAACTCAGAAGTACTTGGCCATCAGCTATTTGTAAGAGTTTCATTTGAAGATTGTCATTCAAAAACTCCCAAAGAATATGAAATAGTCGGAAATAGTTTCCTGAATTTTCTCAGACAATTCACCCTTGGTAGCCATCATCCTGTCGTGATGCAGATGCAATGGTCTTACACGGTCAGCATCTTTATAAAAAAAAGTGTTGGAAGAGGCGCTTATTTCGCGTTAACGTTGATAGTGTTGATACATTTTACTTCCTTTTACGATAAAGGAAGTTTTCAACAGATCTTCACGTTTTAGAGTCCCCTGAACCCAAAAATAGCTATTTACGTTATTAGACCGGTAGCAACATTTTTATGGCCGCGCCAATACTTTACAGGTCGAGCCTGTAGGGCGAGACTTGTATGTTTGGCAAGGCCATAATAGCTATTTACGTTATTAGACCGGTAGCAATATTTTTATGGCCGCGCCAATACTTTACAGGTTGAGCCCGTAGGGCGAGACCTGTATGTTTGGCAAGGCCATAAAAATGCTACCGGTCGTGTATCGTATAAGATTTTTTAGGATACGAGTCCGGTAGATAAAATTTACCGGCCGGTTGTTCTACTACTGGTCTAGGCCGGTAAATTTTATCTACCGGACTCATTTGTAACTATGTAAACGCTAGTTACCAATGCAGTATCCTAAAAAAATGCTACCGGTCGTGTATCGTATAAGATTTTTTAGGATACTGCATTGGTAACTAGCGTTTACACAGTTACAGTTACAAACGAGTCCGGTAGATAAAATTTACCGGCCTAGACCAGTAGTAATAGAACTACTATGTAAACTCTAGTTATCAATGTAGTATCCTAAAAACATATTTTTGTTCATTGTCATTGGTCTGTCTGTCTGTGTCTGTGAAAAGAATATCTCAAAATGGAAAGGGATATGACGTTGAAACTTCATATATAAGTTTTGTGTACTATATAGATGAGACAGCAAGCTTTTGGAGAAAATCGCATAACCGGAAGTAGTTGTTTACTCTTTTACTTTTTCAAACATTACATTTTTATTTCATTTTAATGTGTATTGATGTGAGATAGGTGATTTTCCAGTTGAATAACGTACTTCTAAAATGGGTTTTCTTTGTTTTTTTTCTATTTTTGTATTAACTCCTATTTTAAATAGAACACCCTGTATATTATTACATTTTTTAGTTCAGATTAAAATTTTAGAGACAATATCCCTTATGCAAATTTAGTTAGAAATTTGCCATGGTAACGGCGAAAATTGATAATCGGAAATTTACCGGAAAATTTCCACTTATGTCACTGCCATCACAAAAAACCGTAAACTATTAGTACTTAGATATTAGTTTCGTAATTTTTTAATAAAAATGTTTTCTTTACTGTGTTTTTTCATTCGTGATATTTTCTATCAAAATATAACGCGTGCTTAAAAAATTTCCCTATGGAAATATTTGGAAATATGTTATGCAGCTATTTTTTTTCAACAAAAGCATTCGTGCATGCGAACTGAAAAAATCCCTCCTCCTTCGGAGTCGGGATTTTTTCAGTTGGCATGCACTCATGCACTTATTGAAAAAATAGCTGCAGAACATATTTCCAAATATTTCCGGAAATTTTTCAAGCACTTGTTATATTTCTACTGAAAATTTGTCTGTTCAACTAACGCTCTATTTTGTACCGTTTTTGTAGTAATTTTTTAAAATTTTATAAGTGAATTTAATAGTTCATTTAGAATAGGTGAACGTTCTTTGAAAAGTAAATTTTCTTTCTGAATGACACAATGCACAATGTTCTTCATTAATTTTAAACAGCCACGATGTTTGCCCATCAGTACCATTAGTAGTTTTGCAATACTTCACAGAACATCTCTTTAGTAAATTCGCCATTATCAATATATCTTACATATGGCATTAATAACGCCCCACTGGTTGGTTACACATGCGTGGATTATTAAAGGGAATTAATGGCGTATATCATGTATTTACACTACTACAAAGATTTTTAAATTTTTGTATTACATATATGTGAGATGAGGTGACGAATATAACATCATTTTCTCTTTATCCCCCAAAACATTCGAATTTCCCCCCTGTCCCATGTTGGGAAACACTACCTTAAGGAATACTTGAAAAACAAATTAGCTATACAAAATAAAAGCCCACTCACTCAATCATATACGTACAGAACTGCTCAAGTGTATCTTTAATTTCCTAGACGTTTAACACATAACAGCAAAGACTGCACTATTATATGGAATTCGATGAGCTATTTTGAATATCTAATTTAGCAAAAAATATTATTGGCTACCTAAACTGTTTTTAACCTAAAAGTATTATTAACGAAGGTTTATGTATTACATGTACTATTTAATACTTGTTCTCCCTAATGTACTTTTAAACACGATGGTTTTGTTAGCACTCACATACTACTTGTTCAGTGTAAATACAATTACAAATTGATTCTCGTTTCTAAATTAACTCGACGACGAGGTCTTCAAATGCATATAACCACCACATTATCTATAATGGTTTTTCTAATCATCGTCCCTAAGAATCCTCAGTAAAATCGCCGACCTTCTTGTTGATGATCAGTAATTGAACCAATTTGTCGCCATAAAACTTTACGTCCTCTATAAAACGTGCTCATACTAACCAATTTTATACAGCTATGTGTGTGTATTACCGGGGGTACATTTTTACCATACATTTCCACCGCTATAGCTCGTCTTTTAATAAAGAAACGCATTAATATACCAATGGCTCACTTATAAAGTTGGACAATTTATAAAATCTGTTCCACGAAGTTTGGCCTTATTGCCACAAACTCTTGTCGTTAAAGAGTTACTCAACTTTCGCAAATGATGTATAAAGCTCTGCGCAGAGTTCCCATAAATTCTTCTCTAAGAAAAACTAAAAACTCGAATTCGAATACTGCAGTAGATGCTAGAGAAGGCCGAATTAATTAATTATAGCTCAATAGCATTAAATTTAACTGTGGAGACAGTGAGTTGATACTTAGCATTTTTAAGCGAAAAGTTGGCCTGCACGGTTCCTTGTCGATGATCGGAGCGTTGGAAGGGCGTAGACAAAGCCAGATTGGGGAATTGTAGTGGAATCGGCACTAGATTATTTGGGGAATTGAAGCCAGCGTGGATCAAACCCAGGCTTTTTTGTGTAGAACCATAACCGCACGCCATGAATATGATAAAAAAGGATATAATCACACAACGAGTTGCATTGTTTATTAGAGCATTTAATAACTAGCTAGTAACTACTGTAATTTGATGTAATTATTCCAACGTCATGGACGATTACAATTTGCAGTAATTTAAAGCGGCTATACTCATCTTCAACGAGAACGGATTAAATGCTTCTAAAAACTTCGGTAGCGACAAAAAAACAAATATCCTCATCCGCTGCGTGACAAATAAACCTACTAGTAATTAACTGCAAATTTAAATCCGAAAATCGACTACATCACTAATTTGATGGCCACCGGAAGCCAATAATTTATAAATCGAGGAAACGTCTTCAACTGTTCAAAAATTCGGTTGCTAATTTCTATTAATTTTTCACTGCCGAGACAATTGTTGCAATAAATGCTGATCCCACATTATTTTATCTTTTTTAGGGCCATAAAACGCGAATAATTAATTTGGTACAGTTTCTTTAAAAAGCCTATTAAAGTAATTAAATAAAAACACCAGTAATAAATCTTGTTATGCACTCGTGAAACTCTTCAGTTGCAGAAACTTGACTTTCTAATGTAAAGTGTAGTAATTTTATTCAGTAGTACAAAGCGGCGGTTTTCCTTGTACAAAATGGCACGGTGTTCGCGCAGAATGCAGACAAACTGCAGTTAGTAAACTATCGACGCAGTAAACAGGGCAGGATTAGAAAAGAGTTTTGTTAAAATATTTCTTTAGCTTAGAAACGAATAATTTAATTTTATCTAAATTGAATTAATAGCAATTTTTGAATAATTCAAAGATAGGCATATTATAACAACAATGCCTGCAAAATATGTAAAAACTGTGTTTTACGCTAATTTATGAGAGTTAACAATATGATGATACATTTTACAGAGACGTTTCGTGTTGAAATATGAATGCTGTTATAAACCCCACTTACGAGTTTTATTTTAAATTTTATTAATGTTTGCAACTTACCAGCTATAAATATACGCGCTGGACATAGCGAATTTATATTATTATCTTGGCTAAACAAACCTTTTAACTTTCGTAGAAAAGCCAATAATTTTAGTTCCGTGTGTAGACTTTCAACAAAATTATTTTGATTTTAAGAAGTAATTTTCTTTATTTTAATATTTACATTTTTGCAATTAAAAATGTTAATGAATCAACAGGCCAAATTAACAGAACAAAAATCTTATTATTCAAAGTTAAGTTTATTGCAACTAAAAAATCACTGGGATTTGCATGTAACAAGTTTTGCAGAATAACATTGATGGAATTGCTATTATCAGACTGCGAGTGCAGGCTCTTGTCCGTCGCGTTTAATTGTTTGAAAATGCCGATCTAATGGAAAAAGTATTTTCCTAAAAAACAGACAAGTTGAAAATAAACACGTGGTTATGTATTTTTAAGCATATTTCTATGTTCTATGATTTGTTTCAGGTGTGAGTTTTAAGTCATTAATCTGTTTGCTTATTGCTATACTGTTTAGCATGTTATATTCTTGGTTTTAATTGTGTTGTCGCAATGCTTACCAACCGTTAAATTTCTTAGTCTATATAATCCAGAAATTTGAAACTGCGTAGTTTAAATTGTAGCGAATTAACATTTAATACTTACCTCCTGATTCTGCAATATTTTATATTTATTTAGTCTACTTAGTCAATATAGACAACCCCATTTGAATGTGCTGTTTTATTTAGCAACAGTGAATCCGAGTTTATTCTGGAGGAAAATTTGTTAGTCAAAGAAACTGGTTATTTCCTTCACTAAACTTTGATTACACCTAATACTCGACTATTCCTATTCCCCCCTAGGGAAGGAAATAATCAGTTTCTTTGACGTATACAAATTTTCAATTTAAAAACCAAGAAAAATAATATGATATTTTCTATCGACACTTTATATCTGAATTTTGAGCTTAAGTTACAAATGTAATAATATTTCTCTTAGACTTCAAAATGTTTAGAAACGTATTTCACTCTTGTAGCAATTTTATATTAATAAATTTCTCGCCAAACCGTAAAAGGATTAAAACATAATATTCCTAACACCGGTTTTAAATGAAGCACAAACTTTTATAAAGAGTATTATTTTTGAGAAATAAATAACAAAAATTTTCCATTTTTTGCGAACTTTTTGCAAAACGCTGTATACAGGGTGTTGCAAAAATGGCGGATTAACTCAATGTTACGTTATTAAAAGAAATTTCATGAGTAGGAAAAAAATAAAAACATTCTTGTGCAGGCTTTTAATAACCCCAAAACTAACTGAACTGACAACGTTGTTTAATTACCTATAAGACTACATTGCTTCCATGGACAATAAATAATTTTTGTGCAACTTATTAAGAACATTGTTGTCAAATGAATTTTATAATTTGAATTTTAACAGTTCTTACGTTTCTTGACAAAATGATTTATAAGTATTTACATTTGTATTATTAGCTTTAGGTCTGTAACATTTTTATATCCTAATACTGAATATTAAATAAATAAATATCAAACTTTCGACTCCCATATCTTCAAAAATATACAAAGAATTTTTAAATATATTTTTCCTACTCGGGACGTGCTACTAAAATAGCATAACAAGAGTTAATCTGCCATTTTTTGCAACACCATGCATAATAAAATGAACTGCGGCTATACAGAATGAACGTTATAGGATTCTGAAAATCTCTATACATAGGTACAGTGTCTCCTATTTAAGATGGATACACCTTAATATTTTTGTTATTTTTATTATCGAATTCAAAAATGTATATTATTTATTAATTAAAGGTCGGGAAAGGCTTATTTTTAATTTGTCCACTTCCATTGCCAAACCTACTAGGATCGGTTAAGTAACACTAAGATTGGCAATTACTCGAAAAAGTTTCTTTGAAATATCTAAAAACTCCAGAACCAAAATCTGATGAAAATCTAAAAAAAATTGTTTCGTAGAATAATTAGGAGAAACTTATAAACGTAATTTTAATAAAGAAAACACATGAAGCTGAAGCATAAAGCGTAAAGTAACATTATATTATATCTCCCTCAACCAAACAATAACAAGTAATGTCATGTCATAATTGTTTATTGTCAATTTGTAAAAACGATCTTGTTTGCAAATGAGAGTAGTACAAAACTTACTTAATTAATCACCTAATGTTTTTAGATTTTCACTAAATTGTGGTTAGTTCTAAACAATTTTTTCAAATAATTTTT
Source organism: Agriotes lineatus (assembly GCA_940337035.1). Taxonomy (NCBI): domain Eukaryota; kingdom Metazoa; phylum Arthropoda; class Insecta; order Coleoptera; family Elateridae; genus Agriotes; species Agriotes lineatus. Next base: position 198,352,488 of record OW679194.1, read on the forward strand.
TTCGATAACAAATTTCCGTAGGCTTAGCAGCGAGAGTGGAAAAAAATACGTGAAATAGTAAGCTTTTTCCAGTTCCATAATGAAGTTGAAATTACTTCCATAAAGGAATAAAAATATTAAGGCGTGTTTGAGTGTATCCATATTAAATACATATATCTAATATTTAAATAGCAGATACTGTAGATATATTCGATACATGGATCTGTTAATATGTCAAGTTAATCGATTATATAAGTCATAGATATACAGGGTGTTATGGGAATGAGTGCAAATATTTTAACCCGTAATAGAACTCGCTAAACTGAACAACTTCTCCATTTATCATTTTTTCGAAAACGCCCCCAAAACTGAGTTAAAATTCAAAACAGTTTTACTCTAAAAATGCATACCCGCCTATGGAATAATATTTTAATTTAAACGCACACTGATAAAACCTATAGTTCACATCTGGTCACCAACGTTCCTTATCAATTGAGGTAGGTAAGTTATTGACCGCATGTTTTTTGTGCAAGAACTTTGCAGTTTAAGGCCCTGAACACACGGGATTCCGTTTCCCAGATTCGGTATGCGGGATACAGAATCTGAGTCTGT
>OW679194.1:198353178-198429202 GCA_940337035.1 Agriotes lineatus
GTAATCGATTATATACTACATAGATATATTCTATGTTTCGCTGGATAAGTACCATTGTATCTGATACTTCGGTATGTGGTTATAGTCGCTATATGGGCGATATCAATATTTTTCAGTATCGAAAATGTCGATATTTTTTCAATGCTGCCAATCCCTAATCCTTTGACTATATAAAAATTATGTTTAAAGTTGAGGTCGGCCCAATAGATAATTAACCTGTTTTTTTAAAATGTTTGACAGTAACGGTCCAATATACTAAGCGTAACCGCTTTCATTATTGAACAACATTAGAATTTTCTTGAATTATATAGAGATAATAGAGGCGGCTACATTTATCTTCTTCTCTGCCTCAGTTTATCAATCTGTCGACTCGTCAGTCGCAGTATCCACCAGTATCTAATTACCGTAGTGTAAACATGGTCGTCTATTTCATTTTTATGCGATTTTTTGCTATTTTCTATTCGATAATAATTTTTAATTCTTAGTATTTGCATGGCCGAATAGCTCTTTCTTCTAGATTTTTTGTATTCTCCTGCCCTTGTTTCATTCTTTTATAGGGCAATATTTGTAGAGCTTCTAATCTTCATTCCTGCGTATCATGGCTACATTTGTGCGTGCCAAAGTGAAAGATACGAATTTATTAATAAACACTTGGCAAGTGCAATTGTATGGCAGTTGTGCACCTTGTTCACACACGATAAATATTTTGTGGTTGTGCAGCATATGGTCTTGCATCTACCACTAGCAGATGCATGAGCGTGTGAATCATTCTGATTTCTTGTTGCACTTTAAGTTGATGGCTTCTCTTATTTATTATATTTTTACACGTCCTGCATTACTTTATTTATTTACACATTTTTTCCCTAATTAGTTCTCCATCGCTTTTATTTTTAAATCCTGTTTCCGTTGTGTGGAAGCTATAAAATCTTCATTCCGTCCTAATCCTGCTGCAGCGAGCAAGCATCTCCGTTTATTTTCGGCGAACCTAGACTGGTATTCAGAATACTGACAAAAATATGTCCGTTGAAAGTCGCCAGTTTCACTGCACACATCCTCTACTAAAATTTAAATTAGTACTCTCCTCGGATGTCATCTGCCGGGCGTTTGTGCATTTATTGTTTGATAACCGAATCGTACAACGACGCAGGAAAGGAGCATTGCGGAGTGAATTGGAAAGAAAGGCTGTGAAGTGAATATTGTAATTGGATTTAGGCAATACCGGAAGAGCGTAGTACAGCGCGGGCCGATTAGAATAACAATGTCCGGGTTTGTTTGGCTCACTGGTTATGCTCTCATTGCTGGTAACATTGACTACTGAGTAGATATTTTCAGTTAAGTTTTAGAATTCCAGTTGAAAAGTAGATGATAAGGACAGTGAGAATAGCTACAATACAGAATTTTATTTTTAAAAGCCGGAAATGAGCTATTATGAGTCAGCAGTGTCGTAAAACTTAAATGATGCCAGAAAACAGGCAAAGCAGTATGCAACACTCTTACAAAGACATATAATTTCGTTAATCACTGATTCAACAGCAGTATTTATAGGTGCTGTGGAATCGAGAACACCAATTTTAGTATGGGTCGAAATAGGTAATAAAAACACACTAAGAGTCCTTTTACGAAAGAAAATTTTTCGTGAATTAAGTTTGACAAATATGTACCTACGTACTTATTTATTATTTTTCAAATTTTTCCCAAGAGAAATTCCATGCTTTCAAATAAACGTTTGTTGGGTTGATAATAAAAGTCTGGACTACCAGATGGCTTATAGGTACCTCGATTTGTAAAATTGCTCATATAACATTTTCCAGTTATTAGAGAAGTAAAATTTAGTTGTTATAGATGTGATGTCAGACATGAATTTTGTAGGTATAAAACTGCACGATCTTGGGATTTCCGTATGACTGCTTAAATCCAAATCCAATTGCTCAACCTGCAACCAAGCTCATATTTTCCTAAGTAATGGATACTAATTTAATAGAAACCTTTTTCTGTAGTTGGCTAATGGAGTTAACTACTAGATAATTATACGGGATGATTCGCAAAGTTATTAAAACAAATTTAAGGGCATATTTTGTGGTTCCAAATGAGACAATTCAACTCAACTTAGCTATATCCAAATGTGTTTCATTAAGTTGGTATTCTGCTTTAAAATTGGTGATAAAAATTAGTTTGCTTAAATCAACAGAATATTCGGATTGGTGGACTATTAATGGATGAAACATGGGTGTCACAACACAGATTAGACTATATTAATGGCAATGCCGGTAACTTTTTCGTTAATAAATTTCTGTGTGTCTGTACCTACTTATATTTGTTGCAATTTAGGCAGAAAAAAATAAGATCCGAGTGACTTGCGCCTTATTCTTATGGGTAATCTAGTCCTGTATGCGTAGAAGCTTTTTCTTCTTTCTCTTAACATAGGCTGAGTGCCTGTCTACACACTGTTTTGAACTAAAGACGAATGCTCTCACATTGGTAATTTTTTTCTTATTTAGGAATAGTGCAGAAATGTTGCAGAGAGTGTAGTTTTATTTTTCTTACAATCGACCTTTGCACCCACGAAAATAGTAAAATTGGGCATCAACTATAAGTTTATGAATGTAACTAATAATACTATGTTACAAATTGTCTTGTTGTCATTTGTTGCTCGGGATGGAAGCTTGTAGACTACTTATATCTGTTTCCACAAAAATGTGGCGCAGTCGCTTAGATTTTATTTTATTGTGTATAAATTGTAATGGATATAAAAAAAGCAAAGACAACATTTTACTAATGAATGTCTCTCTGTAGAAGAAAAAACACCAAACGTTGTCAATCAACCTTGCCATTACAGAGTTACGGTTTGATATGTGTCGTGACACTAGGAATCTACCGACAATAACCAACATCATCTCAAAAGACGTATCCCAGTATGTAGTGCCATATCCAAATAATGCTAGCATTCTATTGCTATAAGTAAAAATTATACGTGATTTGAAATGAACACGCTCTATTTCTAAAACTAGAGATGCCAAAATCCTACAGAAGTTTCCAATTTCTTTTTATGTTACAGTAGAAACACCCTGTATACACTTAGATATTCGTATATATTGGTTTTTTGGTACCATACACTGTCTCAAAAAGAGTTCATTACAAAACCTAATGGGACCTACTGCTCTGTAGTTCTGTGCAGTCAATTTTTTATGGTATGATTTCCTTTTTAGTTCTCTGTGCGAATTTACAAAAAGATCATAGTCGTGGATGGAAATTTTCCTCACTAAAATGCAACAAATTTAACGTAAATTCAGGAATACCAGAAATAAAGCAAGTATGCGTTGACTGCTTGGAAATAAGAAATAAAAAACAATATATTTTGACACTTCTATCACAACATTGTCGGTAACTTATGAATATGTGTGTTATTAAATGCCCAAATTATTACAAAAATTTAAAAAAATCTATCAAAGTTATAATTTTTTAAATCATTTCGAAAAGAGAATGAAAAAGAAACCTGAATTGATGAAAGTACCCCTGTCATTTAAAAAAAACAGAGATGGCGGCGCCAGAAAACAAAACAATTGACTTGCTCAGAACTGTAGAGCAGTGGGTCTTGCTATAGCATATGGTATTTGCCACACCCTGTATAGGTGAAACTGAAACATGTGCAGCAATAAAATCTATTATAGGGAATTTTGGAAATTTTTGATAAATTCGTCTATATTCATCTTTATTTTATTTTTTCATTATTACTTCCTTTTACAATAAAGGAAGTATTGAATTCACCCCAAAAATTCGAAATTGAGTTTTCAACAGATCTTCACGTTTCAGAGTCCCGTGAACCCAAAAAACATATTTTTTTCATTGGTCTGTCTGTGTGTCTGTCTGTGTGTGTATCTGTCTGTGAACAGAATATCTCAAAAACGAAAAGAGGTATGGCGTTAAAACTTCATATATAAGTTTTGTGTACTATGTAGATGAGACAGCAAGCTTTTGAAGAAAATCGCATAACCGGAAGTAGGTGTTTACTCTTGTGATTTTTCAGTTTTTTTCGATTTTTTTCAAAAACGGCTCTAACGATTTTTTTTAAACTTTACATTTTTATTACATTTTTAATGTGTATTGATGTGAGATAGATGATTTTCCAGTTTAATACTTCTAAAGTGGGTTTCTTTTGTTTTTTTTTCTATTTTTTTTATTAACTCCTATTTTAAATAAAACACCTTAAAATTCTAGAGAAAATTTGTCTCTTCAACTAACGCTCTATTTTGTACCGTTTTTGTAGAATTTGTAATTTTTGAAAATTTTTGACAAATTTTTAAAAATTAAAAATGAAATTTTTGACTAATTATAAGATCACTGTAAAAGGAAGTTGTGTGAGTGTATCACATCAGATTTTTTTGGTACGATTGTTTTCCAAAAATTATTCAGCGAGCAATTTTGAGGTGAGCACAAATCAAACAGGATACACAAGTCGATTTTTTCATTATGCCAACAGGAATTGCAGAAACCGTAGCAAATGGAGAAATTATTAAAGGGGAAAGAAGTGGAACTTGAAAATCTTGTTTTGTTTTTTATGAAAAAAAAAGCCCTTGGCCTACTTAATGTTAATAACTAATATTTTACATTCTCTTTGACTTGGTGTAAATCATTTATTGTTCGACCAGGAGGCAAATGAAGAGAAGAAAGGTTTAGGCAGTTTTATGCTTAATAACATTATTTCTCTGCTATTTTACTTTGGCTTGTCATTTTGAGGAATAGCATATATTATAGTTTCGTTCACAATCGAAAGAGGATACCATCGAATGAATTATTTGTTTCTATTTACAACAAAATGCAATATGTTGGCGTTATTTTCACCAATGAAGAACTTGTAAGTGAGTTCGACCTTTAAGATAATACTTTTTCATAACTTAACGATTAGCTGAATAAACAAACTCCATAAAATGAACTTATTAATAATAAAATCACCTAAAAACTTATCTGATTTCCTTTTTCCAAGTTAATAAGTAAATTAAACGTTTAAATTTACTTTAAAAAATGCAGTTTGTTTGTCATAGTTTTCCGGACATAATGCTGAAGGACACTCGCCCTGTATGTAAAATAACTATTTAGGGCGCTATAGCAAGTATGATTTCTTCGTAAGGTTTAGGATATATATGAAAATACAGACTTAAATCTGAGATATTGTTTATATCACATTGATTGTGCAAATATTAAATATTACCAGCATATATCAAACATTCATAAATACTTGAATCGATGTAAATGGAATGCTAGAAACACTAGAATCCTTAGCGTAGTTTCATCATCAAAAATGCAATAGAAAGCTTCATTTTCATTCTTTGTATTCGAGTTCTCTTAAAATTCTTATAGGTATTTGCACTTGCCATGCCAAGAAATTTGCAAAATAAGGGTCCCTTCTCACGAGGCGTTTTTGCAGCGCTGCAGAGTGGCGCCGCTGGTAGGGAAACATTGTTTTAAATAGACGCCTTCACACGGAGCGTTCAACGAACGCGCGGTGGCGCGTTTGAGCCACTCGTAGCAAACTTCCGCTACCAGAAGCGCGCGCTGCTAGTCGCGAGACCCCTTCACACGGCGCGACTCGCAGCGCTACTAGCGGCTAGCAGTGATTCTCGGAAGCGCAGCCGCAGAACTAAGCCAGTGCTGCCGATTTATACATAATTTTGGCAACATCATGCCATAATTTTACGTCAGGCCAACGGCAACACTGACTTTTTAGTTTGTTGCGGGTTACCGTTAAATTCAGTTGTATTGTATGTGCTTGTGAAAATGGATAGGGAAGTTTCCAAAATCGACACTGCGTCCATCTCGATGCACTGCAAGTGACAAACTACCGATTTTAGTTTCACCTGGCAACGCCGGTGGTAGCGCTGGTGAGCGACTTAGCAGTTCTGCCTGCTACACAGTAGCGCCGCAATAACGCGCCACACAATCGCGTACCCTGCCACTCCACGGCGCCACTCTGCAGCGCTGCAAAAACGCCTCGTGAGAAGCCGGCCTAAACACAAAAATTAGGTCAGGGTTCTCTACTAGATTCAAAAGGCTGCAGCGTCTATCACGACGAGGTTAGGAAATTAACTTTCCGCAGTTAAATTAACGTGAAAGTAGAACAAAAACCACCTAAGCCTTTTTTGAAACCTAAATTGTACTTCCTGTACATTCTGTTTGCGATTAAGAACATCTTCGACGATGATTAGTTTATTTACGCGGAAGTCTTGAAATGTGCCTTCACTTCCACTCTCGAAAATGGCGGAGAACGTTTGTTGACGTCTTAGCAAATGCAGTTTTATAGCAGAGCGTAATGATACAATTTGTTCGAGTGGATTTTGACAGGTTAATGCCAATGTGAAGCTCGCGATTACATTTTGCTTCAGCGAGTACCCAATGTAATTATCTCACCTGACGTCTGTTACGCTCCATTCTATTTGTGACTATTATTACGCAATCTGTTCAAATTGCGAGTCTTTTATATCTTATAGTCACCAAATTTTATATTCCTACTTGCTCGCTAAACTTATATTTGCGGAGACTACCCTAAAGCTAAAACTCGCCTATGTCATGCGAAGGCTTCATCGCCCTTACTTATTCCGGGGTGGCTGAATTCAAGAGGGATTGAACAAGGGTGATTCATGCCCTTAATTGCGTCTGAGTTCCCCTCGTATATCTCAGTGGTCTAAAATAAGAACTTATCGCCCGTAATGAACCCTAGCAATTTCTCTACTTGCTCATTGCGAATCACCGGTCATAATTTCCTCGCCGTTTTTGTGGCAGGATGGAATTTTTATTTTTTCTTGCATTGGACTTGATTTCTTCCGCAGGCACTTCGTTTTAATTAAGTTTGAGCTTTCAGCATTGCAGCGTGACATTGTAAATTAAAATTCACTACTTTTTACATCAATTTCAACATTTATAATCGGTAACACAAAGAATACAAATGTCATAAAGACTTCAAACTATTTCCCGTTTTTAAAATGTAAACTGTGTACTTTCCTGGAAAGTGCTTGACAGCTTTTTATTAATTGTATAATAAATAAATATACTGCTCAACAAATGAAGTGGACCATTTGCATATACATATTGGTGCAATTTTTAAAAGTATTTTTCAAAAGGACTCATGGCATTTTTGGTAATCTTTCAGAATTGTTTCACTATAAAAAGCATTTCTTCTCATAATTTGGTTTAAATAAAACTCGGTCCATTAATAAAATATTTGCATTTGAAAATTTTGAATTTTGCCCAAGCGTTGATAACACATTGCATACAAAGTATGCCAAATCGTTGCCAAAATTTTTTAAACGTCCCAAGGAGACTCAAAAGAACTATTAATTTCCTTTTTTTTTGTTCTTCCTCTTATTTCTGTGAAATATAGTTTTTTTATAATTGTACAATTTCTTAATTTTATTAATATGATTTTGTTAAAGCTTCAGTTGACATTTGAGGACAGTGCAATTAAATATGTTTAATATGAGTATATTATAAAACAAAAACTTTTATATATTTTTATGACAAATACAATTTTTATGGGTGGTCCAGTAATTTATGCATTAAGGGAGATATGAATATGTTTTCCCCTGGTTACAGACCGACGGTTTCTGGCCGGAGATCTGTAAGTCAAATGAAGGTAAAAACATGAATATCTCCATTGGTGCATACAATATTTTATTTACTAGCATATTAGTAAAAATAGTAAAAAAAATTAAAATGTCATAAGTGCCATATGTCATATTTAAAATAAGAATCTCTAAGTAACATCAAGGATGGCCTAAGGTCCCGGGTGGTGTAGCTTGAACAGGCATCCACGTACAATCAGTAGAGTTAAGCAACGCTTTTTCTGGTCAGAACTTGGGTGGGAGTTTCACGGCTGCTTCTCTCGGCGCCTCGTGGTACGGCTGCCATGGAAATAGTTGGTCCTGGATGTCATAATAACATTATCACAGTCGTTAGTGGGGTTGTAAGTCCCCATAAAATGTACAGCGACGCCTATAATTGGCCTAACGGCTAAATAAAAAAATGTACGGCTGCTAAGACGTTGTTTGTAGTTCCATGAAAATAATTTGAAAAATCCCTAGGGAGTTATGTGTAACTTTTCATATTTTGCATCTATGATGAAAATGGACAATATCATGTTGCTAGTAAATAAATTCCATTTAATTATAATACAAGTGGGTAAACTGTTGAAATATTTATAGTTAACTGTTTAATGCCCTTCGCTACGTGCCGTGCATTAAATTCACACGCTGGAGGAAATTAATATCTTTGCTCCCTAGATATATAAATAGCTATTACATGATGGCACACAAATTTATTTTTGAATTTCATCAAAAACTAAACTTTTGTTTTCAAGTCGGTGGACAACTAAATTTTATCTAGTATATTTATATCCACACTGCTACCATCGCAGTGGAGGCGGGGCTCATTGGTATAGCTCCGGGTTCTAAGCTAGAAACTGGGTTCAAACCCCAGTAACTCCACCAACCACAAAACACGAATCTTGTGTTAAGTTCACTGCTATTTCCCAATTCGGTTTTGGCAACCGTGTGATCTTAATGCCTAAACCTCCTCAAGGAGAGATTGATGCCCTATCAGTGAGGGTGTTACCAGTGAGGCTGAGGACGACAACGAGTGCTACGATTAAGTGAAATACGTTACTCGTCTGTTAAAACATTTTTCTACTCACTGTATAGATTATAGAAGGTCGGATTTTGCACCCTAATAGTTTTAGGAAACAAAACTGTCAATTTCCAACCAACGGGAGATATTTTTATATTACCTCCCGGCGCGGCGGGAGGTAAAGGTAGTATTGTTTATCTCCCGCATTTGTGTCACCATGGATACCACACCTGTACCTCTTAAGTATACTATATGATATGATCAAAGCAATACTGATAAGTTCACTTTACACTTGAAGTGTACAGAACTATTTGGTATCTAATGATTTCAATCCACAAATTTTTCGGCTATTATTTTCTAAAAACACTCTCATATCAAAAATATTGCTTTGTGTTTGTTGTATGATACTGCAGCTTTAGTTATATACGTAGCAGATTTACCTACGCGAAGCCTCTCCATAATCGACACCCATGGGGAATCTGAAATTGCACGCTATGCGGCTCGTTTCGGAATTTCAAATTCGTGCATGAATAGCTGCATTCTGCAACTTGCATTTTAATATACTATTTTATCATAGTTGGCATGTAAAATTGAGTTACCGAATAAAATTGCTAACAAGTTGCTAGAAAACTGATTTGTCCTAAAGCAGCAAATTCCAGGACTCTGGTACTTGTGCGAGCATTTTTTAATAAAATTTAAACTAGATTGCGGAAACCTGCCTGTACTCTATTCGGTGGACCGGCTTATAGGATATAATTGTTAGTTGCACCTAGAAATTACTGGGGATTACTACCGTAAAAAGAACGTTTAGAAAATATAATACACCCAATTTTTACTTCCTTTTAGAACAAGACTGGAAGTATTTTCGTGTTCAACTATGTATTTATTGGTTTCGCTAGAGGTTTATGGGAAACGATTTTTCAATCTCTATTAAAACGTTTCTTTACAAGATTACACTTTCTCACGCAAACACGAAAAATTGGCAGCATGTGACGTGTTATAACTACAGTACAAAGTTGTCATCATCAAACTTCCAATTCTGAAATAGTTGTAATTGTAATCTACGAATAATTGTTATTTCGCCACCGGGGTTTAAACTTGCCATCTATGTTTTATCATGGAATGTCTATTTCAAAGGTTCGTCTTTGAATACTTCTTCGTCTTAAAGTGTCTTATGCTTTTTATTTACATTTTTACATTGTTTTACATACTATGTTATTATATTATATAGTATATAACGCCAGTAGAGCCCTAAACGTCCATTGGTTTGTCTTGGTGCTGCTACTCCATGGAAGGTGGCGCTAGTGGGAAATGTAAATATAGCACGTTGACGATTTCCACCCTTGGATGGGGAGGAAACATCCTGGGGATAGACTCGGCAGCATCGTGGTGGTATCCATCGTGGTGGTATCCCGTTGCCTTCCACGACTGTTTTCAGGCTCGAAAAACGCTAAAGTGCACGGCCCCAGCGAGATTCGAACCTGGCCACCTAGAGGAACGTGGATCAGTATCTCAGCGCTCTAAGCCACTGAGCCACGCTACCTTTATCTTTGAACACTAGCTGGGTTTATTGGTCCTCTCTTTCCCATTCCTCCATCGTTAACTCTACAGCCTAGGATAGTAAATTACTATCTACGTTACTATATATTTTTTAAATATTGCCTAACGGCTTCATATCTTTAACTTTTTTCTTTACAGTGGTTTCGTTCAACATTGTTTCCATGTTTACAAGGGCAAACATGATGCATTAGCATAAATAGCTGTATGATATATAGGATCCGGACAGATTTAATGATAACACAATAAATTCACAAAACTGCAATAGTTGTCCAAACCAAACTTTGAATTAACTATAAAACATGTAAACTTTTATAAAATTTGGATATCCCAGCAGAATTTGCAGAAACATTTCCACCTATGCAGTTGGCCCGAGGAAGCGTGACTAGCACTGTATAGTATTAGAGCAACCAGGTCATACTTGCGCTGCAGCAAATGTAGTTATGCCGGCTTTTTGAACTAAGATAATAATTACGAGGCGTGCGAGTGGGGTTTCACAGAAATAAATATAAATTATGAACTGCACTATTAACTATTACGTATAGTACGTACAGGAAACTTGGAGTTATTTTAATAGTTATTTGGAAAAAATCCCTGCAAACATTTTGATATAAAGCAATAAGGCATATGTATTCATTACAATCACTCTAGAAAGTGAAAAATCAAAGGACAGTTGATGTTAGTGACGACAATCTTTACTAAATTTTAACTTTTCAAAAAATATTCAGCGTACGCCCCTGAGCATGTGCTTGAACATGCTTATTATTGTTAAATCTGTCAGAACCTTAATTATACGGTGTGGAAATAAAGTAACTGATAAATTCATTAACTTGGTTAGTAGTATTAATTTGTATGAAAAAGTCTTGAAGGGGTATAGCGATTTTAATTATAGGACATGCACTGCAACCACCGTTATGTTGCTACGTCATTTGTTTTAAAAGTTATGAGGTTCTCGACTTTTTTTAAATTATAACCTGTATTTTTTATTATTGATTTTGGTAGTACTTTTTATGTTGTTTTCAATGATATAAAATTTTCAATATGTTACATATGAAAAAAATCGAGAAAAATTGTCTTAAAGTTTAAATATTAAAAACCAATGAAATGAGCAAAATAAATCTAGTTTGACAGAAAGTCATTGACGGCACATTCAATTTGATTGAAATTAAAAAAAACAATCAAAAAATACAACTAGAAATGTATTATCAACTCTATTCAAAGTTAATAATGACGATGACTGTCTCGCTTAATTGTACCATTTTTATTAATAAAGTAGTTCGCTAAGGTAAATTCAAATTTAAAAAAAGCAAAGGACGCTTATTTTGTTTAATTCTGACATGTATCTATTTTTTTTTATCCGCCAGTAACTAGATATATTTTGCTCATTTCATTGGTTTTTAATATTTAAACTTTAAGACCATTTTTCTCGATTTTTTCAAATTGAACATATTGGAATATTCTATACCGTTCGAAACGGGATAAAAAGTACTAATAATAATAATGGTGAGGCACTAACACCCCATGAAGGAGCTTGGCCTGCAAGGCGGAAGGTTAGAGCTTCCGTATCCTCGCTCTCACACCCGGCTGTCGCGTGTCAAATTCATGACACGTGGTGATGTGGTGAGCACCACGCATTAGACAGCCGCATTATTACCCCTTGTTCTTTCGAACGCAGGTTCCCAATTATTTAAAGCGACTGGGTAGGCCGCCCGCCAGGCATCGATCTGGGATTTGAACTCCAGACTTCCGCGCCGCAGTCCGATGCTCTAACCATCTGAGCCACGCTGGCGCTAAAATAAAAAGTACTACAGAAATCAATAATAAAAAACATAGGTTGTTACTAAAAAAAGTCGATGACGTCATATGAAAAACAAATTACATAAGAAACTGAAAATCAGCTGAAAATATTCCCTATGGTCAAAATCGTTACACCCCTTCGAGAATTTTTCATAAAAATGAATATCAACGAAATTAATGACTTGATCCATTACGTTATTTCAACACTGTATAACGCGTTCATCAGTATTTGCTGTTAATGTTCCTCTACTCTCGATATAGTCTATACCGAGATTGACAATGTTTTCATTATACAACTTGCAACGATGTTCATTGGTGTGGCGTGTTCAGTATTTCTTCTATACCTTCGATATGTACTATTATTTGTTTTATTATGTTAATTCAAGAAAAGTATGACCACCGTATATTTTTGCTAGCACTGTGTTAAATCCTGGCTAGTATTTTTTAAACATTTCGATCTGACGTATGTGTAAACGATTACTGTAAAATTTAGTTGCAGCTTGCAGCATAATAATTCGATAATAATTATTCAATCTTACGTTGTAGCAGCCTTCAAATAGCCATTCAACTTGTTCCTTTTTATGTCTCATAAAGCGCAGTCTGGCGTTGTATATGGATTACGTCACATGCTTATTCACTGAGGCCGAATGCGGCTCGTAAGTCACACCGTGATGAATAACTCTATTTAGAATTTAGAGCACACTTTTGAGTATCGGAACTGAGGCTCGAGACAGTCTGCCTTTGTATGTTAAAGCTTGTGGTTGGATGCTTTGAGGACAAGCAGCGAGCCGTGTGTGTAATTAATAGGAAGAAATTTCCATATCGATTGCATAAGTTAACGAACTGTTTTTGGCAGTTACGCCATAAAATTCAAGTGCAAGATAGCATCTGTAGGGTAAAAACGAACGGAGCTGTTCGTTCGATAAAAATAAATGGGCAGACGGATACGCACCATAATTCTTGATCAAGTTCCCTCCTGAGGGTTTGATTGGGACAGCGTGCGGGCGGACTCACCTCGGTTGAAATCCCCGTATGTTGGAGTTCCAGACTAGGAAATTCAAAGCACGTGCTTTGAGAAAGGACGAATGTAGAAACTTTTCGAACTATTTTAATTTAAAAAAAAGATTAATTTGAACGTGTAAGCTTTGCAAACTCTTGATACTAAATAGCATCTGTCTTCGTTAATTGGTATATGATGGAACATGTGGCAAAAGCTGTAATTATTGTTTTTTTACTTATCTCTTACATAAAGATTAATAAATTGTGGAAGTCCAATGGTATATACGATGGATGTACAGTATTTATTGCCCTAGCATATAGAAAATTATTTTCAACTTGTCTCAACTTCAAATCTAACCTCACGAATTGCGTCCATAGAAATAAGACATGAACCGGAGCTTTATCCTGATGACTGAGAATCCCGTGTGATTATTTTTCTCTTTCTTTTTTTTTAATACAACCACGAAGTTTTATAACTTGGTGTTGCACACTATTGTTGAGACATTTATTTTAATTTGGGGCTAATTTATTTTCCCTGAATTAAAATCGGTTCCCATGCATAAATTATAGGCTGCCCGTTTAATGTGCACATATTCACACCCTCGCTGGCATAAGCGCAAAACAGAAAAATTGCCAAGCACTGCTACATTTAGCAGTACATGTTCGGGATGATAGTACTTACAGATAGTTTTGCGGCTCCGTGATACTCCCACGTAGCATTTACTAGGATATCTCGATCAGGGATATTCTTTAGTTGCACAGCCGATGAGATCTACCTGTCATATGCACCCTTACCGCATAGGGCGCTTGTTCGCCGAATGCCAACCAGACCAGTAAGCACCAACTCACATAAGTGCGAATTGTAACCACGGTTGCCACCCCCGCAGAGACCGAAATCGCAAGGTATTTGTGGGAAATGAGCATCCCAGGTTAACCAGGTGCGATTTCTGGATCACTGATAATGCCTATGAGGTCAAGGGTTAGTGATCATCTCGTTGGATATTCACTATTCCCAGGCATATATCTCACTACATCACGGCACCAATTGGGCACCAGCCTATCAACAATGTCCAACTCAGCTGCGTAATAGAACCAGGTACAATCTCCATTGCAATGCTACTCGAGCAATAGCATCTATTAAGACCTTATTCTTACATCCTTCCTAATATATCACAAAATTACCACAAGTAATACTCATCTCATAATCATCATATCAAAGCTCGCGTATTGGAATAGGAACCATTTGTGGTATCAAATTTCACATGTTCGGTCACTAACTGCTCAGTCCGAGGGTTTTAAAGGCAACCCTGGTCCCTGAAATAACTTTAGGGTTCGGTTCGATTCGTAGAAATAATTCGAACGTAATATATTTAACCTGTTGATTTAATCAAAGGCTTATAATCTGATGATGACATTCACGTGATTAGTGTTTTGTTGAGTACACGCAAGATACCGCACGTTTGCAGGTTGTTCTGCTACATTTGAACTCCCGTGAGCAAGTTTTGACTGCTTAATAAAAAAGGGCAGAATCGCCAAGTACGTCTACCAGATTTGTACGAATTTCTCTCGACGTTAAACTTTTCTTTTATAGTTATTTAATCAACGATTGAAGCTCACCCCATTTCTTAAAATCTTGCGTGGATCCACTACTTTTAGCTTGAACAGATTTTAAAATGTTAAAACTTATCTAATCAAATGTGGCACTTTGCTTGTCGATAAAATAACGTAGAAGTGAGAAAATATATTCTGAAGTCATTCCTCTGAGAGACAATAAAAAAAAACAACGAAACGACCGTATGCACACAATAGATAGTGAAGGTAGCTTTAATATATAAACAGAACCACCAATCTATAGATGAACGGCGATCAAAGGGAGGGTCTGCAATACTTTTGTATACATACTATATTAATTGTTTATGTTTATTAAACAGAAGAAATTTGCTTTTTTACTTCCTTTTACGATAAAGGAAGTATTGGATTTACCCCAAAAAGTCGAAATTGAGTTTTTTGTATTCGCTCCCCAAACTGGTTACTTTGGAAACTGTCTAGGATCCTCAAAATGGCCATTTAGAGGCCTTGTACTTAAAGTCGTCATGGCAACATTTTAGCGGACTCAAACATTAGTTGCCATGACGACTTTAAGTACAAGGCCTCTAAATGGTCATTTTGAGGATCCTAGACAGTTTCCAAAGTAACCAGTTTGGGGAGCGAAAAATACATTTTTGCGGGGCCTCCTAATATAATGCCGCGTTAATGGTAATTGAAACTTCATATTATAATGTTTGGAGAGCTAATACAAAAAAACGTTGTATGCAACACGTCCTCAAATGGCTTTAGAGGACTCATCTTCATATTACGGACTCGGCTGCGCTTCGCTCCGCCTCGTCCGGAAACATTACGACTCGTCCCCTAAAGCCTTGCTTTGAGGACTAGTTACATAAAGTACTATTTCAACAGATCTTCACGTTTTAGAGACCCCTGAACTCAAAAAACATGTTTTTGTTCATTGGTCTGTCTGTGTCTCTGTGTGTCTGTGAACAGAATATCTTAAAAAGGAAAAGAGGTATGGCATTGATACTTTATATATAAGTAAGTTTTGTGTACTATCTAGATATGACAGCAAGCTTTTAAAGACAATCGAATAATCGGAAGTATAGTGTTTACTCTTGTGATTTTTCAGTTTTTTTCGATTTTTTCAAAAACGGCTCTAACGATTTTTTACAAACTTTTTATTAAATTTTTAATGTGTATTGATGTGAGATAGGCGATTTTCAAGTTGAATACCTTTAAAATGGGTTTCTTTTGTTTTTTTCTATATTTTTATTAACTCCTATGTTAAATAGAACACCCGGTATATTATAACATTTTTGAATTCAGCTTAAAATTTTAGAGAAAATTTGTCTCTTGAACTAACGCTCTATTTTGTACCGTTTTTGTAGAATTTGTAATTTTTGAAAAATTTTGACAAATGCTCAAAAATTAAAAATCAAATTTTTGGCTCATTATAAGATCACTGTAGAATGTAGATGGAAGTTGTGTGCTTGTATGGCACATAGGATATTACACATTCGGACAAGATGTAACATGTTTTGGCGGCGTTACTTTTTTATTAATTTACTTTGAAGTTATTTAATATTAGAATATTTGTTATCTAAATGTAGCTAATTGTATTTATTAACTATTTGATATGAAAACGACCGCTAAACTTTACTGTTGGTTACCAACTAAAAGCAAAAAGAAGAAATGACAACGAAAGTTCTTTCTTTCTTTTAGATATTATAGGCCGTTGTTAATCACTGAGGTGGTTTTTATGAAATTATTTCACAGCTCTACATCTTTGTTCGAAGACCTTCCTCGCTATTTTCTTCTTTTCGGTTTGTTATCTTTCCAATTACTATACAGTTCTTAATGTGTTCTTATTGGTGTCATCTCAACCACGCATATAAGTATGGGTTTTACAATATTTTTATACATTTTAATCATTATTTCAATAATCCGTTCATTAATGCCATATTATAGAATATGGACACCACTACTGACCTTAATATGAATAAAAGATGCGTAGACAGTTAGTCTCACTCTTGTACACTTGAAGATTTCGTTTTAGCAAATAGCGCAAATAGTATTAAGTGGCTTTTTCGGTTATGTCTCATCTATGATACCGTATCATATATACAGTATATTTTAAAATTTATCGAAATAGTACAAGCCTATGTAGCACCAAATGCGGTAATTTTAAACATTTAATGTACTCGTAATTCATAGTTATTTATGTACCAAGGGCATTATGAAGATGTTTATGGTTGAGGGGTATAAACAACAAATGATGCCCAGGATGAAAAATAAATGTATTAATATCATCGACGATATTAATATAATAGACGAAACCGTAAAATATGATAAATAGTAAGTGTTTAATCATGTACTTAGTGTTTAATCTTCATTATCTGAAAAAAAGTTGTTAATAGAGGTTTTTGGTACAACTTCAAAATTATTTGAACGGAATTATATAATGTAATTGAATAGCACTCGACTTCCTTCGTATATTTAATTACTTTCCCTCCTTTTGAGCAAAATTAGTGTTGCTTTTAGGTGACACTATTTTGTTCCCAAGTGGGGGTAGGTATGCATATGAGCTGTGATATATTACTAATTAATTATATTGCATACTTAGGACATGGAGATGTTTGGGCATTACTTTTTGTTGAATTTCGTAATTTTCTTTCCCAAATATGCTGAGAATATTTTGTAATTGAAGTCCATGTAAGGTAGCGGAATGTACCTATATCACTATTTACGAATGTAGTTTAAAAGTGAAAATTCTGGCCATCTATGGTAAAATGGAAGGAATTTTACATAATTAACCATACGAGAATGCCTATAAACCAACTCCTCTTATTAAAAAACTCGTCAGCTTGTTATGGATACGCGTTTCGCAGAAAAGTCTGTAATAATAGGATGCCATTCTAGATAAGGTGCTCTGTTAGGTGTTTACTAGTGCATGTCGGGCTATTGTAATTCAATATCTTCCACTTAGAAGAGTGTGTCAACTAACGCAGCGGAGCAACTTTCTTCTTTCTTTATTTAGGATGGAGTTAATGCAAGTGACAGTTGCATTTCTAAAGGTATATTTGACTGCGATTTTCACTTTTAATTGACCGTTTGCTAACTTACATAAAAAACATTGCATGCAGTTTTTGCACTGCAAATTCACTTTCCAATTGCGTTATATAAGGTCGTGTGCGTTTATTTTAACATGAGCACCACGATTTCAAAGTGGCGATGTTGAGATCATTAATCTGTGTTTGACAAGTTCATAGAAACCGGCTAAACGTATCTTTAAGTACTTGCGTATTTTGTTATAAATAAATAGCACAGTAGAAATTTAAATTTGTGACTGAATAACTGGGTATTGAAATGAATTTTAAAGCGGCTCATCGAAAATATGTAATTGAAATCGCCATTTTCCAACAAATGTATTATTTTTAACCATTGAACAGGCACTTCGGCCAGGGGCTGCCGAAGCCAATTATTGATTAACAGCATTGTGTAGCTAATTTTCCTCCACAGTGTTTGCCAGGTAATTTTCTTAAGCTGTCAGTTATTTTTTTTGTAAATTTTCATATTTGTGTATTTTTTGTATTAATTTGTAAAGCACATATTTCGTTCATAGAAGATTCCATTTCTATTTCTAATACAAAAACATGTTCTGTGTAAGGATTTCGGAAAATCTGAGCTGCCTAATAAAAAAAATTATCGAAATACTTATTTTCAAATCATATGTGAGACGAATTTCTCTGTGAAAGTGGTTTAGCGATTTTTATTTCATCAAATATTTGCAAATAATCTTTCAGAAGGGCTTTAACGGAAAGAGCTTGACAACAATTAAAAATTATCACTGAATTTATTACGTGTGTATAGCGAATATTTTCGAATGTAAATAATACTAGACTAGCTTTTTAGCCCGATGCGATGATGGCCTTATTCAATCAAGACAGTGCAAAAATCTGCTTTTGTTAGATCGAATCACTGTGTTCACAATTATGTAGAAAATATATTTAAAAAATGTTAATATTTTTTACTTACGCTACGCTCCCAGAGGGAATCTTATTTATTAACCACCTTAACTGCTCAACCAGTTAACGCTACGTAACACACATGCTTATCGTTGAATTATGAAGGGGAGGGTGAGCACGTAAAGCAGTTAGCGTTAGCCCAATCGCGCCTGAAGTAAGTTCGATCGGTGACAATGAAAACGTGACACACACAGGCAGGCATGCAACATACGTAAAATGAAAATTGTGTAAATATGTGATATTTTATAATGCCCACTTCTTACCTTAAGAAGAGAACTCTAAAAAGATCTCAACTTAAGTCTAACACTTTCCCCATCACATACCACTTGTATTAATAAACGGGATACTATAAATTAATATAAGAGCAATGGTAGTACATGTAGACTATAAATAAGCTAGTTTCGACGGGTACAATATAATATAAAATATAAGTAATAGAAAAAACTGGCTTATGTAAATATGCTCAGTTCTTCTAGTAAGAATGCAATTTATTACAATAGAACATTAAAATAAAATTCAGATATATATCTCAGTTTTCTAATAGTGTAGGGCCTACTTGTCTTTTCAATAGCCCTATAAATAGTCTTCTGACCCGATTTGACATTTTTGAATGTACGTATAGAAAAATTCGGAGCGAGCTAAGCGGCTTTTGGAAAGGTTAAACGTGCTTTATGATGCGACCTTAATTTAGCAGGTATAACCTTCCAGCACCCTTAATATTTAATATAAAGTTTAGCGTTTGACCTTAACAGCTGCGATGAAAGCAATATAGATTGCTGGCAAAATTTACTGACCGATTTGCAGTACAAGTAGTTACCTTTTCTGTTAAATAAATTACTGCATAAAGCCCGAAATAGTTTAGAGACAGGATTTTATGAGCAATGCTGCCCACGGTGTTTGACAAAACTGTTGCGGATTTATTTCGCATTAGAATACGTACTATTTTCGGTACTTCAGTACGTGCCATATGAAACCAGGAGTTATTTCTTCACAACATTTAATAACGTAAGACGTAAGCTGTTAGTATACAAAACAAACAGTTGCGTGCAGGTATCAAGATTCCTCAGCAGAGTTATATAAAAAAACTACAAACATTTCCTCGTGTTTGTAATTAAAGGTTCGTTTGCCACGCCATAATTAAAGTGTGCTTAGATATTCTGAGAATTTTAATTTGAGGTTACCTTTACTCACTTCGGTATTAGTATTGCAATCTATCTAAAGTCAGGCATATTTCTAGTCGCATAGCTTGGTAACGGTGCTCTTAGTAAAAGACATGCCTGTGCGATTTAGTCATCGTAGTGTAACAACTGCTTTTTAACGAAAATTTAAATAAATATCTTGTAGAAGCCAAGTCTGACCAATAACACGACGTAATGCTAAATTTAGGATTTTAGTCATATAGTACTCTAGTAGGTAAGATTACGGTGATAGCATGGAAATTATCACCAACAAAGTCCTTTTTAAAATAACAGAGCAAACGTTAAAGTTGCTGCTGAACGCATTTAGACGTTTCGAGAGATCAGTTTTCATCAAGGTAGCCTTGTTTATAATGGCGCACCCTGACGCCAAATCTTTTCTCGATTTATAAGCTTGGACACTGCTAGGCAACTTTCCAAAACAAAAATATCGAAAGGCTTTTCGAAATTTAAATAACAAATCAGTTCTGCAAAGTAATAATTTATAGAAATGTTGGGTTAAAAAACAATTATGATATAAATATGCTAACGTTCTATTGAAAAACCAGAAAAATTACATACTAAGTCAATTTTCAGTCACTTTATACACATTTCAACAGTGGTGGGTCGCTAGAAGGAGCCAAGGAGTCATGGCTCTACAATTACAGATCAGTCATTCAAGAATTTTTTAATTTTGAAGGAAACATTTTTGTATTAATTTTTCACCATTCTCATTTTGGAGCTAATAAAGCACGATCAATTTTTATTTCATGAATATGAATTGTACGATTAGCGATTGCTTGCTTTAACAGATGCAATGGAGCCAGATCAAAACGGCTAACCTTTTCGACAGTTTATAGCCTGCAGCGGAGGGACAGCGCGGCGAAGGAGGTAGATCCAAAGACCGGCTTGAATTGGAGCCACTTCAGCTTAGGCTCGCTTGCAGCTGCGATAGCGCGCGTATCGAGTTTCTGATTACTGATGCTTACAACTTTCGCAACAAGGGTGACTGATGAAGAAACGCTGCGTCCGGGGAGCATATTTGGAAACTACAGAGTCACGAGATAGACTGGTAGCTTCAAAATTTGCGACAAGATTTCCTTATTTAGGAAATGCAGAGCATCCAGTTAATTATGTAGCCGCGTGGTGTGCATTTTTCCAAGGGGAAAGAAAAAATACAATGGATTGAAAATTATGTATCTGCTTACCTATTATTTGTAGTTCTCGCTGAAAAATGTTAAAGTTTTTATATTGTCTCTTTGTATTTATTCAAATTTGCATTAGGATGCTTAGGTATTTAATTGAGAATTAGATTTTATTTCTAGTAGGTACAATCATATTTTTTAACGACGCTGTTTTAAAACGGAACATTTTATGCGCAGTACCAAGAACGCCGCGTAGTGCTAATCATTCGAGATCTAATAAAATTACGTTTTTTCTATAGCACATGTTAAAGTGTGCTTTTATCAACTCAAAACAAAAGGTCAAGTTTTACTTTAACAGCAAGGGTAGATAAAGTAGCACTTTAACTTCAAGGATAGATAAAGAAATTTAATTTTCTAACTTTTGTTTAAATTAAATATGACAGATTCGTGTTATCGTAGCAACGCAATCTAGCTACTGACATTTTGAAATGTGATTGACTGACCTTATTTTCTTTTGAAATTGTGATTGACTGACCTTATTTTCTTTTGAAATTGTTAAAGTTCTTCCTATAGAAAAAATATTGTATTATACACGACGATAAAGTTATTTCTATCCACTCTTGAATCATTAACGTCTCGATTTAGTCTCGAAGTTAAACGATTCACCCGTGGATAAAATTTAACTTTATCGTCTTTTGTAATAAATTACTATTAGATTGTCATCCTTCACAATAATATTAAAGTTCTTGCTCACAATCTAATTGGGTTATGGCCGTTTTACGCTTACTTACTGATATTGTTTGCACTGAAATTCGTTTTGAGTAGTCATGCTTGAATATTTAAGGACGTGTGTAATTTCAACAGCAGAGACGTTAAGGCTTTCGCAAAATAAATACAGTTACATAAATAACTATGCTATTTATGATATACTTTATTTTATTCATAATTTACTGGTAAGTTGTCCCGCGTCTTGAAATAATATACGTCAATCACGCATGCATCTTTGTATTTCAAACCGTGCTTATGGATTTTTTGGCCAAATTATACATTTAAACGAAATATGAAAGAGCTATTCGATTCAGTGCATCATATTCTAATAGCCGGGAAAGTTTGGTAATTTTTTTCACTGATGCTAACTTTTTCCAGTCCGGAATCTGTGTCTGTGACGATGACGGGGTGGAAAATGCATTTTACGTTCGGATGGCTCTACTATCAAAATGCTCCACGAACCGCCACTGCTTTTAACTATGTAGATACACAGGGTGGTCAAACACTTATTGCGGGGCCTGGACACAACGCCCACTGGTCACAACGTCCACCACCTAGTATGGCCGCCATGTTGGACACAACGTCCACTTTTAAATTTGGTCATAACGTCCACCCTGGTCACAACGTCCACCGCCACAACGCCCACTCTGGTCACAACGTCCACTTTTAAATTTGGTCACAACGTCCACCGCCATAACGCCCACTGTGGTCACAACGTCCACCGACGCCTCTTGAGAATAACAGTTTACGGCGTCGGTCGTAACGTCCACTCTGGACACAACGTCCACCGCCATATCGCCCACTCCGGTCACAACGTCCACTTTCAAATTTGGTCACAACGTCCACCTTGGACACAACGTCCACCGCCATAACGCCCACTCTGGTCACAACGTCCACCTTCGCATTTGGTCATAACGTCCACCTTGGACACAACGTCCACCGCCATATCGCCCACTCTGGTCACAACGTCCACTTTCAAATTTGGTCACAACGTCCACCTTGGACACAACGTCCACCGCCATATCGCCCACTCTGGTCACAACGTCCACTTTTAAATTTGGTCACAACGTCCACCTTGGACACAACGTCCACCGCCATAACGCCCACTCTGGTCACAACGTCCACCTTCGCATTTGGTCATAACGTCCACCTTGGACACAACGCCCACTTTTGTTTTACTGGTTATTTATTAATGAATTTTTAACTGCCTTCGTTAATGCTTTTTGGGTGGACTAATGTTTTTTAGAATTTTAAAAAAATATTGGTTTTAGGCTATTTTATGTTTATTTTAATCAATGTATAGTTTCAACTATTTCTTTCCCGTGTCTCTCTTTTCTGCTGGTTTTTGTCTAGTGTATGTATTTCCAGCTCATTTCTCATATAAATGGGTATACGAAGCATAAGGGTCATACCGGGTGTCTTAAAATGAATTACATCTAGTATGCTTTGAATTTCCCATAATGCAATCTAAAATTTTACTTGAAATTGGCAAGACTGTAAGTCTATGTGCAATTCGAGGTTAGAAGGTTAGGTTTTGTGTCAGTTTGTGTCAAAAGTGACGCAAAACCTAACCTACTAACCTCGAATTTCAAAGCATACTAGATGTAATTCATTTTAAGACACCCTATATTATAACACTAAATATACCTAAAGATTCATTGGTTTGCGTTACACCTCATTCGAAAAAAACTTTTTCTTATTGTACCAGTAGGTAAGTATTTACAAGTTCCTAAAAACTAAAAATAAAAGAGAAGGTTGACGTCACTGAAAAAACGTGGTTTTACGTGTTAGGTATCATTAGTAATACCGATGGGGCCACAATTATATATAACAGCAATGAGATAACATGAACAACAAAATAAAATGCTTGAGTAAGAAAGAGATGACCATACAACAAAATTATTTTAGTAGGCACAATTAGTTGACATATGTCATAATTAAAGTAAGCTTCAAGCCTACTCGTATATTTGCTACTATGTTTATCTCTTTCTTACTCAAGCAATATGTGTTATCTTCTTATTCATGTTATCTCATTGCTGTTATATATAATTGTGGCCCCATCGGTATAACAAGGGCGATCCATACCGATAATTTTGCACACGCCAAGGGTCGAGCGCTGGTTGTAATGAAAACTGCCCCGACGGCAGTTTTCTAAGAGCAATCAGCACGATGACTCTTGGGATGAGTACTCCTAGGAAGTGTCAAGTCGAAATGTCTATTTAATATTATTTTTCCATACAAAATTGGAACCCCCATTTTACCCCTTTAGGGGTTGAATTTCGAAATATCCTTCCTTCTTCCTTGTATACATCATAAAGGGAACCTCTGCAAAATTTCAGTTTTCTAGGTCTGAATATTAAAAGCAGGAAAAGGATTTCTGAAAATGTTTACGAATTGCAGGAAATTGAAGTACCGGTTGATTATAAAGTCTCGATTCATTGCTAATTTGTACTTACTTTTAAGTTGCCAGTTTGCATTTATTTTCGGCCTAATTCATTTCGTAATCGAATATTTCAATCTGGTTCGTTTGCCAACACATTTTTTGCTTGCATGCAGTTAGACGGGCTTAAAAATGCAGTCAGTGCAGTGGTTTTTTGGGAATTCATAAAAAAACTCGGGTATCCCCTTGAATTATTTTGGTTAACTAACACACACGCAGAAAACTCGGTCACTCCTCGTTTTGTATGATTTTAATTCAAAATACAAACAAGAGCAATACGACAGATCTGGGGATAGTTATACGCCTATCATCCTTTTTGTCAGAGACTATAATGAATGAAAATATAAAAACAATTAATTAATTTGTAAAGCTTGAATTAAGATGGTAAGAGTTTACAAACTTCTGTAAAATTATTTAAGTACTAAAATTCTAGATTCAGTGCGACAAAAAATAGGCCATTCCACATGTAAAAACTTTTTGCATCAAAAACAATTAAAGAAGTATAAAAATTAGCCAAAACAACAGACAATTGTGACTTCGTTTGCATCTACTTCAGGGCACAAGCACAGTTTAATTTCGATCTTTGTAAAACCTAACATACCACTGAAAAAATGACAAAATAGTTCCTTCAAAATGTTCCTGGATAAATATTTTCACATGCCCGTTCCCGATCAAAGCACCTTGCGAAAAAAGTTTTTGTTAATAATTTCAAAGAGGCTGTTTGTGCAGTACCTGGGCGAATTGGTCAAATAGTTCTTTCTAAATGTAAGAAGGTTTTTTTCCAAAAAAGAAGGCCATAAAATTTCCACAATTTTGGCAGGCGAAATTGCAGAAGACTGAGATTGATCCGACTATTGTAGTAAATTTAAAATATGCTTCAATAACTAATGTTGACATAGAAAGAAGTTTTTTTTACATATAAGAACATTTTAAGTGAAAGGCGACTAAATTTAACAATGGAGCATTTAGAACAATATTTAATAACTAATAGTGTTCTGACTAATTTTTTAGTGCCCAAGTTTTCTATTTTATTTGTTGTGTTACATTTACAGTTTTTCTATGAATTGTGTTTGCATTTGATATTTTTAGTGTCACATTACATGCTTGTTCTTCAGAATTACTGTTATTAGTTAAATGAATGAATAGTCTTTTTTTAATTTATGACGTTTTTTATAATAAAGCTTTTTTGCTTAAGTTAACGCTTTTTTAAACGTTTTTGAGACTTTTTTAATAGCTTAACTCGTACTACTCACTCGTTTGTAACTTATACACACGTATATTAATGATCCTCTTATCCCACTTGTATAGTAAATAACTATTAAAATAATGTGAAATATATTCGGCTAAACTGTTCAACAGAAGGCATGTAAAAATCCAGTTTTCCGGCGAATCTGTTGCTCAGGCTGCACATTCGGTATATCGCTGAATTTAGTAGAATATTTGTTTTAGGGCGGGATAAATAATAGTAGATTATGTTATTAGGAGTAAAAGTGATACTTTATGTGGCGAAGCTGAAGTTTATTTAGCCGAACGTTAGTGAGGCAAATAATTCAGCTAAGCCACATAAAGTCACTTTTACTCCGAATAACATATACTATTTTATCCGCAAACGTATTTAGGTAAATTTCATTAATATGGATTTAAATAAAAAAGAATGCATCGGCCGGGAATCGAACACAGGCCACCCGCGTGACAGGCGAACACTGTACCTCTGCACCAACCGATCTTATTCGAATAATGCGCTACTGTAATGATATATGAACATACTGAATCACCCGAGCTAATAGCACACGGCCACAGCAGTTGTCACACCATAAACCACGGCGACAGCTCCGATCCGCTGCTTTAAGGTTTATTTAAAAACTTTTTCGTACTCTTTGAAAATAAAACCGGCATACGGATCTAAGTCTAAAAATTAGCAAAATTTTAAGCCATCATACAATTTAATCGGTCCAGTATCTTCGGAGGAGATAACGAACAAACATAGAAAGAAAGAGGGCAACGATTTTGTGTGCTTAGGCAGATAAAGTATGCAAAAGTCGCTATTTTATCTGCTTAGGCAGATAAAGTGACACTTTTACCTTGTCAATAAAGACAAATAAGTTGTCACTTTTCTGACATTTGCGGATAAAATATTAATTTATGTATTATATGTGTCTTTATTGTTCTTGAACTAGCTTTGGCTAGTTTGAGAACAATAAAGAATGTAGCGGCACAGATGTAGGTACATACTTCTTCTTTGATCATTCTGCATGTCTGATGTTGATTATAACTCCAATCACTGTCAATGTAAATACATAGTAGATCTATAAATAATAGTCTTCTTAATGAAATACTATACACAAATAGATATACAGAATAGATTAAAGAATCAATATTAAAGAACTTTTTTAGCGGTTATGTAATTTATTTACAATTTTTATATTACACAATGAGATCATATTAATAACGAATATCACAGATCATTATGCTACACTATCAATTGTTTCTGTTAGGAAAGGAGGAAGCATTGAAGGTAACACACAGGCAAATAGGACTATTAAAATCTTTGACAAGGATAACTGGATAAGTATATTGAACATGTTACTCTAGTTAGTTGTGGTCAGTTGTGTTCTGAACCAAATCATTATTTAGCAACTGAAAAATATATCGTTTATTAAATAACTAAAAATCGATTATTAAAAGACGAAACAGTTAAAACAAATTAAAAAAAACCGAAAAAATGGATTACGAAAAAAAATATCAATGCAATATATGTTATGCACAAATTAAAGCAAAATGTTTTAAAAATCTTAAGGACGTTGACTTAAAATACTACATTACGCAACTAGTTTAGAACAGTGATGTTTTATTGAACAAGTATGGGTGGTTTGAGTAGGAGCATCAGCGAACAACGAGCAATAAAATCGCTTTTCTAAGGTGTTCGGTATATTTTATCGCATTTGATAAAAAATGTGAAATATTATATTATAAAAGTGACGCTAAATATCTAAACATAACCAAGCTAAGCAGAACTACTTTCTATGCACTGAAGCACATCAGCAGCTCCAGTAGATGTTATGCGTTTGGCAGCAAGGTCCATAAATATAGCAAACTTGGAAATACAGGTCATCCCATGTATTTCCACTATGCAGTGGGTACGAAAATATCGCCAAATGGCGGGAAATCTAAACCTTGAATTTTGAACCCACAATTCTCTCCCTTTTTAGTCAGCGGGAAAACCAAATAAACGAAAACTAGGTCTTGAATGGTTAGAGCAGTTCAAAGATGCACATCCTGGTACTCTCAAACCATCTAACCTTAATCTTTTAAATGATAAGCTGTGACGTTTCTCACTCTAATCGCGACGGCTTTGCCAAAAATCCATTGTTAGTGGGCACGAAAATGGCGGTTACTGAGATGACATATATTTCCACGCTTGCTATATTTAAGGACCTTGTTTGGCAGTACAGGGCTGTGTTCGACAATGTCCCACCATCGCACTGGTGTGTCGGTTAACTCTCTCATCCTCACAATAAAAAACAAGGATGTTCAACGGACCAGTGTGATCAGGCGTGATCACTGTAAGTTTTTGTCAAATTTGAGGTTAGCAGGTCAAGTTTTGCGGCAGTCTGTGTCAAAAACTTACGCAAAACCTAACTTGATAACTTCGAGTATTATGTATATAGACTGACAGTGCCAAACGTAAAACGAATCGCCGTTGCTCTGCTGTAATGGTTGCTATGGTGAAAAATATCACGTTACTCAACGGTTTTTAATGTAGAAATGTAGTGCACTACTTTATGAAATTCGATAAACTTATAAAAATTACTACAATATATTACCAACTTGAATAAAAACAGCTAAGTGTAATTATTATACTGAACAAGTAAGTAAAATTTCTGATCCGAAAGGCCTCTGGAAAACTGCAAACTACAGTATGAATGTTCGTGCTTGTTTGTAAATCTACCATAAAACAAATATATCAAAATATGGTACACAACTCCAGAATGAAAAGGAAATCGCTGATGAATTCAATGGATATTTCAGTGAGGTAGGTAAAGATATGGCTAATGTACCTACTTAGGGTAAAATAGTATATTACATACCGAGGTGGGAAGTGTTTCATTACTGTCGAGAGATTAGGTAGTTTACCGAGACGCGTAGCGTCGAGGTTAACTTTATCTCGAGACAGGGATGAAAGTTTCCACCGTGGTATGTATACTATTTTATTTGCAATCATCTAATTTTAAAAATAACTAGAATTGAATTCTGAATAATAGATATCTTGATGTAGCTAATATTTTTGTTACCATGAAAACAACCCACTCAATGTTTTGTTACCATGGAAACACCCCACTCTTCAGGTATGTAATATTTTTCGGGGTATGTAATAATTTCCTGGCTAGTTTCAAGTAATCATCTAGTTCCCAGCTGTTGTTATGTCATGAAATTGACACATTACAATGTGATTGCGAATAAAATTAATTAAACAATCAATACATTAATAATAAAAATGTTTCCCCAGGTAATTCGACCTTATTTTTATCCTTAGTAACTAAGGAAGAAATAGATAATTTAATGAACACCACATCATCAGAAATAGAGAACTTGACTGACGAAAACTTAAAATCAATAAAAAGAAGAAAACAGTATTTTATCGAACCAATGCAGTTTGTATTAAATCAAGTCCTAAACACTGATATATTTCCAGATGTACTGAAAACTGCCATTGTACATTCCGTACAAATATTCAAAATAATAGGAAGGATGTTGTGGAAAATTATGGGCCAATATTGTTGCTACCATCTCTAGCTAAAATAGTAGCAAAATTAATTAAAAAATGACTTATTGATTTTTTACAACTCACAAAGTAGTTTCATCTACACTGTTTGGCTAAAAAAGACGTTTACACTATCTAATTTCAAGAATTTACGCAAGTTATACAGTATAAAATCCTTTGACAGTGTATACCATGACTTTTTAATAAAGAAATTGGTGAAATTGAATAACTTCCTCACTTTAAATATTGAAAAAACTAAATGTATACCATTTATTTTATACAAAAATTAATTTTCTGAATATACTTGCGCTAAAATTCAAAATTCAACTGTCCAAATAAATTCGATAACGAACATAAAAGTATTTAGTAATAATTACAGATAACCATTTAAGATGGAAAAAATGATTGTTTTTGCACTTGCGGGACTAAAGTTGGCACTTTAGTCACTTATTTCAGGGACTAAAGTAGCTCATTTTATCTCTAGGGACAGAAGTAATTACTTTAGCCCCTAGGGACTAAAGTAAAAAATGTTACCGTATCTATGGTAATCTATGGTAAATTCGGGGTTAACAGGTTAGGTTTCGCGTCAGTTTTGACATAAACTGACGCAAAACCTCATCTATTAACCTCGAATTTGACATAATTGTGAGCTCTTGTCATAATGACTTACAGTGCCACCAACTTTAAAATTTAGCAAAGGCTACTAATTTTAAAATAATTGTAACTAAAATGTCAATAAATGACGTTTAAAAAAACGGGTTTTCGATTTAAATCTTCCTGCAACGTGAAAAAAATAGTATATGCAACTCGGAGAGAATGCTATTTTGCTTCAGTGCAATTTCTGACTCTCGGGCTTCGCCCTCGAGTCAGAAATTGTACCTCAGCAAAATAACGCATTTCTCTCCCTCATTGCATAATCTACTATTTATTGGTTTTCTGACAACTTATGTTATTGCGGCGGGTTCAAACCCCAGGGGAATACATTTTTTAAAATTTGTAAATTGATCTAATTCGCGCGAGGGAAGTTCGGTGTAAACCCATTTAGATTTTTTAGTACTGTTCCTATTAAAATGACTTTTTTAAACAATTACATAGTACATTATACAGAAAAAAAAGAGTAAAGCATGATTTTGTTCGAAGTGTAAGTTTAAAGCCCAAGGGCGAAGCCCGCGTTCACTCCTGCCTTGTATATACTATTTTGTCCAAGACCTAGAGTAGAAACAATTATTTTCATAAAGCGTTCCAGTCAATTGGAATTATGCTGCAATATTTAGTAGGCTTTGAATTGTATTGTAAGTAATAAGTAACAACATACATCTTATATATTTTTACTTCCTTTTACTATAAAGGAAGTATTGGATTCACCCCAAAAATTCGAAATTGAGTTTTCAACAGATCTTCACGTTTTAGAGTCCCCTGATCCCAAAAAACATATTTTTTTTCATTGGTCTGTCTGTCTGTCTGTCTGTGTGTGTGTCTGTCTGTCTGTGAACAGAATATCTCAAAAACGAAAAGGGGTATGGCGTTGAAACTTCATATATAAGTTTTGTGTA
This sequence comes from Agriotes lineatus, assembly GCA_940337035.1. Taxonomy (NCBI): domain Eukaryota; kingdom Metazoa; phylum Arthropoda; class Insecta; order Coleoptera; family Elateridae; genus Agriotes; species Agriotes lineatus. The sequence goes on from OW679194.1 coordinate 198,383,564, forward strand.
CTATGTAGATGAGACAGCAAGCTTTTGAAGAAAATCGCATAACCAGAAGTAGGTGTTTACTCTTGTGATTTTTCAGTTTTTTTCGATTTTTTCAAAAACGGCTCTAACGATTTTTTTTAAACTTTACATTTTTACTACATTTTTAATGTGTATTGATGTGAAATAAGTGATTTTCCAGTTGAATACTTCTAAAGTGGGTTTCTTTTGTTTTTTTTTCTATTTTTTTTATTAACTCCTATTTTAAATAAAACACCCGGTAGATTATTACATTTTTGAATTCACCTTAAAATTCTAGAGAAAATTTGTCTCTTCAACTAACGCTCTATTTTGTACCGTTTTTGTAGTATTTGTAATTTTTGAAAATTTTTGACAAATGGCTAAAAATTAAAAATGAAATTTTTGACTAATTATAAGAACACTGTAAAAGGAAGTTGTGTGAGTGTATCACACCAGATTTTTTACTGGGTGATCAATAATGATTGTAGGGTTCGTAACTTCGCTATGGTTGTATTGTTATCAATAATGTATACCGGGACCCACGAGAATATGTTGTTTATCAAAACTTTCTTCTCCCGCGACCATATGCGTGCACATAAAAATTTTAGATCTGTCAATGATTGATGACAGACTGTCATTCCTGTTGCAATAAGTAGATTAATGAACTTATTTATATAGTTCTCATAAACCCAGTCTTTAGTAAGACTAAAACTGCGTATCTGACTGCTTTATCTGGTAAGTAGATAATTTACAGAGCTTTTTGAATAAGAAAATGTGAATAATTTTAGATTACAATTTCTGATGAAAACAAATTTATATTGGAGCCTTTTTTTCGGTCTGGAAAACGTAACCAAAATGACGTCTGGCAGTATTCACAAGCTCCTTGCTTGGCCGAGCTCCAGCAGCAATTCGCAAACAATGACGTTAGCTACGAAACTTTCACACATGTTCGTCGCATTATCAACCGATTTCGGGATACTGGCAGTGTCTCCAAGGGTAAATCTCCTGGCAAAAGACCTGCGCTTAAAAAAAGCCTTAGAAGATATTCAGGAGAGATAGGAACCAAGCTCCAATAAATCTTTTAAGGCGACTGTCTGCTGAAACTAGTAATGTGTATAACATGTTTATATTACTAAATGCTGATTATTATTAAATGTAGGGCTTTCGTATGGAACATGCCAGATGGCTTGCCGAAAAAAGCTGCATGTGCACCCATACAACGATGGAATATTTATCACAATATTTCCAGGATAGACTAATAAGCACAGGTCGATGGTCACAAATTGTATTTTTTTGCTAATTTTGTCTCATCTTTGTTGTTATATTGTGTGTTTTTAATATAAGAAACGTTCTTGTCTTTATGTGATTTCAATTTTATAATTAAAAATGGTTATATGTTATTTTAGTTCTTCTTGTATGCTTGTTCAATTTTATTAACTTTTTGTGTAACAAAACGTGCACTATGTATAATTTAAAACGTTGCAATAATATATTATATTTTTAATATACCACATTTAAATTTCTCGCCCAATCTGAAATACCCGCCTGTACGCCACTGGAAATAGTTGGGATCACTGCATGTGCTAAGTGGACAATAGCTTTATTTGAAGGAGGCGGCACATTCAATCATTGTTGATCACCCGGGTATAATGAATATATGCTTTAAAATGAAAATTCTGCCACAATTTTTATAACCAATCTAGAAACTGATTTTTACTCCCAATCGTGGAAAAATATATGTATTTTCTTCAGCTGGCTTCTATCTTTATTTGCTTCGGGAAATCACGTGTAATATATGTTTGGTGAAAGTGAAATGGGCCGCGCTGTCATTTAAAATCATGCCACCACTAAACCCCATGTTTGACTCTCTCGTCTAGGGTCCGCAAATATCTAAAATCGGCCCTGAAGGTCCTCTATCTGACCCAGTTAACTAACAGAGCTGCCTAATTTGTCAATGTCATTTAGAGACCCTAGGTAACATTAAGAAACTACATTACTATAAGCATTAAAATATTCTAAAGTATGTGGTAAAACACTAAAAGCAAATAGGGGATTTGTACTTCGTAGGACAGCACCGACAACCACGTTTTATTTTAGCGACGGTATCTCTTTCTCGTTTATAGTTACAAAACCTAAATTTGGAAATTTCTAAGTAAAACGTTGAAAATAAAAATATTTTTGACAAGGAAGGTTTGAATACTTTCCGATACAATAAGAAAACAGTTATTTATGTAAACCAACGAATCGTTATATTTAGTGTTATGACAGGACCATTATTCTTCGTATACCGATTTATATGATAAACAAGCTGGAAATACATACACTAGACAAAATCCAGCAGAAAATAGGACCAAAATCGTCAAGAATGGGGAGGAAATAGTTGAAACTATACATTGGTTCAAAAACTACATAAAATAGCCTAAAACCAACATTTTTTAAAATTCTAAAGAACATTAGTCCACTCAAAAAGCATTAACGAAGGCAGTTAAAAATTTATTAATAAATAACCAGTAAAACAAAAGTGGACGTTGTGTCCAAGGTGGACGTTATGACCAAATACGAAGGTGGGCGTTGTGACCAGAGTGGGCGTTATGGCGGTGGACGTTGTGTCCAAGGTGGACGTTGTGACCAAATTTGAAAGTGGACGTTGTGACCAGAGTGGGCGATATGGCGGTGGACGTTGTGTCCAAGGTGGACGTTGTGACCAAATTTGAAAGTGGGCGTTGTGACCAGAGTGGGCGATATGGCGGTGGACGTTGTGTCCAAGGTGGGCGTTGTTACCAAATGCGAAAGTGGACGTTGTGACCAGAGTGGGCGATATGGCGGTGGACGTTGTGTCCAGAGTGGACGTTACGACCGACGCCTTAAACTGTTATTCTCAAGAGGCGTCGGTGGACGTTGTGACCAGAGTGGGCGTTATGGCGGTGGACGTTGTGTCCAAGGTGGACGTTATGACCAAATGCGAAGGTGGACGTTGTGACCAGAGTGGGCGTTGTGGCGGTGGACGTTGTGACCAGGGTGGACGTTATGACCAAATTTAAAAGTGGACGTTGTGTCCAACATGGCGGCCATACTAGGTGGTGGACGTTGTGACCAGTGGGCGTTGTGTCCAAGACCCCTTATTGCGGGCGGCTTAAAATGAAATCTACTACAGATAGAAAAAATATTAAAATAGTTTGATCAAGGTGTTCTGTAGAACATAACACGATGATCTTTATTTGATTATTAATACAAAACAACTGACAATGCCATCTGTGATTTGCACTGTCTAGTAGTTGATGTGAATCACTAGACACCTTTATTCTCTTTACAGATGTTCAATTGTTTTTTATTGGTACACATAACATTTTTTTTCAATTTTTTTCGAGAACACGAAACCGGAGTTATGAATTTTCAAATTTAATTTTTTGCTTCAATATTGCAAAAGGAATCAATAATGTTCTTGATACTAGTAAACAATATGAAATTGCATTGTGCAGTTGTTTTATTTCAGGTCATGGGCGACCAACATGTTTATGCTTTTTCTTGAGTTTTACTCAAAAAATTGTTATACAAGTGTCAAAAACAACTGACCATCTGTAAAGAGAAGACAATTTTCTATTGATTTACACCAACTGCCGGATATATTGTATGTAATTTAAAAAAGTCAAATTATTAAAGGTGTGAATAACGTTTTTCACCCCGAGAGTTTTTTACTACACCTTTTTATCCTACGGTATTTTCTTGTTATGGTCTATATCTAGTAATATCTATTTTTATCGTCACTCTATACCTATTCAAACTATTTTTTCAACGTTTCATGCGGTAAAGAAGCTCTACGAAATCATAACTTTAAAAATGAATGTACTATTTACTGAAATATTTAAAACAGTAATTTTATATGTTTCTAGAGTTACTATTTTATCTAATATAGATCATACACGTATTAATTGATCGATACATCTAGCATGTTAATTGTGATTTCCAATGTGTTTAACATATCGGTCAGTGTGTCGCTGACTTAGTTACTTGTTTTAGGACCTCGCTGTTATTTATTTTATCTGCATTAGTAATAGTAGTTTAGTGTTTTTTTGGAAGCCATTCTTTGCTTTTATTGCTAGTTCATAAAAACAGGCCGTAGTAAAGGATTGTAGTATGTTTTCTCTTTTCTAGTACAGTTCCTTATCATTAACTTTTATGTTATAAAATATATTTGTTTCTTTATCATTAACTTTTATGTTATAAAATATATTTGTGCTTAATCATAGTCTAACAAGATTACCTTCTCTCCGAAATAAAATAAAAGACCTTGGCCATGCCCGCGCGTCGGTTCTGCAAAATAAATATCTTGGCAAGGTATCCTGAAAATTGGCCAACCTACTTGCACGACAGTTCAAAGTTTAAAGCGACCAGAGGCGAAGCGCTGTGAAATGTATAGGATTACTTCAACACATAAATCTCGGACAAACGGGGAATCGAAAACACGCGCAGCAGTGTTTTCCAAAATCTTTGAAAAATAAAACAGGACGCTTTGTGCCCTTGAAGTTATTTTGTAGCGTCTTGGAGCGCTCTCAAATTTTTAAAAACAATAGCAGCTAATGGTGGCAAAGTGCAGCTTTTTGGGCGAAAGGAGTTGGACTTTTTGCGTCTTTGTTAAGAATATTTAAAAAAATATGAGTTGCTTAAGTAGATATCTAGTTGCCAACTTTTCTGATGTGTTAACATGAAGTTTTTAATGAGTTTATTTTCTAATATGCAGTTGGAGACGTCGCCTTAATAAAATTATAAGCTGAGTAAAACGTTGTACAACTGCAGTTTAAAAGTCTAATTTATATTATTTCAAATTGTTTCTTAATTTATTGAATTTAAACCAATCATTTCAAGAAATTATTGAATAATTTTCCGGACATCATGATGGTGAATGTTAAGTTTGTTATTGTCTGCATATTCAGTGCATATCTCCAAAACTACTTCGTTGCGTTTTCTCAATCTAAATTAACAACATAACAGCACACATTTCGACCCGTTCAAATGTTGGACAGAGAATAAACGTTTCAAAATACTAACCAACTGCTAAAGGTTTTTTTTGTTATAAATTCTAATGAAAACGTTTGTTATATCTACTGGTAATGTCGATAGCAACCTGAAATTTTAAGAGAAATTTAAAAAGAGTGAATATCTTCATCGCAATATTTCTACTTAACTATCCTTTGTGAGAGTAAGTTCCTAAGTGAACCTACGTATTGTAATGCATGGACGTTTTCTACGAGCGGAACTAGAATAATAATTATCTACTTAGTCATGACAGAAACAGTTGATGCACTTCAGCCCTTAATGTCAAATAGTGACGTGCCAAATTTGATTTTAGTTCGTTATTATTTATTTTTGTTTTATTTGAAATTGTAGCATAGAAGTGTAATCAACTTTCTCACAAAAGAAGGCAACAAGCCGAAAATAATCCGGGAGCAAATGATTGCAGTATATGCAGTTGACAATTAAAATTTGCCAAAACAGTTTCGTTGAGGACGACAATCCCTAGAAGATATCCCAGAAGTAGAAGACCTACAGGAGCAACAAATGTCGAAATGTACAAAAATAATTCTATTATGGTTAATAACTGGTGATGAGGCGGCTTGGGTTCACACTGGGATCACGAGACCAAACTAGAGTCCATGCAATGAGTCTATAAATGGTGATTTGCAAAGAAAGCCCGCGCCATATCTTAAGCTGGAAAATTCTTGGCAACCATTTTTTGGTACATGCAAGGCTTGCAAGGTATTCTTTTTATTGAATGTATGGCCAATGGTTTTACAATCAACACAGTGACGGTAATACTCTACAAAAGCTGCGTGCAGCTATTGTCTTAAATCGTCACAATGTGCCATATGATATGCTCCTTTGCTTTATGACAATGCGCCCCTGCACAAAGCCAGTAAAATCAAATCCATCTTACAGTCCAGGTGTGGCACGAAAATGTGAAGAAAACCCTCAGAGGAGGTTTTACTATGTGTATCTGAAGGAGGCTACTGAAGACTATTTTAAAACTAAAAACGTTATATATCTTTTTAGTGGAATAAGTTCTCTGCAGGACAAATGGCGTAAATGCGTTGATTTGTGGGAAGACTGTGTCGAAGAGTAAAGTTATAAAAAACTCACACGTTTTACAATATACGATTAAATAAGCATCTATACACTTAAAATATAAACCTTTTCTGTATTGGATTGGTTTGCGATTTCTATAGCGCCGTTTTTAATCATTCCTTTATGAATGTATTATGTTAGACTCAGAAGCCGAATTCGCTCAATTGCCAAAATGGATTTGGCTAGTGCTGCCGATGAGTAAATTCATTCATCAATCGGGCGAATTTAGGTTATACGCAGTTCCTTCCCGGCAGTTGAGCGAATTTGGCATCTTAGTCTAACATACATCTATATCTTTTAGTTCATCCACCAATTTTGTGTATATGGAAAGTTGATTTTTACAACTAGATAATACGCTGCGGTTCCGTAGTTGCACTGGGCACCCTCTATAAACCCTCAATTAAAAAATGTATATACGTCAGTGAGCAATAAGTATTAAGGTGTATTGATCGATTTAATGACATTATTAATAACAAAATTCATTTGGAGTCTGCTAGTTGTAAATAACAACGGAAACACCGGTATTCTCGAATACATTTGTATTATCTGTAGCTTAAGTATACTTTGTCAAAAGCTAGCCAACTGAAACTTTCGACCACAAGCGCGTATCATCAAAGTTGTCTAAACTGCTGGAGAAAGTAATATGGGCAACACGTACTAAAAGAACTGACGAGCCACTAACTTTACTTGCTAACGTTAGTAAGAAAGGCTTTAAAAAAATACGCAACTAGATTTTGATCGAGTGTAACACTTGTAACTCAAATAAAAGACCTTACGCCTCCAGATCTTTGAATATTGAAGCCGTTTCCTTTCCTACAATCGCACTTTTTCGTTCAACATTCGAATTTTTCTTTCAAGATTAAAATAATAAAAACTAGAGTATTGGAACTGGAACCTATATTGCTCGACCTACAATAGTACATGCAGGGTATTCCGCACATCCAAGAATAACAAGCAATGTGTGCCGACGACACCCAACGTGAAGATTTAACTGGACCGATAACCCATCTGGCATCTGCAATTTGTTTTCCTATTCGAATTACTGAATGGATCATTTGAAATGCGTAACAAAGATGTACGTAATTCTCTTGTAGTAAAAATTGGTAGACGTGTTATACAGTGGAATACTAGTACCAAAACATGTCTACTGTCTAGTCCTCTTACAGTCTGGATACCTGCTTGATATAGAGATAACACATTTTTCAAACGCTAAATCATGAAGCAGCTAATAAGCAGGTATATCCCCTTGTAGATAAATAAAACAAAAAATCTGCTTTATGAATGCATGACTTGGAGTAATTTTTGTACAACAAATGTGAAAAGGTCTTGAACTTTCTTTAATTTATTGCAAACCAACAACTTCAGAATAAACTAAACATTAATACAATCGCATAATATATAACGAAGATTGCAAGTAAATTTTATTTTTACAACTACCAAGCTGCACACTGTCAATTACGGTTAGGATAAATATATTCATGCTAAGCCGAAGCGCTCACTTTTGCAAAGTGTGTAGTTATGAAACGGTAATAGAGTGAATCTAAAATAAGTAATGTTAATGATTTACCTTTATAAGCTAGCTATTTATAACAAATACATTTGTTTGGTTTACTAAATATAAAAGAGAGCAGAGTGTTTGTTATTTACATGCTGATCATATATTTTTGTATTGCTCCTAGGCTTAAGTGAATACACTATAGTGGCAGAATTCAGTTTTCAACAAAAGGGACAAGAAAGGCTCGAGGTTAATTTGCATATGATTGTATAAATTAGAAGTTTTCTATTCCGCTTGCTGCAATCCGTTTTAAACGACCTTTGAATAGACGTTAGGTTAGGTTCATTTTAAGTTTACAAGATTAGAAATTTTCCTCCTATGAAAAACATTTATATATTTTAAATATGATAGCTTCCTTATATCATGAGATGATGATGTAGATATTATCACTCGATCTGCTACAGACAATATTTTACTACAACGTAAAATAAAAATTGAATTGGCATTGAACATTATCAGGAAGTATGCCATTTATATTGTCATTTAACATTGTCGCCAATTTTTCTTCATTGAAGGGAATGATACTTTTTGGTTCTTTTATCCGAACATTACCCCACTTTATTTCGTTGCTTCTAAATGGAATTTGCTTGTCTCGTGTTCGCTTTTGGCATAGCCGTTCGCCCTTTCAGCTGCCACTTCAAAAAAACGCATTATCTCGCCATTTTACAAACTTTGTTACTGACTCTATTCTCTTTATTAATCTACTTTAGTTTCCTTAACACAATATCATAAGCCACAAAAACGAGTTTTCTTCTAATGCTCGTAGGTGTAAAATTGATAGGACTATAAATTTTGATGGAAGACTTCAGGGGAGAACTTGGAAATTCAACTGGGGTTTGTTTCGTCCACTTCCAATGCACATGCATTTGCATTCTCAGCCACGATAAATATTAATGCCTTAGATATTTCCTGAATGAAGCAATAGCAATTACACCTATTACCGCCTATATAGGCCCCAGTCTACGGCATTCTCGGCCGCATATTTTACTTTTAATGATTATAAGCATGAAGGCCGTGCGCTTCAACCTTATTATATGTAAATAAAGGTCATCCCAGATTCGCAATTTGTGCAACTTTTCTGCCCTGCGTCTATTATGGACAATTAGAAACGGACGTGTGCAGAATTCCAAAGGGTACTCCTCCATAAAAATCTCATTGAAAAAATGTTGAGTAATGCCAATGGCAACATAGCCACGTCGGTATGCATTGATAAGTGCATGGATTGGCGCCAAACGGTTTTTCGATTTCGTTACCAAATATGAAGGAACAATGCGGCCGTGATTGATAGATTTGATGGTAATAAGTGTGCTGTATGGCACGTAAATGCGTTGTTTAAGGTACTCGCTTATTCAACGTGACAGTTCTTGAATGACAATAGCGTTGAAGAACTGTTACGATGAGTACCCGCATTTTTGTAGTGCATTCAGGGACTGAAGTGATATCTTTTGTTTTTGAATGAGGAGAGAGTTTTTAAATAATGTTTCGTTAAATTTCTCGACGTCTTGCCAAGTAAATAAAAAATAATATTTATGTACACATAATGACCAGCAAAATTAAAATAGCGGTTTTGTAATATTATTAATTCAATTTTTAAATATGTTAAAACGCGTCAGGCACGTGCACTACAAAAAAGGCACTGCTTAATCGGAAATATCTTTTGGATAAAATTTCAACACCTTTCAGGAATGGCAGGTAACTTTATCAATCAGTAACAAAACCTCCATGAAGGGAAAGGAGATGTTTCATTAATTAATGTAATCCAACTCAATTGAAAGAAAAAATTGTAAGTCGCTGTATCGTGTAACACTAGACGATCATGATATTGTAAATAGTTAAATTGAATTATAAGTTAGCTTTTTTACAAGACTCTTCATGTAACATAATCGTGATAATAACGCGGATTTGAATATTTTATAATAGTTTATAGAATAACGGAACATAAATTTAGCAAACGCAATAAAATTCCTACATTAGTCGTTTTAAATACGTGTAGGATTTTTTTATCAATACTAACAATCAATTGGTCTGTAGTCGTGCCTACGTAATGTTCAATCGAGTTTTGTCCGTCGTTTCTTATAATTCTTAGTTTTACCGGATATCGAATTTATTAGTTTCAATAATTCCATTAAAGTAGGTACGTTCATGTACTGTTTAATTTACAATAGTTTGAATACTGCAATACAGCAACGTTTTTATGCAGCAATTCATAAAAACGCATTATCCTTCACTCTCGACTTCACTTTACCTCTAAATTCCCCAAGTTCGGTGTAGATGAAAATAGTAATAAAGGTTTCCCGTTAGTTTTACGTTCCTTCAAACTAAAAAGTGGATTTGGACCAATCTTGAAGAGCATCGAAAATTAACAAAGAAATTTCAAGTTTACTTGTATAAACATTTATCAAGGCTAAATTTGCAATTAGAAGTTCCGCCGTTATGTATACGTACGTATAGGTGATAATTTTCTTCAATCGCATCTGTTAATTTGTAACTTCTGCGTTTGCATTACGCTCTGACAATACGATGCGAAAGATTTGTTAACATGGTGATTCATGAATAATAAAACTGTAAAGTCAATTTTCTGTCTAAAAATTGCTGTGTTTTAAACAAGATTCGCCCTCGCAAACAATTATTCGTGTTCATTAATATACATTTGGGCGTAATTACTTAACGATGAATGTAAATCATGATAGATGTTGGGAATTAAAAACTAATGTTAAATAGGCTATTTTGCAATTTAAACTAGCCAGTTTAACCTCGAATTCGGCGTTTATGTCTAATTGCATAATTTAATTCTAGGGAATTTGACGTTATTCGTTCTGTGTAATTTAAATTGATTACTTAATTTTGGTTAAAAGATTGGAATTACACGCTTTTTTATTTGTTATTGGTTTAATCTTAAAAACTACTTCTTGTGCCATGTAAGAAGCTGTTATTCCATACATTTATTATGACGTAACTTTTTATTCCGTTTAACTCGTCTAAGTAATATTTTCAGCTATCTTCGGAAATAAGGGCACTTTGCTCTTTAGTAGAATTAGTATTTTTGATCTACCCTGTATAACGTATATTGCCAAAAAATGCGGCGAAAGAAAGAATGAAGTGAACAAACAACAAAGGCTGCAAGTAACCTAAACAACCTAAAACGAAACACATTATCTTTGAACCACTTTTGTATCATAATTGTAAAATGTAAGCTTTCCTGCCTTTCGACGGTATTGGCATCTTTCGGCGTAGTGTCCTTCCACATCTTTCGACGTGTGGACATCTTTCGGCGTAGCGTCCCTGCACAGTTTTCGACAATATGGGCATTGTTTGGCGTAATGTCCCTGTTCATAGTTCGTTGATGTGAACATATTTAGCTTTAGGCGCTGTGGGCATGAGGCAAAATGGGAGAGACACTACGCCGAACGATGCCCACATCGTCGAAAAGCATTAAAGGGTTAATTTTATAATTGTGGTACACAGTGGTTCAAAGATGTGCCGCGTTCTGGCTTGTTTAGGTTAGGTCACTTTTTAGGCGATGTGGAAATCCTTCGGTGTAGTGTCCTTCCACATCTTTGGGGTCTAGATACTTCGCCGAATGCCAAATATGCCCACATCGTCGCAAGATGAGGAGGGATACTACGCCGAACTATTCCTGAATTGTTGAAAACTGTTCAGGGACACTGTGACGAAAGATGCCCACAAGGCCAAAGATATGTAGAGGCACTTCGCCGAACGATGCCCACATCGTCGAAAAGCATGAATAGATTTTAGATATGTATTACAATAGCGGTTCAAACATGCTATGTCTTGTTCTAGCTTGTTTTTCCACTTCACGTTTTCGGCGATTTGGGCATCGTTCACCATAGTGTCTTCTCCACATTTTTGGGCGATTTGGGCATCTTTCGGTATAGTCTCTGTGCACATTTTTCAGCGATGGGGGTATGGTTCGGCGTAGTGTCACTGTAAATTTTTTTACGATGTAGGCATGGTTCGGAGTAGTGTCCCTCCTCATCTTTCGGTGATGTGGGCAGCTTTCGGCGTAGTGAGTAGAATAGGGACGGTTCACCCCCACTCCTTTTAATTCGATTCGCGGATTCGCGGTTTAATTCGCGAATTTCGCGGTTTAATTCGCGGATTTCGCGGTTTTAATTCGCGGATTGACCTAATTAATTTTCGCGGATTGATCTAATTAATTTCGCGGTTTGATCTAATTAATTTCGCGGTTTGATCTAATTAATTTTCACATGTGCTACTGAATTAATTACGCATTAGCTTCCGATTAAATTACGCGTCGGACTTCGGCGGCCATCTTGGATTTCTGGCGGGAATATTTGAAATTTGAATTTTTTCAGATTTTTTCTAAGTTCAATTTTTTGAATTTTAAACTTTCCGGGGTGTCGGCCATCTTGGTGCGCGCGCACTTCTCACGGCGGTTGTTTTTAATTTTGAATTTTCGCGGAAATATTTGAAATTCAAACTGGTAGATCTATCTCGCTCTTCGAAGCTGCTGTCTCTCTCTTGCATTCACTCGCGGAAATATTTAAATTTAAAAACAACCGCCGTGAGAAGTGCGCGCGCACCAAGATGGCCGACACCCCGGGAAGTTTAAAATTCAAAAAATTGAACTTAGAAAAAATCTGAAAAAATTCAAATTTCAAATATTCCCGCCAGAAATCCAAGATGGCCGCCGAAGTCCGACGCGTAATTTAATCGGAAGCTAATGCGTAATTAATTCAGTAGCACATGTGAAAATTAATTAGATCAAACCGCGAAATTAATTAGATCAAACCGCGAAATTAATTAGATCAATCCGCGAAAATGAATTAGGTCAATCCGCGAATTAAAACCGCGAAATCCGCGAATTAAACCGCGAAATCCGCGAATTAAACCGCGAAATCCGCGAATTAAACCGCGAATCCGCGAATCGAATTAAAAGGAGTGGGGGTGAACCGTCCCTATTCTACTGTAGTGTCCCTGGGCATCCATCGTTCAGCGTAGTGTCCCTTCTCATCTTTCGGCGATGTAGGCATATTTGGTTTTCGGCGTTGCGGGCATTCAGTGTCCAGACTCCAAAGATGTGGGGACACAACACCGAACGGTGCTCACATCGTCGAACTTAAAGGCTCAATTTTATAATTGTGGTACAACCGTGGTTCAAATATGCTGTGCCTTGCTTCTAGCTTGTTTAGGTTAATTGTAGCCTTTGATAGTTTCTTTCACTTCACTTTTTCAGCGGTATTGGCATCGTTCGGCATAGTGTACCTCCATATTTTTTCAATATGTGGGCATCTTCCGGTGTAGTATCCCTACACATTTTTGACGATGAAGACATGGTTCGGCGTGGTGGCCCTCTTCGTTTTTCAGCCATGTGGAGATCTTTCGGTTTATTGTCCCTGCGATGTGGGCAACGTTCGGCGTGGTATCTCTGCATAGTTCTCGACGACGCGGGCATCCATCGTTATGCGTAGTGTTCGTGTTCCTCATCTTTCGGCGATGTAGGCATATTTGGTTTTCAGCGTTGTGGGCATTCAATGTCCAAACCCCAAAGATATGGAGGGACACTACGCCGAACGGTGCCCACATCGTCGAAATGCATAAAAGGTTCAATTTCATAATAGTGGTACAAAAGTGGTTCAAATATGCTGTGTCTTGTTCTAGCTTGTTTAGGTTAATTGTAGCCATTGATAGTTTTTTACTTCACTTTTGCAGCGGTATGGGCATCGTTCGGCATAGTGTCCCTCCACATTTTTCCGTGATGTGAACATCTTTCGGTATAGTTTCCCTGCACATTTTTCAACAATGAAGACATGGTTCGGCGTAATGGTTCTCTTCGTCTTTCAGCGATGTGTAGATCTTTTGGCGTAACATCCCTGCATATTTTCGGAAATGTGAGCATCTTGCGGCGTAGTATTTGTGTCCATTTTTTTTGCGATGTGGGCATCTTGCGGCATGGCGTTCTTGTCTATTTTTCGGAGATGTGAGCAACTTTTTGCGTAGTATCCCTGCATAGTTCTCGATTACGTGGGCATCCATCGTTCAGCGTAGTGTTCCTCTCATCTTTCGGCGATGTAGGCATATTTGGTTTTCAGCGTTGGAGGTATTCGATGTATAAACCCCAAAGATGTGGAGGGACACTGCGCCGAACGGTGCCCACATCGTCGAAATGCATAAAAGGTTTAATTTTACAGTTGTGGTACAAAGCTGGTTCAAATATGCTGTGGCTTGTTGTAGCTTGTTTAGGTTAATTGTAGCCTTGGATAGTTTTTTTCACTTCACTTTTTCCTCATTTTTCGGCGATTTAGGCATATTTGACTTTCGGCGTTGTGTACGTTCGGCGAAGTGTCCAGATTTCTTTGTAGTTTTATGAGCGCAAAGCTTCTTCTCAAGAATACTTTTTTCCAGAAATTAATAGTGTAAAGTTACCCATATGTATAATATATAGAACTTCATGGGACAAACTGTATACACACCCATCTAACAATTCTAAATCACTTTAATAATAAATAAAAAATATATAAGGGTGTATAAACGAGAAACATAGAACAGTGCACAACATTTAATCTAATAAACCAAATATGTTTGATGATACTATTATTTATAATATTATTTTAAGAAATTCAATTACTGTTAAATTTTACCATTATTGAAATGAACATGTCTTTATTTTGTACTTGTCTCAACTTTCTAGATACAACGTTAAATGTATTTTATGCAAGTTATAGATGACACATTGAAGGCAATACATTAAATACACAACATTTAAATATGTATATGTGATTTTCTCGAGTATGTTTCGATTTTTAACTTTAAATGAAAGTGCCACTACAGCTTTATACGACCGTCATAAATTCTGGTGCAGTACTTTAATTCAGTGCGATCTCGTAAATTACACTGTGCCAAATTAAGCACTAAAGTTTACTGCCGTCGACGAATCAGCACCGTTTGGTGTTTTTCGAATTCGCGCAGAGAAAGTTTGATTTTTACTCTCCCGAAGAAATCTTCAATATTCTCCTAGTGCGTCCACTTAGGACATAATAATGCCCCACAAGTACAAGGTAATTTGCAAAGGAAATATCTCCAGGTTCATCTGCAAATTGCGGCCAGTAATAAAAGCGTTAGGACTGACATGAGATCGTGTAGTTGCTTTAATGGATGACTTTAACCATCTTAATAGGGACCTTTAACCTTCCTCTTAGGCTCATTTGAACGGTATAAAATGTTACTGGGTCTTTATTAAAACTTTATTTCGTGCTCGTGTGATAGTCGGCTGTGTTACAACTTCATCCGATCTTAACGATGTATAAATTACAGTTGCAAAACCTATAATAATAGTGATTATTACACCAAACGCGCCCTTGTTGCTAAACTTGTTTAAATAAGGTTGTTCTGCGTACATTTGCTTCAATTCTAAATCTACGACTTATCGTCTGGCACCGTGTCGTGGAGCAGCAGTTATGGTTAGTTCTAATCTGTCAATCTTAGAAACTGTCTTGTGTATACAATTTCTGAAGTAGTAAAATTATGTTCCCTACTGAATCGTACACTTTTGGCAAGATTGTTCTCTCCATTTTGTTTTTTTAATGGTAAAGTTGATTAGCCGGAAGGACGAACAAAATGCTTAACCTACGCCCCTGCTAGCCGTAAGCCAATCTTTCTTACGACTCCAAACTTATCTGCAGCAATATCTGCTTGTCGCATAATTTACATTTAAATTTATTTTCGAAAATCAGAGTCATAAGGTTACATAAAAATATTAAACAATAAAACGCCGCGCCATAAATCTTCTGTAGTCCGAGTATGGACAAAGCCGCATATCCAACATAGCAACGCGTGATTTATAAATTGTTATGAAGTTTATATGCAACGTGTAACAGTTTTATTGGAGTTGTATGGTGCCAGAAAGCAGACTTAAACCGGCGTTAAGTAACACGACAGTGTAATTTGCGATTTTTGGATAAGCAGGAACTCGAACAACTGGGCACTCGTTAAATGTTTAAACTCTGCAAACCGTTCGAATAACCCAATAAGAAACGCTCTTTTCCCGTGTGATAAGTTGCATATTCCGAATTATACCTCTTGTAATTACCTACAAACTGCAAACATGATTTTTTAACATGCGGCGATTGTCGTTTCACATACCCAATTAGCTAAAATTATGGTAAATTATTTTTGTAATTAGTATTGCGGCAGTTCTGTGTTTTTGGCTGCATAAAAACTAGACATTTCGCAATTAGTTTACATGCAAGCTGATGTAAAGGAATATTGCGTAATCTATAGTGACTTATAAGACAATTAGAAACAAAAATAACGTTGTGTAGTTTCATGTATTTTAAACTCACTCACCGGGAGTCGCTAAGGAATGTGCAGAATTATAAGTGGTGTTATTTGTAAACTGCGTGCTAATTTTCCAAAGTTTGTAGAACCGAACTTAGTCCAAGGGAATTTCAAACTACTTGCAAGTATATACAGGATGTTCCGCAAGAAAATCGAACAACTTCTAAGCAAATAGAAAAGATAGATTATGGGTCAATTCCGTTTGTTTATTGAGTTATTAACAATCATGTGTAGGACGCGTTGATTTAGATTCGGGGCTAATTTATTTTTCCTGGATTCAAATCAGTCCCCATTCGTAAATTACAGGCTGACGAATTACCAAAATTCGGAACCGCCCCTTCGGTTTAGGTGTTCTGGATCACAAATGAAACCCCGCGAGGACAATTCGATCAGCGACCTGTTTCATGTAGCATGTTTTCGGATATTCGCTTGTATCAAAATAAAATAACCAAATTGGAAAGCCAGACATGTAAATAAAAGCGAGCAACTATTACTCCATTTAGCAGTACGTGTCTGGGATGATAGTATTTACAGGGGGTTTTGCGGCCATCCACATTACTTTTATGTAGCATCTAGTAGAATATCTCCATTAGGGATAATCTACCTGTGAAATACCTGCAATGCAAATGCTTACCGCATCTGGCGCGTATTAGTCGAATGCTATTTAGACCCTCGCAGAAGCCTAAATTCACAAAGCACTTGTGGGAAATGAACATCCCAGACTATTTAGGTACGCTTCCTAGATCACTGATAATTGCTCCTCAATGGTTAGTGATCATCTAACCGGACGTCCACTAATTCCAGGCGAATAGTGCACTATATTGCGTACCGATTGGGCATCAACCTAAATAATAATAATACTGAGCAACGACCCATCAACAATGCTCTCTAGAATGAATTTAAAACTTTTGTACAACAAAAGATAAAGCGGCATATAAACACAACACCAACCCAGACGTAATAGCGGACATCGTACAACCGGCTTACCAACAGCAGTATTCTATTCAAATTTAGCGCTTATTTGTGAGTGGTGCTTCTACCGAATATGTTCATTAAACGTAGTATAGCAAGGATGTATTTATCCATAGGGTTGTTTACAAACCTTTCTGTTTAATGCGGCGTAAAAATAGAAAAACAAATCCTTTTTCATTTTGTTTTCCAAGAGTTGCGAGGTTACTACTAATGCTGTAAACATTCCGCAAATTTGTAAATTCTTCAGGATTTCCTAACATTCCTAACAACTCTCATATCTTACTTAAGGTTATATATCAAATGTTGCGTTGTTTCTATAAAACAATGTGTTTATACACTATTTTCTCATTAGGTCTCTTCAACCAACAAGAATAAAATTGATTTCGGAGGCTTTCACGGCCATTTTCGTTAGGCAGCAAACGACTTCCGGGATTGGACCGTGTCATTATTGAGGTCGAAGAAGTCAACGTTTTGCCCACTTTCGTAAGGGGCTTCATCAGCAGGAAAAGCAAAAGAGCATGGTAACTCAACGTGTAAACCACGCCACAGACGAAACTCTTCTATCCCTTCCCTTGCAAAAGAGTTTCGCCTCTGACGTGGTTTAAACTTTGAGTTACCGTGCTCTTTTGCTTTTCATCCTGATGAAGCCTTTACGAAAGTGGACGAAACGTTGAGTTCTTCGACTTTAATAGTGGCACGGTCCAATCCCGAAAGTAGTTTGTTATTTAAGAATAAAATTGTTTAAATCATAAGATCGGAATTTTCTATCTGCAGTTTGTGAAGCATTCGAATTTGAATATAGCTTAGAATTTATATTCAACCTGTCAATTTCTTTTTACAATTGAATTTGATTTCTCAGTTTTGTTTTATGCGATAAATTTTTTACATTCTGTACATATATCTGTAAATCGGATATGTATTTGTATATTCAAAATAACCATCCCCTAATATGTAATTCTACTTTTTAATAATATTGTATGTACTTATCTAAAAAATTTCAAACGCCCAATGAAATATGGGTAAATACTTCAGATGAGACTTCGTGGTGCCTTAGATCTGTTGTGCAGCAAGTGTCATTGACCGCCGTTTCGTCACTATCACTGGAATAAATTGTGCCCTATCAAAAACAGAAGTTGTAGTTGGTAATAACAATAACTTTCCAACTGTTCATACTGCGAGATAATTAAAAAAACAATTTGAACTCTTGAATGTTTCTACATGCCTTCACTTTAAATACCCACATTCGAGTCCGAGCTAGTTCGACGAAAGTAACCACTTCGAAAATTCATTATGCAGAATAGAAAGAACTTCGCTTGAACTATGAAGGCGGCATCATAACAAATAGTTGAAGTTTAGACTTGGGTAATTTTACACTATTAGCGCCCGTCTATAACCAGAGGTGCGTGGGCATTAGGTGATGTATTACCATATTATTCAAAGATTATAGTAACACATTCAAACAGCTGGTTAAACCTCTCATTTTAGCAGTTCGGTCGTATTACTTGGCGCCAGACAAGATACCTTGACATTTATCTGTCATTTCCATATGCAAGTCGCCAGCTAGCTGGCCTTTTCTTGGGCACGCAGTTTTATGGACCAAAGAAAAACGCCCAATCTGATGGAGCACCAACCGCGCTCTGACCACAATCGAAGAAAAAAGTTGATTGCTTTCGACATTGACATACGTGTGGGTCAAGTAAATTTGACTTTGTAATTTATATTTCTATGAATCACAGAGGTGGTGGTTTGAAGAAGAGTATTTTGAAACGTTGGTGCAAAGTTGAAAAAAAAGAAACGGTCTGTAATTATTGGTATGCATTCCAGTATTCGCTAGCAATCACTGCTGCCACCATTCCCTACGGGCATTTCAAATATTAATCTGCTTTATCAGCTCTTTCATTTTTTCTCTGGCAAAGTTAAAGGATGAAGTTGAATCTGTATAAACTCGGAGAGAAAATTAATTACTCATTTGAACTAGTTTTTAAAAAATCTGTGCAAAAATCTGTTACGAAAATGCTCGTGGAACCATAGTTAATTAACTTCCAGGGACAAATTATGAAAAGAGAGCAAAATTTGCTATTCGTAGGTACATAGTATAAAAAATTAGCTTAAGAAATCTAAAGTTTTACAAATTCTTTCGGTCACAGAAGACTTCTCAATTTTAACTAATCATCAATTTACTACTTATTTCTATCAATTAGTCAGTTGTTTCAACTTAATAACGATAAAAGTGGCAGTCACTGAGGAGAGCTCTTCGGATTTAATTCTCTATATTGCAGAACTGAGGTACATAAATAATGTATTTATCGAGTAAAACAACTACAAAAAAGAAATTATACCCAAAAATATTAAGGAAAGTTTTAATTAAGGCAATAAAATACCTCGGTTACGAAAAGTGCAATTTGTGCGGAGTATATGACATTTATTACATTTTATTATTTACATTTTATAGCTGATTTAAAATCTGTTTTATTTTAAAATATTAAATTGTCAAACCTCTTACTTTTGAATGAAATAATACAATTAGGAAAATGTGTTGCTTAGAAATATGTTCCACAAATGGCTAAGTGTGTTAAGTATATTTAATTCAGTTAATCCAAACAATTAAGTTTCCTACAATCGTCTGAAGAATAATTGCCAAAAATCAAGCAAGGAATGTCGTGAAAAGAGAAAAGTATGCGACGTGTTTAGCAAGATAAACATGGGCGTTACTTAAAATTGCTTGAATTAGTAACACTTGCGAAAAACAGACGTTACGAATTCCTTCACGTCAACGAATCGTGTATAACCTGGTAAGAAGTTGATTTAAACTTTAATGCTACTTTTGCAGAAGTCCAGCTTCTTGTACAAAACTGCTTCTACTGCGTGTGTAGTTGGATGCAGTTCACGTATTCATTTTTATTATAAAAAAAACTAACAAGGTGATTTTGGGCTACCGCTCTTGTTCACGTTTTTTTAAACGATTGGTATGTATACAGTTCTTAATTTTTAATGGTTTGTTTTTAAATCGAAATAATATCGATTTTAAAAGCTCCAGCACATCTTTATCGATAGGATCCATTAGGACCCGAAAACTTCTGGAAAAGAGAAAATATTAATATTTAAGTGCTTCAAATGTAAAAAGTATTATCCAAAATTTGTAGTGTTTTATTAAAGAATACAACATTCTACTGTGCACATTCGACATGACTTTTACTATTATATAAATTTGCTCGCCAAAAATGCTTTTAATTGTGACATTGACACAACGCTGTAGGAGGTGTAAGACCCACATAAACTTACAACGAGCCAATCTCTTAAGCCATTCCTTTGCGAAGCCCTTTGCACGCGGATTATTCCCGTTTTTAGAAGGACATCCTTGGCATAGTTTTAATTTATTTAGTCTTCTCAACCGACTCAATTATAATTGCATGGTTACAAAAAAATTAACAACGAAATATGGGTTATGAACGAAGAGAAAAGGAATAAATAAATACACCACTAGAAAAATATTTTGTGAAAATATTGTTCCAATTTACACTTCGTTCGTATCGACGGCATCGTTTAAATATTAAAAAAATTATAAACGGAAGGAAAGGTTTAAATTACATACTTTCTGCTTTTTACCAAGTATTTGTAATTATGTGAAATAAACAAAAATCTATTTGGGCTTGAGCCCTATTTAGGAAAAATGTATTTGCCTAAGAATCCTACCCCCACTTAACAATAGTATACCATTTTATAATAGTACAAATCTCAACTTTTTTGGGAGAGATCATAAAAGTTACATGTAGTTTTTCACGGGGTTGACAAATAGTAATCTACGATACAAGTGCGTAAAGCTAGTCTTTAGTCACGAGTGGGGCAGAGTTAAAACGCGAGTGATTAAAGACGCTTTACGCATGTGTATCGTACAATATTTTATCTACGATAGAATCTAGAAAACACGGTAATTATAAAAAAAATATTTTAAATGTAAATTAGGATTACTAGCGACCGATCGTAATTTTGCGTGGTTGCAAATTTTAAAACAGGTTGCTAATGACGACGTGCCCAAGGAAATCTTTTAAACATGTTGCTACTGACGACGTAAACTAATGAAAGCATGTTCTTAAACAGTCGTTTTACAAACTTAAAACTGTCAACTAAAAGTCAATTTTACACTGTCGTAGATTTAAACATGTTTTTTATATTAAACCAAAAACATGTTTAAAACATGGTTCTGTTCGAAAAAACACGTGTTGTTTTTGTTCAGTTACTGTTTGCATTTATGGCTGGACGCACGATGTTTTTTGATTCTTCTTCTTCAGGTGCCATCTTCTAACGAAGGTCGGCTATCATCGTGGCAATCCTAACTCTGTTAACTGCTGCTCTAAACAATTCGACGGAACTGCAGCTGTACCACTCTCTAAGATTCTTCAACCAAGAGCCTCGTCTCCGCCCTACGTTTCTCTTTCCGCAAATCTTGCCCTGCATGATTATATGGAGTAACGAGTACTTTTTTCCTCTTATGACATGTGCAAGGTATTCTAGTTTTCTTCTTTTTATGGTGTTAATAACTTCTACCTGTTTGCTCATACGATTGAGTACTTCTACGTTGGTGACTCGATCCGTCCAGGGTATTTTTAATATGCGTCTGTCTTTTTCATCGTCCAGGCTTCCATTCCATAAACATAAAGTAATGTTGAGAAAACATAACATCTTGCCATTCTCATTCTAAGCGAAAGATTTAAATTCTTACTAGTTAGCATTTTTTTCATTTTTATAAAGGCATTTCTGGCTATTTCTATACGAGTTCGTATTTCTAAAGTTTGCTCTCCTGAATGCGTGAGCCATGTGCCTAAATATTTGTACTTATATATTCTTTCTATCTGTATATTATTAATGATGAGATTGGCTTGCATGTTCGGATATTTTGTGAATACCATGAATCTGGTCTTTTGTAAATTCATTTTTAGGCCATACTCTTCACTCGCGTTATTCACTCTTTCTGTCATTATTTGTAAGTCTCCAATGTTGTCCGCAATTATCACCGTGTCATCGGCGTAGCGTATATTATTCACTGGTTGTCCATTTATAGTGACTCCAGCCTGTACATCGTTCAGTGCCTTTTGGAAAATAGCTTCCGAGTAGATATTAAATAGAAGCGGCGATAGTACACATCCCTGTCTTACGCCTCGCTGTATCTTTGTATTTTCTGACAGTTCGCTTTCCAGTCTGACATTAGCTATTTGGTGCCAATAAAGGTTTTGCACTATCCTGATGTCTGCTGCGTCTATACCATTTTCCTTTAAGATGTTTATTAGGCATTCAAGTTTGACTTTGTCGAATGCTTTTTCAAAGTCGACAAAGCAAGTATATACGTCCTTATTCATGTCTAAGCTGCGTTGTACAAGAACATTAATGGCAAAGAGAGCTTCTCTGGTCCCCATTCCATTTCTAAATCCAAACTGCGAGTCACTGATATTTTCTTCGATCTTTTTGTGAATTCTGTTATGTATAACTTTTAAGAAGGTTTTTAGACAATGACTCATTAGGCTAATGGTTCTATATTCGTTGCATTCTCTTGCATTAGACTTCTTTGGTAGCGGGATAAAAGTTGAAACAAGCCAATCTTCTGGCAATATTCCTGTTTGATAAATGGTATTAAATAGATCAACTAGGACGTCGATGTTGTCTTCGTTGATTAAATAAGCAATATTTTAAAAGTTTTATTAAAAATTGATTCGAATGATGACTGGAAGAACAATTAATGCGTTAGAGAATGTAACAAATAAAGTTTAGTAGCGCGCTTGAAAACGCAAAGATAAATTAAACACATTATCTTCTAAAAGTGTTTATGATCCCTGTACACAGTGATTTAACAAAGAAGTTCAGTAAAAGTTCGTATCTCTGAACACCAGCATTGTCTCAGGTCGGGTCTCGTTTCATCATCAGCAGCCATCGTCGAACACCAACGCGATACCGGCCATAAGATCCATTTCGATAAAACTTCTATTATCTGCAATGCCCCCATTCATCTTTAGCAGAAAGATTCGCAAGCCATTGGATTTACAAACACCATCGCCTTCCTTCCATGTGAAAAGCGCTAATTTCTAAACCCCGCCCACCGCCCTCTTCACTCAA
This sequence comes from Agriotes lineatus, assembly GCA_940337035.1. Classification (NCBI taxonomy): domain Eukaryota; kingdom Metazoa; phylum Arthropoda; class Insecta; order Coleoptera; family Elateridae; genus Agriotes; species Agriotes lineatus. Next base: position 198,406,632 of record OW679194.1, read on the forward strand.
CCGCGACGACACTTGCCTATAAATTTGCCTTCCTCCTTCCGATCGTTAGAAGGGTTTCTCCTCTGGCGTGGTTCACCCATTGAGTTATCGTGCTCTTTTGCTTACTTCCTGATGAAGCCTTTTATGAAAGTGGGCAAGCGTTCCAATCTCGGATGTCGTTCGTTGTATAATGTAAAACTTGTCTTATGGTGGATTAAATTAAATATTAATGAAGCAACTTTCAGTTTAATGATACAATTACATACTGCAGTTGCTTCGTCAGCTGGAATCAAACGATTATTTTCTTCTTTTGGGATAATTCACCCGAAACTCAGAAATCGCCTAGAGACCGCAAAAGTATCGAAACCAGGTACCATTTTTAAAACTCTTATTAATAAAAGCATCCTTCACTTGAGGACATAGCAGAGCAGTGTTTTTATTTATTTTGTTTTTGGCTTTATAGTGCTTTTTCGTATATTCTCTTATTCTACTACTGTGTAACTACGTCAAAATACATACATACTATCTACAGCATTTATTTATTTAAATGTTTTATTAAATTTAAGACAATTAAGTCAAAAAAATGTTTAAAACATGGCAATTTAAAACTTATTTTAAATATGCCAAACCTGGTTTTTCATAGTTTAGTTAGGAAATCACAATTTCACAGGATGGTAAAACACATAGTTTATGGTTTCGAACTATTAGTTGTGTGGTAAAGCATTATTCACATAAAATATTTGAATCGCCAAGATAAAAGATACAACAGTTACAACATAAAGCTTCCTGGAGGACACGCTTTTAAATAGAAATTTTGAATCGTGGTACGTGGTACTTGATAATTTGGCCGACTTTGTTGTGTGACCGACGATCATTCGACCACTTCCGATTTCCAGGAAAATTATTGTATAATATCATGACATGACACATACAGGCCTGACCTTGATTTGTAGGCTTAAAATTCGTGCTACTTAATTTTTTAGAATAAAAATAGTAACAAAAGGTTTTGTATCGACATGGGCAATTCTCAATATTTAAATAAAATTGTATTTACAATTTTCAAAAGCTAGAAATAATATTTAAAAAAAATATACTACTCGCGTTTGGTTATTGACTAAACACATTGTTAATATGTTGGGTTTTAAATTAACAGCTTACATTTTGTGTAGTAACAGCTTTTATGTGCAAAATTGAGGGAAGATTATGTGAAGCAAGCACTTAACTTTTATTATAATTATATTAAAGATGGCTAGGTGGCTTGGTACGGAAGAAGAAAAATAATATTAAGGATTCGTTAATGAAAAGTAATAAATTTATCATTTTGATTATTTTACATGCAATGCCAAAGGGCAACTACTTAAAATTAAATTTACTTCGCCTTTAATTACATGTGCTTTTTTACTTTCGTGAAATATTTATATAGGTAGGTCATTATTTGCAGACTCATCTGATAAAAATGTGAAAAAGATGCAATGGCTTCCAGACAGTTTTTTGTATATTTCACAAGTTTTCAAACTACGAACTCTATATTTAAAAAATAACAATAATCATTTATGTTTATTCAAATTAACGTTTTACACGACTAAATTATATTCTTTTGTTTTATAAAAAAAATATTAATACGGGGTTTTATTTTACCCGTATAGTTAATTCACTTTGCAGTTTATTTACTAAAGTTGCCACTGTAATAAAAGCAGTATGGCTGTGCTTGTGTATGTGAGTGTAAGCAGCACAAAGTCCCTTGCCGGGATTCAAATTCATTCACAAACTTTAAACGCCAAACTTACAATAATAAGAGATGGGAGCATCTTCGGGCATAAGCTATACCCCAAACTTCCTTAATGTAAGTACTGCTGTTTGCCTTTTAAATCCACAGTCAACACGGGAACAAAAGGGTCGCTGTGGATATTATCGGAAAACGATTTGGGGTTCGCATTGTATAAGCTGCGATTTTCGCCAAATTGTTATCCTTTTACAGAATACTCTTAGCAATCCTGTGATTTCATTCTGGACTTGTGCTATTTAGAACTTTCAGATAGAATCATCGGTCGACTCTTCTTTGCGTCAAACGTGGAAAACATGCTATGAAACTTGTGATTGTAGATTGTAGCATTCCTTAAGATTCAGGAATCAATTATTGAGTTCCTTTAAAATTGTTAGTAAATTGTAAATGTTAAATCGTTTGTAAAGGACGATAAAACAGGAATTCATTGGGAAACGCCTAATATTATGATCAGCAGTTCGCTTTCTGACTTCTAAAAGAATTTGTTGTAATTAGAATAATTCTAACTTCAGAACATGTTATTAGTATTCATTTTCGTATAATAACTGCCAGTAAAAAATTCCAAAACTCAATTTTACTAATCATGTTCTCCAAACTGGCAGTAATAACGCTAGTAAGCATAGAAGATAGTACAAGATACGTGTTCATTAACTGTTTCTTATATTAGAATTGATTTCATCATCTTTTTAGAGGCGATTAAGCTGATTAGTTCGAGATAGAGCAAAATACAGCGTGGGTGACGAAACGTGTAACCCCTGTCAAATTTTGACTGCAACCCAAATTACAGATGTCAGTTCAACGTAGACTATCTCTGTTTTATTATTATGATGCAAAAGCACACATGAAGACTGACAACCTACATATACATAACAACTTCCTGTCACAGTTTTAAGTCGAGAAGGATTGGTCGTGTCGCAACCGTGTCTTACGTTACTGGAATTTCTTTCAGTTCATTTTGGATGAATGATTAAACAGAATCGAACTTCTGATAAAAGTTCAACTTATTCTTGGTTCTGCTTAGTAATTACAAATATTATATTAATTTGCATTTTTACGACATTCAAATAATGTATCGGCTTTCACGTACATTTCATGATTTCAGTCACATTACCGATCTTTAAACTTCGGTTTAAAGCTATCAGAATTTTGTCGATTGCTTTAATTTAAAATAGCGCAACCACTCTTATTATTCGTTTTTAAAGATAAACATTAAGTACCTCTGTCTATATAAAGGGTATGCTGGTCACATAGAAAAAAATAGGCCAAGAAAATTTCATTAGTGGTGTAGCTAAACAGAATTTTGTTTATTAAACGCTAAAGCTTTTATTATAATAGTATTCACTGTATTTTGAAAAGGAAGCGACCTACCTGAGTGTTTTTGACAATGTTAAAGTATATTGTTGTGCATCTTAGTACTGGCGACACTTTTCATGTACATACATATTAATGGAGAGGTATTCAGTTGTTGCAAATGCTGAAACATAATGAAGTGGAGTTCAGTTTACGCTATTGGTGTTCTTTTGTATGTTTTAATTACTCCATCTTATACACACAAAAATAAACACGCAAGTTAGAATTCTTTTTCCGCCACAATGCAGAAATCCTTATTTTGTTTTAGAAAAAACTAGAAGTAGAAGAAAAGCTGTGCTGAAACAAAAAATTAGATTCACATTATACGAAAGGAACATTTAATCTCCAGGGTGTATATAAAATACACTCACGATCAAATTATCGTTATTCTTCATTTGAGAGCAATAGGTATATCACATTAGAATTGCAAGATGTAGGAAAGGAATACAAAATTATTTTTATTCTGACATACGTATAAGAGCTCTGTCGGTTTGTTTACAAGCTCTTGTAAATCCAAATGAAATTGTACAGATTAAATAAATAAACCATTTTTGAAATTTTTGCATTTGGAATATTTTTTACAAAATTTTATTTTGACCAGATCCGTGTAATTCTAAGACACTACTTATATTTGACATTTTGCTTTTAAATGCAAAATACTAGCAGGTTGCTTTAATTTTTTTGAACACCCTGTACTTTAAATTTTATTTTCATAATGTAAACCTTACTGATTAATTATATTGATTCCTTTATTCCATAGTTTTTAACGTGTTTTTCCGTATGTACAGGCAACTTGTATAATTCAGTCATTTTATATTTGAAATACCAGTCCGTTTGTTTAATGTTTAACGATAGTATATGTATGTTATGTTTGAAGGTGCAGGTTATGTAAAATAAACCGGCATCGCTGATTCTCATATTTAGGCTGCGTGTCGTTCTAGCTTGTTTAGGTTAGTTGCAGCCTTTGATCGGGTGTGTTATATACATCCTTACATGAGCTGGGATGTCTCCGGTTGTGAGTTCACCGGTCGTTGCCTGATGCCGGTGATGAGTTCGCCTGTCATAAATACTACCTATTAAATCCATTGGCGAATGAGTGCCAACTTTTCCGTTAAAAAATATTGAATAAAATGCCTACAATTCATTAGAGAATATACAGGGTGTTTGTAGATCGCTAGAAAGTCCGCAACTTCGTTAATAATAGAGTGGTCAAAAAAACCCTTTTTTAATTTTAAATGTTAGTATATTACCTACAAATTGACGTAAACCAATTTAAGCCGTGGCCTCCTATTTTTACGTAGTGATATACGACTTTGGTTTTTTAAATAGAACACCCTGTTTATTTTTAGATATTTGAAATCAGTGCTAAAATGCTTCAGGATAGGATGCTTAAACTAACATTTTAAAACTTCTTATTTTTTTTTTAATTCAAAAATCTTAATTACCTAAAGTATGCCCATGCCTTGTGCATAATCACTAACAATCGAACAAGAAATGCAAAACAAATTCCACTTGGCTCTATAAATTGTTCATGGTCGAAATATCCCACCAAACGTACTAAAACAATTGAAAACTATGTTTTTTTAATGGAACAATATTATTTTTGAATGGTTTTCCGTATTTTTGTTTTTTTAAACGCTACTTTTAAACGAAATGGAGAATATCGTACATCGTTGGATAGCTCTTTTATTGTAATAGTTTGCAACTGTTTGCTGAAACTTGTATTGTTACATAGTTTTCAATTATTTTAGTACATTTGGTGCGATAATTCAGCCATGAACAATTTATGGAGCCAAGTGGAATTTGTTTTGCATTACTTGTTCGACTAATTAGTGATTTTGCATGTCATGGCCTACTTTAGGTAAACCAAAAATTTTAATTTTAAAAAATAATGGGTTGCAAAATGTTAGTTTAAACATCCTATCATAAAACATTTTTAGCACTGATTTTAAATATCTTAAAATATACAGGGTCTACTTAAAAAAACCAAAGTCGTGGATCACTACGTAAAAATACATACTCTGTACTGGCATTTAAAATAAAAAAAGTTTTTCGATATTTCTATTATTAACGAAGTTACGGACTGTCTAGCGCTCCACAAACAGCCTGTATATAATGCCTAGGCAAAATATGAAATACGGTCTTAAGAGATGAATTTCATAAACTGCATAACTTTGCTTGGCATTATATAAAATGACTGAATTAGTAATACATACACACAACACTAAATCATTAACTCATTATGTTGCGAAGATTAATACGAAAACGTTAATCTTGATGTTTGAAAATGAAGACTATACACATTATGTTGGTTTTTATATCGAGATTTCGCGAAATTAAAAAAAATAACTATTGTATGTTATGTTGCTGTTTATCTGTCAGCCACGAACTTCAAACAATTATAATACGATGGATTACTTCACTGAATATTTCTTGCATTTTAATGACGTTCTTCACTGCCGATTTAAAATATTTTATGGTTTGTAACATTTAATATTAGCTAAGCAAACTAGGTATTTAAAAAAAAAGTGGGCTTTCACAAATGTTTGAAGATTTCACTATTTTTTATTTAGATTCAAAAATCCAAGTAATAGAAAAATCCACTTTGGTATTTTTTCATAAAGAAGCTAAAAAGCAGGACAAGTAAGTAACGGCAGCGGGACGCAGAACACATGTCCCGAAAATCAGGACATCCCTCGAAGTGGGTGAGTTGGGAACCCTCGTGACAGGTGGCAGTCTACGTCACCAGAACAAAACTAAATAAAAGAGTATTGTCAAATACATAATAAACAAGTAAAAAAATAGTTGCAGCCGGAGACAAACTATAGATGGGATTGATTCAAGTGTCCCGCAATATTTTGAAAAAAAAATTGGTCGCATCTTCATCAAAGAAAATGGCACATATTTCAAAGATACTGCGTGAGACCTACTCATGTTAAGTATGTGTACCTATCAAACTCACTTTTTACAATTTTACCGTATTATACCAGGCGAAAGTTTTTAGCTAGAATTTCTAGAATACAACTTTTATATCCCGTAACTTCAAAACAGTGAGAAACCAGTAAAAAATTTTCTTTTTACGGTAAGTTGTATATACTTGCAGTTTCAAAAAAGTTTTCTTATTCTTTTAGGGCATTATATGTGCTATATATGAGGTACTTGTAATAGCTAAGTTGTTTCTTTTTATTAGGCAACATCTGTATTCTACTACGTCTACATATACATATCTAATTTTGAACATTGCATTAACAGGAATTAGTGTCTTTCTTGAGAAAAGTGAAAAGCTAATGTAGGCAAACCTCGTGGAAAAATTTCCCGCCGCGTCGCTCGTTGTTATCCTATCAGCAGATAACAACTTTATTCACAAGTAGCAGCATTTGCGATAGTTTTCTTGTTATTGTTGACAACACCTTATCCGTGCACTACAAGGAACTCGGTACGTGGGAAGCCGGTATATAAGCGTCTTCTGTTTCAAGCTGTAATTATTATTTGTATATTGAATCCTACTCGCTCTGACAGTCTGGCGATAGTGTCATGCGTTCTCATTGTTCAGCATATGTGTATGTGTCGAAACGTGAGTGGCAGGCGAGATAAACGGATACGAACACTATGAGGAAGAGGAGGTTTTCAGTTACTATAGAAACCGGGGATCGATCCCCTTTCCTTGCCGGCACATTCTTCGGCATTTCCTCATCATGTGGTGCAGATCACTCATATTTTGAAAAACCTGTGACTCAGCCTAGGGGGATCCAAAACTTAAAAAGAGACAATTAATCAATCCATCTCCTATATGCGCATTTTTAAGCATGATATGAATTTGTCTTTTGATGATACAGTTACACATGTTTTACCTTTTAGAAGTCATCCAGCATGTTCAGAATAAACCCCTAATAACGAAACTAAGATTCATTTATTATCAGTCTCATTAAAATCCAATCATGCGTTTCGTAACAGCGCCTCTGACTATACTATGATGTGAAGGGGTCTATGTACGGCATCGCAATGATAAACACATTTTCCACAATCCTTCGTTCAATTATCTGGAATGGGTAAACCGATATGCAGCGGCGTTATGGAAATTCCGGTGAAATACCGATGTTGCAAGCCACGCTTCCGCCAGTCAGCAAATGGCACTTCTGGTTATCTGTCTCGTTTTTTGGCTTATCGAGCACTGCCGCTGTGAATTTCTCGGGATAACTAACATTTCCGCAGAATTCCGTTTGTCAAAATGACAGAAAAATAAACCCCGCAAAACATAGGCGGAGGAGAAAATCGATGGAAGCACGAGTTCATAGGTGAATCACCAGCTCAACCGATGAAATTTAAGCTTTAAACGATCGTAGTTGGAGTTACAATACTCTGCGTTTGTATCGTAGCATTTTTGTGTACCACATACTTCAAAATTGGTTGTCTAGAAATTGAAATTGAATGATGTACGAGATTCCGTTTGGCAGGTAGTATTGCACTTGCAGCTTGTGGAGAATTTTGATGGTAGAGCTAACTGCGGAAGTAAAATGTATTTTCCACTCCCTCACAGAAAAAGACAGATTCCGATATCTTGAGATTTAAATATTTCGCATTGGTCATATTGGCTGCCAAAAGTTAGCATAAGTGAAAAATTTACCGTACTACAACCTAACAGACGATGAACTGAATCGAAAATCTCGCTGTTATTTTTCGCTTAAATCTAGAATTCGGCCTAAAAAAACTTCTCCGCATCTCCACTGTTTGAAATACATAGCTGCTGATGCATGCGTGATTGATGAGTATTATTTCAAGATGTGTGATAAAGTGATAATATTCCAGTAAGTTATGAGTATAATAATTACCTACGGCCTTCTGAATATGCGCCCCAGACGCGGCCTTGCTTCATCTTAACTCGATTGAATCTAGAGTAGGTACAAAAATTGTAATCTGAAACTCTACAAGCGCGCGTTATCGCATGGGTCATGCCAGACTGAGGACTTAAGGCTTGAGCCTACGCTGAAATTTTTCTCATTGGATGTTAAAATATCCTTAACTTTAAACCTAATACTTCTTGCTGCTCAATCTCCGCTGCAGCTTAAACTGTCGCAAAAACAAGGAACGGCTTCGATCTGGCACAAATTCGTTATATTTATGAAAAAAAATGCTTTTGCTTTGTCTAAGCTCTAAAATAAGAATAACGATGCACATTTAGTACACAACAAAAATTTTTTCAGAATAAAAAAATCTTGAAAAACTGTTTCGTGATGGCTCCTTATATGTGTGACCATATGCTGACTGAAGCATAAAGATGCAAAAACATTATTTATAAAATGCCTTTGTATACGTAGCTGGATTGTGTGCACATAGGCTTCAACCGTAACGACTGGACCGATTGTTACAATTTTATGTTTGTAGCTTTGATATTTAGATGCCCTAGCTAAAATTAATCTTTTCTCAGTGATCGGAAAATCCCGTGGAACTTAAAACGTTTTTCAGTTTCATCCTGAAAAATATGTAAGCTTTCTTTCCTGCAGTATCATCCAGATTAGGGTTTCCAGTCCCGGGATCCGGTCCCGGGACAGTCCCGGGATTCTACCACAAAAACCGAGTCCCGGGACCACAACCAGAACAGGCGAAGTCCCGGGACCATGTCAACATGCGTGCGTATACTCGATATCAAAGAATTAGGACGGGTATTCACCGGCGTCCGGCGTACTACTCATGCCTCTTGCAGATTTTGCATTATTTGCGTTTTGCGTAGGCAGGAGAGGTATTATTTTTGGTAGGTTAGAATTAAACCTGTGTGTTGTTTCAGCCACATTTGCATATATTCTTCGATTTATGTATTTGTCTGTTTTTACTTCCTTTTACTATAAAGGAAGTATTGGATTCACCCCAAAAATTCGAAATTGAGTTTTCAACGGATCTTCACGTTTTAGAGTCCCCTGATCCCAAAAAAGATATTTTTTTTCATTTGTCTGTGTGTCTGTCTGTCTGTGTGTGTGTCTGTGAGTGAACAGAATATCTCAAAAACGAAAAGAGGTATGGCGTTGAAACTTCATATATAAGTTTTGTGTACTATGTAGATGAGACAGCAAACTTTTGAAGAAAATCGCATAACCGGAAGTAGGTGTTTACTCTTGTGATTTATCAGTTTTTTTCGATTTTTTCAAAAACGGCTCCAACGATTTTTTTTTAAACTTTACAGTTTTATTACATTTTTAATGTGTATTGATGTGAGATCGGTGATTTTCCAGTTGAATACTTCTAAAGTGGGTTTCTTTTGTTTTTTTCTATTTTTTTATTAACTCCTATTTTAAATAAAACACCCCGTATATTATTACATTTTCGAATTCACCTTAAAATTTTAGAGAAAATTTGTCTCTTCAACTAATGCTCTATTTTGTACCGTTTTTGTAGAATTCGTAATTTTTGAAAATTTTTGACAAATTTTTAAAAATTAAAAATGAAATTTTTGGCTAATTATAAGATCACTGTAAAAGGAAGTTGTGTGAGTGTATCACACCAGATTTTTTCTTGTTGGATTTAGATATGTGCGAAGAAGCTGAATAATTTATATTTTTGAGTTTTAAGTATGTTCGTTATTTGTCTGCTAAAGCGTTACGATTAGAATGAATTCTGATTCGCAACCTACCTTCCTTCTACACTAAAAAAACGATTTGAAGTCAATATGGCGACAATTTTATATATTGAAGATAAAACAATTGGCGAAATGTAAAGTTGGTTCCTACAAAATTATCATAATCAGAGGCAGCTTGACGAAAGAATTACACAAACACTTTGCAGTTCAAACAAAAGCAAAAGATGAACAGCGACAGACATTTTTAGTACCAGAAGAAAGCAATGAAGTTGTAGACGAGCACCAATGCAAATTATCAGCACAGAAATACTTTATTTAACTTAAAACACATTTTTTTCTTTGGATATTGCATTCCGAAATTTCACCTGAAGACTATTTCTTTTTCGGGACTATTTTCGGGATTTTCGGGACTAGTCCCGGGACTTGAAATTTAGCTCGTAAGTCCCGAAAACACTTTTGGTCCCGGGACTTGGAAACCCTAATCCAGATATAGGGGCACTTTTTTTATAACAAATTAACGTGAATATTTTTTATTTTTTGGCACTACCTTATAGATCTGTACACTTGGAATTGAAAGCTGTAAATTACTATCAATTAAAATGCTTTTATCTACGGCAGTGTGCAAAATTGCATTTTAGTTGGCAGTTTTAAGTTTGTAAAACGACTGTTTAACAACATGTTTTCATTAGTTGACGTTGTCAGTAGTAACGTGTTTAAAATATTTCATTAGGCACGTTGTCAGTAGCAACGTGTTTTAAATTTTTTTAAACACGCAAAATTACGACCGGTTGCTGGTAATCATAATTGAATTTTTTTTTCTATTTACCTGGATTTCTAGATTCTATCGTAGATAAAATATTGTAGGATACACATGCGTAAAGCATCTTTAGTCACTCGGCGGACTTAAAACGCTCGCTCACTCGCGTTTTAACTCTGCCCCACTCGTGACTAAAGACTAGCTTTACGCACTTGTATCGTAAATTACTATTTTAATCTGCAGTCAAGAACGTCAAAATCGTCATAAATTACGATAAATCAGCAGTGAAGTAATCCATTGTTTTACGACTTTCTAGGTAGCGGGGCGACTGGTAAACGTCAAATGACGTCAACATGACTTGGTTAAAATGTTGTAATTTTACTATTTCTCGATTTAAAAAAAAAATTCTTTTTAGTCCTCGTGTGGTTTATTTGGGCAACTAAATCCACATTCGTGATAAAAAGCTAAAGCTTGGTATACAAAATACTATTTCTGACATTAAGATTTTTGAATATTTTTCTTTACGACCATTGACATTAACGTTGACCTGTTACTTACAGAATTTACTGTTCTATAAAATTATGGAATTTTTGTTTGCAACGTCCTCTGTAAAATGTAGAATCTGTAATCCGAAACAAAAATATTACCCAAATTTGTATAAGTGAAGTAAAAGCTTATTATCCATTTATCTGTAGAAGAAAAGGCTCTTAATAAGTGAAATATTTGGACTTTTCTAGACGTTGTAATTGTGTGAGTTTTTGGGGAGTGGGTTCGCTAAAACCGCAAATCACTAGGTTTTCTTAAAATGAAGGTGTTCATATATCGATTCAGATTAATACGAACTATAAAATAGTATATTGCTTTATTAGGATTAAAAGTGGCACTTTGTTTAACGGGCAATTATGTTTTGCGTTTGCAAGGCGAAGCGCAGCGTGGCCGAGCAAACGCAAAACATAATTGCCCGTTAAACGCAGTCACTTTTAATCTGAATAAAACATACTATTTTTTCCGCAACCTAGAAAAGTGTAAAATATTCAAAATTTGAGATGATTGATTACTTTTGACGTTTCTCATTTAATAGCTATTTATGCAACAAGTGCTAAACGTTGATGTTTATGCACGAGACATGAAAATTATGAAACGAAGCCGAAAGCCGAGTTTCATAACATGTTGAGTGCAATAACACTTTTAGCACGAGTTTGCATACAATATTTTTTCTACGACCTTACATTTTCTGTTATTAATCCATAAATGTCGATTTAACAAAGGTTTGCATTTATGACAGTTATAATTTATGTCATAATAAAGAGATGCCCTTGACGCGCAGGTGAATGTTTGTGGAGCCACTACTGTCAAAGTCAGTTATCAAAGGTAATTATAATACTACCCATCTGACTTTATTCATTACATAACGCTTTAATTATTTAAAAACACTTTACCTCTAACGCAAGAAGTAACTAGAATAACTTTACAACCTGACTACCAGTTCGAAATTGTAGTTTTATAACCTCACTTCACTTTATAACACATATGCTAAAAGTAAACAGCTGATTTCATTTTAAACACGCTAAATTATAAAACGTCACTTTAGGTGAAAACATCTAGCGCTAAAAGGCCTACTTTTAGTGGTGGTCGTAGAAAAAAATCGTTATGACGAGCTACATCCACAGCCGACCAAATGGAAGTTACTTTTAGTTCCATGAAAGTAAAAATTCTTTTTTCGACTGCTATTTTCTAAAGGAGGCTATTATTTGATGCTGCCCATATGTCAAAAGCATGCTGTTATTGCATATAATACAATAAAAGTATTTTATCTACGATCATGTAAAAAGTGCCTACTTTCTACACCGATATTAGTATAAAAAGTTAACTTTTAGTACACTAGTGTTATAAAAATTTTATTGCACGCTAATGTCAATAAGAAATCTATGATACACTAATTTTAGTGCAAAAAGTTAACTTTTATTACACTAGTGTTATAAAAATTTTATTGCACGTAAATTTAAAAAATACAAAATGAAATACATACTTTCGTAAAAGATAATGATCGTAGATAAAACGTTGTAAGACACTCTTGCAAAAAGGCTCTTTATTGCACTCATAGGTCTTAGAATGCTCGCTAACGCTCGCATTCTAATTTGACCTATTCGTGCAATAAAGAATGCCTTTTTGCACTTGTATCTTAAATAACTAATTGCACACATCTCTCAGTTTATTGCACACTTCTGTCAAAACTGTGTATTAAATGTGGTGAGTTTTCAATTTAAAACAATGAAAGCATACCTAACATGATTTTTAATGAATCTTCTATTTGAAATAATTCTGACGTTTTGTAGTCTCTTAGCATAAATATGTGGTAGTCGAAAAATTATGTATACAACTTGTATCTAAAGTTTCTTTTTGCACTTGTGAGGTTTAAACATACACTTTTTGTGTCAGTAAGCAAAACGTCCACTTCAATGACAGATGTTGGTCCATATTTAAAAGTAATGACTGACGGTTGCGGAAAAACGTTTCTTTTTTAATATAGAATTGTATGATTCTGATAACATCTACAGCCCGTGGCCGTGGGGGCCTGTGGAGAATTTTGATGGTAGAACAAACAGAACGTAAAATGTATTTTCCACCCCCTCACAGATCAAGACAGATTCGGACATCCCGAGATTGAAATATTTCGCATATTGACTGGTAAAGTTAACATGAGTGAAAAACGTTACTAAACTTTACAGGCTGATAAAAGATGATGAACTGAATTAAACATCTCTTTCATTTTTGTGTAAATGTATAATTCGACAAAAAATGCATCTCCACTGTTTGAGTTACACAGATACATGTGTGATTGACAACAATTTACCAGTAAACTATAAGTATAATAACATAGATCATAGCATAATCGTGTCTTAAGCCGGTAGTGATAGTTTCCAAATATGCTTCATGGTCGCGGCGTTTCCAGTGTGACTACGTGCGAAAGTTGTAATTAGAAACTCCACACTCGTGCTGTCGCAGCCGGGGTCAGACTGAGACTGCTCGAGTCTTGAGCCTATGCTGAGGTGGCTCCCATTCAATTTTAAAACTTCATATCGTTGGCCTGTCTTCTTCGCTGTAAATGGTTGACATTGGATTTGAAATTAGTACGCACAGTTTATTCTCGGGACGAAGTCGAATAAGCAATTTGCTTTTACAATGTGATGCCAACATGATAATGTAGCTTTTCAAAATGTCAAAATTAAAATAGTAGTTTTTGGGGTGTGACAAAACATACTTGGTAAATTAGCAATTTATTAATTACCACGATGAAAATTGTTTAAGTTTACTGTTCCTCCTTTGGGAGAAAAAGTGGCACTTTAGTCTGTCATTTGAGGAAGTATAGTAGGGCTTTATATACCGGGTGTCCATTCTCAAAGTCGAACATAGGCAATTAATATTAGTGCATTCACTCGTTCTTCATTGAAATAAGTCATTTATCTGTAGATAATTTTAACAGACGTTGACAGAAAATACCTGATTTACTTCAACTAATTACCAATTTGTTTGACAAATGCTATCGAACTTGAAAAGCAAGGCATGGCATATTTAAAAATTCCCAAGCTTTAAATTAGTATTTGAAAATAAAAATCGCATCTTGCATATTATTGTTGGTATCATTTGATGCGTAATAATTTTATCTTTCCATTGATACCATTATCTTCCCTGTAAATTGAATTGGCGAGCAGGAATCGGCAAAAACGTTCAATACCATGTTAATCGCCTATGTTCGACTTTGAGAACGGACACCCGGTATAGGAAGTTCTGCAATATTATCAATAGTAATAAAACAAGGGCGAGACATACTTGCCTATAATTTTGCACACGCCAATGGTCGAGTGCTGGTTGCAATGAAAACTGTCCCGAGGGTTGCCCGAGGGCAGTTTTCTAAGGGCAACCAGCACGATGGTTCTTGGCACGGGCAAAATTATATGTAAGTCTGTCGCCCGCGTTTATATTTTGAAGATTATTACACAAAACCCGTATATGAATTATGATTTAAAATTGATCTAATAATGCAAAAAAACTCAAATTGCTTGTTTCTTGCATTTCTATTTTTAATTATGAGACCATCCACGGGGTCGATAATCATCCCTAGGGAGCTTATCGCTTGGTAAGCAGCCCACGGGCGATTATCAGCTAAGCAGTTCGGGATCGGTCGATTTTCAAAAAATGCATGGTTTTCATTGGCTGATGTCAGTCATGTGACAGTTGTGTGTAATAATCAAGGTGATTGTGGACTTGCTTTATTTAAAATTATGTAATTGGTGCGAAGATTAGAGCAAATGTCTTTTCCGGAAAAAAAGTTGATAACATATTTTTTTAATGTATATGTATGTATATATAAAAAAAATTAGACGTTATAGTTAAGAGTAGTTTATTATGGAACTGTTATTAACTTTGAATATACACAAAATAATAAATGCAATCATTTATCTATTAACACGGTAGGTTGCTACAACTAGTATTGCAGCATAAAGATGCTACCAACCAACGTACTATTATGTTTATGTAGAAGGGAATTTAGGTTACAATTGGGTACTTATCTAGCGTAGTCCCAAGTCCAATAACCAGCATTAAATTGACTTCAAGGCTGCTGCATGTGTGAGCGGCGTTGGTTAATTAATAAAATGACCATTACATTATAGTTGATATTTGTCCAATTAGCTGACGATAACGAAATCGAAGAAAACACTAACTCGCTTTCCTTTTGCATTCCACGCAGCTGCAATGTTTACCAGAGATAAGAGTAAATGGGTGAATAAACTTATCACATCCATGCGTTGCTCGTGCTAGATTTCGTGTTAATTGCTCCCAACAGGAGATTCTTGCGGTTGTATTACTTGTGCCGCTAGTTTAAAAAGTGCTTTTCATCTGCGAAACTGCTAAAAACATTTGCAAGGAGGAATTCTAGGAAAAAGTTAATTTAAGGCTCATTCTGCAAACCCACGTTCAAGGACGTTTAGCATCGTTGACCACATATTTTTGACGTTTCGCATCTCTGACCACACATTATTGACTTTTTGTGCCAAGATCCAGTTAATAACTGTGTTGTGAAGTATGTAGATGTACAGGGTATATTTTAATATAACCAATAAAATATACTAGATCTTCGATATTTCAAAATTACACAAGATTTCTTAAAAATTATCACCTCCAAATCTTTGTGTAGCGAGAGGCTATTTAACGACATTTTTTGCTATTTTTAAATTTTAACGAAAACTAAAGCCGGATACCGCAGTTGATGGAGCGTTGGGTTTGCGTTAAGCAAGTCCGCGGTTCGAATTCCACGGTGGCGAAATTTTTCCACAAGTTTGCTGATCTATGGGTCTGCTGAGACCATTCACAGTAGGTGGGCCAAATTATCTGCGTTCTCATTAGAAACACAATATAAGAGATAGAGTAACAAGGTCCACACATCACCAAAACACACACGTGACACCATGGCTGCTACGCAAGCACAAAAGGCACGCTCCCACGTAACACCGAAATACGAGTCAAGTTGAACACTCCCACCTCCAGACACCTAGAGCGTACAAAGTATCAGACTCTATACTACTAGTTAAATAGATATTAAATTAATATTTCATGTACAGATGTGTCTAATAAAATACTTAATTCATCAGGCGAATTTAAATTAACTGTAGCAATCCAGTGGTGTAGTTTTTTCCCTCTTCTAAAAGACGAAGGAAGTATGTACTGTATTCTTGAAAAAAAAAATCACATTCCGAGATATCTTCAGATCTCAACATTAAAGGGTGAAAAGGTTCCCTAGATGGCGAAAAACATGTTTTCTCAATTCCGTCTGTCTGTCTGTGCGTGTGTCTGTCCGTCTGTTAGCGGTATTTATAGCTATTTGTACTAGCTGTACTAGGAGACGATATTTTGCATGCGGGTTAGGTATATGGCTACCTGGCTTGAAACCGAATATACGTTCGGTCAACATTTCTATTTTTGCTTTAACGCAAGTATAGATAAAAGTAATAATTTGCACATAGCTTAGTTTTTTATCCTTGAAAATGGAACTCAACAAATATATGGGATGAGTATCGTAAAATGTATAGAAATGTGCAGCGATCAACGCTTTCCTTATTTAGCGCCACAAGCGACCCAACTGCCTCTGCCGACATAGTCTAGCGGTTAAAGCGGGCGTGGTAATCTAATTCGGCCTGGCCGAACGCGTGGGAGCGGCCTGAAAGCCCGAGTTCGAATCCCAGCGAGTGCATTTTTGTATTTGCAAATTCACGTCATTCGCAAGAGGGAAGTTCTGTGTAAACCTTACTCCAACAACATAAATGTATGCTATCAAGAGATATTTTTCAATTTATCGATTTGTGGAGAGGTTTACGTTGACTTTAATATCAAAAACGAAGTGCCTAAGAGAAAATTAATAATTATGATTTTATTTGCAAAATTTAACGGCTGATTCTAAATAATGTCGAAAAAATTGTAGGATCGTTTTATTTTCAAAAATACACCCCGCTGGTTAACAGTGAACTCAACTGGCCTTATTAGTTGTATTTGATTATACCAAATTTCAATTTAATATCGGTTTTATTTTTGGCAAACTTAAAAAAATTGAAAAAAACATCAAACACAAGTACGGATCTCGTTAATAAAGGGTTTTCGGAAAAGCATTTATAAGAATGCCTTTTTTACATAGAATCTCCAACTTTTGTTTATCGGTGATATACAGGGTCCGGCAGAATGACCGACCCTATTTAAATTGTTAATAACTGTTTCAAATTTTAAAAAAATTTTTTTTTTTCAAAAATGTAAAGTAAAAACTTGCCAATTACAATATAACTTATTTATTAAAAATATTAGCACTTGCTCCAAATTAATTTGGTTATTATTCCGAAGTTGAAGGAATTGTTCACAAAACGTAACCCGAACTTGAACGACTTGAACTTTGTAAGGATGAAATTTTAAATCCTTTAAAATACAGCGAAGAGTTTTGTCTGATAGGCCCAACTTGAATAATTTAATCAAATTAAGGATTAGGTTAATCTGTATTAGTGTGAAAATGGAGTTTGTGTGATGTTATTTTCAAAACCTAATGTTTTTAATAAATAAATTATATTGTAACTAAAATTGGCAAGTTTTTACTTTACATTAAAAAAAAAATAATATTCTAAATTTGAAACAGTTATTAACAATTTAAATAGGGCCGGTCATTCTGCCGGACCCTGTATGAAACAGAACTGATAAATTCAAATTCTGTATTAACAAAATCTCTTTAAGATTATGTATTTTATGTAGAGAGCTAGACAGTAGGGGATAGTTAGCAAAAACTAAATTTAAGAACTCAACATATAAGTAAACAATTCTTTAGTCAGCCATAATTTGAATGGACACGTAGTTATTTTATGAGTTGGGTCCCTTGTTTAAATTACTGAGTTTCATTGTCGCAGAGGGAAGGGTTAATTTTAATTTTGAATATTACTGAATATAATTGTTCACTCAACAATAAATGTGGGTTTGCTACATATATTGCGCCGTAATAAAGGGCCAACGGTCGCTTTAAGGCAAAACATGTTGAAACAAGGGGAACGCAGTAAGACCTAACATTTAGTTACCCGAGTAAGATGAAACATGTAGTACGTACATTGCTCGTATTAGAAGTTCACATATGAAGTGAATTTTCTCGAAAGCTAGTCTGTTTAGAAACCACGTTACTTTTTTTAAGTAGAAACAATCACAATTTATTATCAAAATTTATACGTCTCTTAAAAATTTACTTAATACGGACCTGAAGTGCTACCGTTGGTGCCCTGTATAAGTAAATAAACGAGATGAGATTTATTCAATTTAATGTGCTAAAAATCATGCTGCTTCTTTACAAGAATTATTGTATTAATGTAATTTCTTGTATTAAATGTAGGTATTTTCTTGTCTCGGCATTTTTTGCGATGACTTGTGTTCCATTCTAAGGTACAGCATAACTACATTTGAACAAAAGGAGCTTGCAAATCTACCACAAATTCCAATTTGCCTAGCCTTAAAAAAAATCAAAACGGGCAAGATTGCAATACGCTGAACTAGTAACGTAATAGGTACAAAACCTATATTAAGACTGTAGGTATAACTTACATATTTTTGACTTTCCGAGTATCTATTTTGCTAGATTTCTTTTGTTGCAATTATTTTATTGAGTAAACAAAAAAAACACATTTTACGTAGGCTTATTACCACGTCAACTGAACTATCTGGTTACCGATATAAGTTCTGCTTATACCTTTTCTCCAATACACCTACCCCCACTTTTGGTATGAGCATGCGGTAAATATTGAATATCATTTATAACTATGAGAATATAATTCGTCGAATTTTGTGCCAATCATCATCTCTTAAATTTAGGACATTGGCCAATAGGACCTTCTACCATACTGACAATATAGCGACTCGCGATTTTCGATTTGGTACGAGCTAACTTGGTTTTGTTTCACGTGTCAAATGAACTAATTTAGAAATGTTATTATATTTTTCTAGGTTAGGTCGTACGTTTTAAACAAAAAGAGCATGTTCTCTCTGGTATATATTTTAAATCATTATATTCTCTTCCTAAATATAATTCGTAGTATGCTTAATAATCTATAGTTTTTTAAGAATATCATTTTGTTATAATCCCAATGCAAGAAAATACTACTCGTCCTTTGGAGTCGTTGTATTTTCAGATTTGGGATTATAACTCATTATATTCTTTAAAAAACCATCGATGATCGATAATAAGCGTACTACTTATTATATTACCCCTGAGAATATAATTCACTACATTTTGAGGCAATCACCATGTCTTAAATTTAAGACATTGGCCAAAATCCTCTACCATACTGACAATATAGCGACTCGCGATTTTCGATTTGGTACGAGCTAACTTGGTTTTGATTCACGTGTCAAATGAACTAATTTAGAAATGTCATTATATTTTTCTAGGTTAGGTCATGCTTTTTAAACAAAAGAAGCATGTTCTTTCTGGTATATATTTTAAATCATTATATTCTCTTCCTAAATCTAATTCGTAGTATGCTTAATAATCTATAATTTTTAAGAATATCATTTCGGTATAATCCCAATGCAAGAAAATACAACTCGTGCTTTGGAGTCGTTGTATTTTCAGCTTTGGGATTATAACTCATTATATTCATAAAAAAACCATCGATGATCGATAATAAGCGTACTACTTATTATATTACCCCTGAGAATATAATTCATTACATTTTGAGCCAATCACCATGTTTTAAATTTAAGACATTGGCCAAAATCCTCTACCATACTGACAATATAGCGACTCGCGATTTTCGATTTGGTACGAGCTAACTTGGTTTTGTTTCACGTGTCACATGAACTAATTTAGAAATGTCAGCTGATTTTTCGAGGTTAGGTTGTGCGTTCGAAGCATAAAAAGCTACAAAAAGTGTATCGGACAAACATTCATCATCGGCATTGATAATCTTATATATAAAAATCAATCGCCGTGTGTTAGTGCGTTAGTGCGTTAGTGTGTTAGTAACGCAAACACTCGAGAACGACTTGACCGATTTGTATGATTTTTCTTTTGTTGTATTCGTCTTACTCCCGAGGTGGTTTAGCAAAACAGGAAATTCGGAAAAATCCAAAGGGAAAGCCGGAAAATTGGAAAATATCGAAAGTGAAACTGGGTTTTAGAGACAAATTATTTTTGGGCAGAACAACGTTTGCCGGGCGAGCTAGTAGGTAATAAAATAGTATTACGCTCCCTCTATATTTTAAATCATTATATTCTCTTCCTAAATATAGTACGTAGTATGCCTAATAATCTATATTTTTTAAGAACATAATTTCGTTATAACCCCAATGCATGAAGATTAAAAAATCATCGATAATAGGCATACTACTTATTATATTACCCCTGAAAATAGTAAATAGGTATTCATAATATAATACATAGAATTATGTACATACATGCATTTATATTATTGTGTGTATAAAGCATCACAAAAAAATTTTCTCATCGTATAAAATAGCTAAGATAACGAATAAAATACTCGTATATAGAATATTTAGTAACGATTTTATGCATACAAGAACATTTCTACGACCGTGATAAATGTAACAGATTTATTGTTATTTACGATAGGTATTACTATTTTATGTAGTTTCTTACATCTCTGTGAACTGGGTTATTTAAAGTCCGTTTTAAAACGACTGCTCCCATACAGTAGATTCGGTTGTAGCGTATTTTAACCCTTAACTGGTAACGTGCCGTCTGTGAGACTGCAAGCAAATTTTAATCTCAAATTTTCAGCAAAAGAGTACCGCTTTTCGGCAAATGATCTTATCTAATCTTTCTCCTCTTGGTACCCCACCTATCACACAATTATTGGTAAATTTGGGTAACTAACGCTGGAGATGTGTTTTATTTTTAGTTCAGTACAGTCTGTGAGACGGCACGTTACGGTTTACGTGAGAATTTTTTTCCATTGGTAGGCATGGCAGGCCCTGTGAATTACAATATTTCTTTAAGTTTTTTTTACAAATGCATTGTTTTACTTATTATTAATCGTAAAATAAATAAAATAAGTTTTTTTTGTTATTTTGGTCTGGTAAAAAGTACATTACCAATTTGTGTTCAAGTGGAAAATTATCTTATTATTTTTTCTTTACATTAAGTTTTCGGTTATTTTAAATAAAATTATTACTAAAACATATATGCCTAACAAACCTCTATATATATATTTAAAAAAATAATTAAAACAGTTTAATTTTTTCACTTCAAAGGGGACGGTTTACGTGATAATTTTTTGCCACTTGTAGCCATGGCAGGCCCTGTGAATTACAATATTTCTTTAAGTTTTTGTTTACAAATGCATTGTTTTACTTATTATTAAACGTAAAATAAATAAAATTACTTTTGATCAAAAGTTTTCCTTTGTTATCTTGGTCTGGTAAAAAGTACATTGCCAATTTGTGTTCAAGTTGAAAATTATTTTATTATTTTTTCTTTACATTAAGTTTTCGGTTATTTTAAATATAATTATTACTAACAAATATATGCCTAACAAACCTCTCTATATATATATAAACAAATAATTAAAACAGTATTTTTTTTTCGCTTCAAAGGTGTGCCAGTCTCACAGACTGCACGTTACCAGTTGTGCTCCAAAATTTCACGTTACCAGTTAAGGGTTAAAAATAGTCTCGCCATAGAAACTTTACGATTAATGTGCCACAGCAATTAATTTTATATTTTAATTTTCTTGTAATCTGTGTATCTTCACTGAACGGATTTACCGATCTTCTTCATTTGATAGTGAATAAACCTATTCTGAAAATGCCGTGCTCCTATGTTAATGAACTTATCGAATTTGCACATTTTTAAATTCTGGAGGCGTGCAAGAAGTCGTTGTAGCGTACCGACTCCTTTTGAGGCGTGCTGACGCATCTAAGTTGAATTTTTATTAAGTTGGTAAACACGAAGCGCAGTTTTCTAAACTTTGTTGACTCTCTCGGGCTTTCAAATGAACGATAAGTTCGCTTTATTGCCCATGTGCTGACACAATGCATCAGTCAGTCAAGCATGATTTGATTTGACCTAACAATTAATTTCTTCCATAGTGCTGTCGCATTAACAGACTGCGCGTTTCCATGGAATAAAAAGGGAGTGATAAATAATTCCTGTAAATAAACTGGCAATGTGATTTGTGACTAACAACATGTGATAACCGCATTACTGGGTGGAGTGGCGTATTTTGTACAAAACCGCCATGCACAACACGCGAGCATTTGTAAATATTGTGTGAGCCAATATGAAGTTCATTAAGTACCAGTCTAAGGGATACCCACCCCCTCCTCGAAGGGGTTCCAGAAAGGGCTATGTGCAGCGCTTCATATACGAAGGTATGTTGAAAAATGCTTTCATTTGTTTATTAACTGCTTTTATCCTCGTCGTCTGTAACATGGAGGAAACTACAGGGTGTAATGTAAAAATGTGCTATACCACATGCTAAATGTTGAAAACCGATGCGATGTTAATTTCCTGTTTCCAGTGTATTGTATTGTGTGCATAGATATGAGGGATACTTTCCAGCATGAATGGAAAATTTAATTACATTTCGGTCATGATGTGG